>VZTM01012478.1:9544-29038 GCA_013400555.1 Jacana jacana | reverse complement strand
TTGGTTTTGCTGTCTCACAATGCATCCATATTCTGCCTTTTCAAGTCTCAGAGAAAGGAAGGACCAAACATTTATCAGTGAAATATAGCCCTGCTGCCTGCAGCATGTTTTGAAGAGAGAATTGGTATCTCCTGCAAATGAAAGGTTTAAATATCTTCTTTTCTTCCTTTCAGGCATAACACTTGGTGGGAGAAGGTGAAACTGCTGTCTTGTAAACAATTGATGCCACTGTCTGCAGGTGTTCCCTTTTTAAGCATAGCACTAGAGAAGTTAACATGTGAATTCCAAAGAGAATTGCAGTACAATGTGGCTTCACTGTCTGCCTTTCTGGATGGAATAATCATGGCCAGAGATGCAATATGTACCAGTGAAGGACTCTATCATATACAATCTGTGGTTGTTCACAGCAAATGAAAACAAGGGAAGGCTTGAATTGTGCATAGCTAGACTGAGATAATAGCAAAGCCTGGATGCATGAGTTACACAAGTATGATTATCCCCTTGTCACAAATTTTTTCCATGCTTATACTGCATAGTTACAATGCATGCAAATGTTGTCCTGTTATGGCAACATGACTCATTTGTTCTTTTAAAGACATTTCTATTACATCCCGGGGATCATTTTTGGAAACCCGGTAATTTTCATTAAATCAGTTAACTGACTTTTATTTTCCAAATGTGCCTGGGTATCTTCTGAGTAAGCTTGGAGAATGTGAGGCTGAATGACTATTGGTGGGGTCTGTCTGTCTACATGCAGAAAATACCCTGAATTAATATATGGCTTGTATGTCATGCCAGTATTTTTCATACACATAATATCTAAGAAAAAGAGCAATTTAGCAAGCCAGTTAATATTTTTTCTGATAGTAAATTGAAGAATAGGCACTAAGATAACTCCTCTTTCTCTGAGGACTTTGCAAGTTGTTTGGGCTTGCAAAAATAATTCTTAAATTGCACAGAATAACTCCATAAACACAGACCAAATACTTCCTCATATTATACAAACTACACTTTATGAAAAAGCAGCTTTATATCACAATTAATAAATCATAAGTAAGATTTTAGAGATGTTATCCTATTTTATAAGAAAAATATGAGATTTTCTACTGTCATGTTGTTTATTTCAAAATTATTTTTGTTTAGACTATGTGATTCCAAGAAATTTTCACTCAATTTCTGGTAACTTCTTAACTAGATATTTTTTCTAAAAAGTGATCAGAAGAAATCAGGATTATATCTGCTTCTATTTAGGTATAATTTTATTGGAAAAGTTTATAATAGAAAAGTTTATAATAGAAAAGTGTGTAATAAAAGCTTATAATAGAAAAGTGAGAAAGCCTGTTAATGCATGTGCTTCTTAATAGAAGATATAGAATATGTCTGTAAAGCATTAAGTCTAGAGCAGTCAATTGATATAAAACAGAAGGAAGAAATTAAAAAGCACTGGATAAGTTGAAAAAATCTTGTCTGCATACTATCCGTATGATTTCTGTGTAAATGGACGATGATATACCTGCGTCACTTGAAAATATGAAAATTAAAGCAAAGCAAAGCTCAGCTTATAAGAAATTCAAGCTTTTCTCAAAATGCCTGTAAGGAGAACATAGCCATTAATTTTTAAAATACTGTTGTGGCTTAGTCACTGACATAATTATTCTGCAAGAAAAAAAATATGCTGTCTGTTTACTATAGTCATGGTGCACTCAAGGGGAATACAGGCAGCACTTGTTCTAGCTCTCAGTTTCAGGGAAATCTCAGCCTAAGTACTTGTGAAATGGCTCTTTACTGTCCTGAAGCCAGTGAGAGTTACTAGATGGAAAGTGAACAGCAGAAATTATCAAGGTTTGTTGCTTATTAACTTCAAAACACTGGATTCCTTCATTAAATTTAAGTATCTCCCCCACCTCTGGAAAAGAGAGTTACAGAAGCTTGAAAGCTAGCAGACCACTGCTGTCTTTACATGTTGCCTGCTATGTTGCCAGCCCTGTAAACATTCCTGTGATCTGAGTGGAGAGTTATAAAGTAGGAGGTATGCTCAGCGTCACAGCAGGCAGAGACAGCCGAATTAATAACTTCTCGGTTATTAATTCTACTTTTACGGGATCACCATAACCAACTCATAAGAAATAACAAGCCTCAGCTTGCTGGGTTGCCTTTAGTTTTACTTTCCTGCTTGCAAAGGCAGCTCTTGCTGCAGCCAATGGAAGCAATCTGGGCATCAGATTAATCATAAAGTGCTGGAGCGAGTACAGAAGGCAAAGAAACTGGTGAAGGGCCTGGGGCATAAATTGTATGAGGAGTGATTGAGGGAGCTGGGACTGCTTAGTTTGAGGAAAAAGAGGCTGAGGGGAGACCTCATCACTCTCTACAACTACTTGAAAGGACACTGTAGAGAGGTTCGTGCTGGTCTCTTCTCACAGGTAATTAGCGATAGAACAAGAGGGAATGGCTGCAAGCTGCAGCAGGGTAGGTTTAGGCTGGACATTAGGAAAAAATTCTTCAGAGAAAGAGTGGTCGGACACTGGAATTGGCTGGAGGTGGTGGAGTTGCCATCTCTGAATGTGTTTAAGAGTTGTTTAGATGTGGTGTTGGGGGATATGGTGTAGGGGAGAACTTTGTAGAGTAGGGCTGATGTATGAGTGTATGTAGCCAGATTTGCCTCTTTCCTATTACAATGTCACATCTTGCTCACTGAAGGACAAGATATTACACTAGATGGTCTGCTAGCCAAATTCCTTCATTCCTTTAAAACTTCCAAATTTTATATCCCCTTCAGGATTTTATTTGAAAACCCATGTACATCTGTATCATAGGAATCTTTACTAGTTCATAATTAGTTGGGTTGTTACCAGTAAGTAACGTGATTGCTCTGCCTTCAATGGAGGCTAATAGAGGGGGAAAACACTTAAAACACCTGCAGAAGTTAAGATTTTCCCAGTTTGGTGTAATTTCCCATTCTTAGTTTAAGAGAATGTTGGTTACAATCTGATGGGGTATAGTAAACTAACTCTGACAAAAAACATCACTAAACTGTGTCACTAAGCTCTATGTCAACCCATCTTTTGAATACTTCCAGGGATGTTGCCTCAACCTCTTCCCTGGGCAGCCCATTCCAATGCTTAATAACCCTTTCAGTGTAGAATTTTTTTCCTCATATCCAATCTGAACCTCCCCTAGCGCAACTTGAGGCTGTTTCTTCTTGTTCTATCGCTTGTGACTTGGGAGAACTCCCACCTCTCTACAACCTCCATTCAGGTTGTTGTAGAGAGCAGTAAGGTCTCCCCTTGGCCTCCTTTTCTCCAGGCTGAACCTCCCCAGCCTCTCCTCATTCAACTCCAGATCCCTCACCAGCTTTGTTGCCCTTCTCTGGACCCACCTTAGTGCCAGTGGCAAGAGGCCCAAAACTGGACACAGTACTCAAGGTGGAGCCTTACCAGTACCAAGTAGAGGGGCAAAATCACCTGCCAAGTCCTACTCACCATGCTGTTCCTGATACAGGCCAGGATGCTGTTGGCCTTCTTGGCCAACTGGGCACATTGCTGGCTCATGTTCATCCAAAAGCTGATCAACACCCCTAGGTCCTTTTCTGCCAGACAGCTCACCAGCCACTCTTCCCCAAGCTTATATTGCTGTATGGGGTTGTCATGACACAAGTGCAGGACCCATCACTTGGCCTTGTTGAACATCATACCATTGGTCTCAGCCCATCAATCCAGCCTCTCCAGATCCCTCTGTAGAGCCTTTCTACCCTCAAGATGACTGACATTGTCTGCAAACTTACTGAGGGTGTGCTTAATCCCCAGTGATCTGTCACTGATAAAGATGTTAAAGAAAACCAGCACAAATACCATACCCTGGAGGACAGCACTCATGACCGGCTGGCAACTATATTTAACCCCATTCACCATCACTGTGGCCTGTCCTTCAAGCAAGGTTTTAACCCAGTAGAGAGTATTCCCATCCAAGCTATGGGCAGCAAGTTTCTCCAAGAATATACCTAAGGGCCTTCCTTAGTTTCTCCCTCTCTCTTAACACATGTGATCTGGCTGTTTCACACTTCTTGTAACTCCCTGACATTAAACTTCCCCCCAAGTTGTATTGGGGCATTCCCCCAGTTAATATGAGAAACTGGAACTGAAAATGTGCTCTAAGGGGGTGGAATGGAAAATCTCCCACAATGGGCTCCAGGAGTTTTAAAGCACAGGTTTTGTTCTTTGGCAAGGATTTCATCATATTAAGCAGAACAGGATGGACTTAAAAGCAGTATTTGCTGGATTTATATTTTTAAGATCCCAGAAATTCCCTAAAAAATCTGTAGTTGAGATATTAAATTTGCAGTTTAATTCAAAAGGGTCTCTGCTACTATGCCCAGTGAAATTTGTCTTTGGAGCAGAAAATCAAAGCAGTATTTTTTAAGCTTCCTTGGAGATGGTTGAGTGGAAGCAGAGCAGTTTTAGCCCTTTGACAAGAGGTTCTACTATACTCAACAGGCTGCAGGTAAGAGGTTTGTTGATGAGAGAGACTCAGGAGGAAGAAAGTGGTGTACATTCAAGTCTATCTTTGCCAGCACTGAGATTCATGAGGATGCAGGCAGTTTGGCTGGTATAGGTTGTTCTTCTTAAATGTCAGCTTGGTAAATAATCAGGGAATTCCAGGGAAAATGTGGGGTGTGGGCTGAGTGGGTTTTTCTCTCTCCTTACCCTAGGTCATCTGTGAGTATGCTTATCTCACTAGCTTAACACTCCCTGCTCTCTCTTCCTGTTGATTATTTGCTGGCTTCCCCACAGAGCCACTGTCTTTAACCTGGTGACAGATATCCCAAGGTGCCACACTAAGCATCATAAGAAACAATCAAATCAAACCATTTGGAATTAACCAGGAAAGGAAATAAACTGATAATTACACAGCCATATAGTTTGAAGAGAATGGTATGACAGTCCCAAAGTCAAACATTCAAAAAGTGGGAATAGGAGAAGCAGGTTTGTCTGTGCTTCCATGAATTTGGAGTCTTTACATCTTATTACAGTGCTTTCTTCAATGCATGATCACATGCTTCCCCCTCTCCTCATCCTTCCAGGACACCCAACTCACTTAGTGCATGGCAAAGATGGTGCTTACTTAGTGAGCATCTTTTCAGTGTTTTGTTTATGACTCAATATTCTATGTTTAGTGATTAGGGACTGTCCTATGTCCAAGAAGCTTTGAGATTACTTGTGCTTTTCTATAGTGTATAAATGCTTCAGAAATTCTAGTTTGTCTTTACAAAGGCCCCTGAGACAAGCAAATCTTATCACTTTCAGAATGTTTTATGATTAAAAGAAAAAATTAGCTTGATTTGAGACAGAACAATCCTATTTGTGCATTTCTGACAAAACCGAGACATGCAGGAAATCACGTTTAAGAACATGTAGGGGTGAACCGAACTTTGTATCTTCAAAGTACAGCTCTCCCTAACTTCACTATGGCTTTGAACCAATGAGATCTCTTTTACTGGAGCTGAAGCCTGAGTTCAGACACCCAGATGTTAACATGTAACCTTCACTTAAATATATATATTCATTCAAGTAACAAAGTTCTAGTTTCAAATAGAAAATACGTGGCAGAGAGAGGAATTCAATTTAAGATTTAATCTCAACCCTGAATACACCTTTTTCTCCTGTAGTCCCTGATTCTAACTGCTATACACCTCCCAGTGTTTTGAGTTGTTATCACAGTCTTTGCATCAGATAACTGTAATCATAGAATCACTGAAACACAAGGTTGGAAAGGACCTACAATATCATCTAGTCCAACTGTACTCCTATTACCAATATTACCCTGTTGAGAGCAGGCCCTTTAAGAGGGGGTTGCTGGGAGGGCACATATGCAAATAAGTGGAAGTAAGCGAAACGAAGTATAGTGAAGGCGAAACAAAGTGTGGGAAACAGCAAATGACACAAATGTTGTAGCCAATCATGGGGCAACTTTAAGCCTGTGGAAAGTGTGTGGAAAGCTCGTGGACAATATCCCTCTCCCTATCCGAAATGTAGTGCTTAGCGAATGAGGACCTGTAACTGTAGAACGATAGGGGTGCTGCCTGGGGGGTGCTTCCCGACTATATGTGCTTCCCGACTGTGAGTGCTTCCTGAGAGGAGTGCTTCCTGGGTGCGCTTCCGGATTCGGGTGCTTGCTGGAATGGCTTCCTGATTGATGGCGTCGGGCTCGACTGCTCCTGGCCGCGGCATTACCCACTAATCATGTCTTGTAGCACCTCATCCAAACGCTAATGTTAGACCGTCAAAAGAGGAAAAATAAGGGTGACACGACAGTGAGGCTCTCTACTACACTACTCTCTAGTGTAGAGTGACCATATTTCTGGAATGCATTTACTGTTGGATAATACTCCTGGCAGGAGAAAGGGATATGTCTTGGGAGAAACAGTAGGAGTGTGGACATAGCTGCCATTTTTGTTTCTTTCAACACAAAACTGAGCTTTTCTATTGCTTCTATTCTAGAATGCAGTTTCCCAATTGCTTTCTGGCCTGTTTCCTTACTGAGGCAGACCAGCTCTGCTTTTTTTCCCTGCCCGGTCTTTCATCAGGCTTCCTTTTGCAGTCCACATGTATATGGGTCAAGTCTTGTCTCTCCTTGACTTTGACAGTTTCTTTATTTATCTGATCTTTGCGTGACACATGGAATTTAACATTTTCAGGGGCAGTTGTGCTCAACCTCGTGCTTGGGCATGCCCTGTGAAGTTGCAATAGCTGCAAAGAGCCACTGGGTGCATGAGGTGCAGCAGAATTTTAGCAGCACTCATATTGGAATATGGCATGCTCCTGATGCAGCAACCATTCCCATATAAAACTGCAAAGTATGTGGATGTTAGAAGAATTAAAAGGAAAAAAAATGTGTCAGATGTATGGATATTTGAATAAAACAATATATTCTAAACTTTATGTTTTGAAAAGACCAAAGTATTCTGGTTGGAATTTTCAAAAAGCTAGGTTTACCTTTATACAGCAGACAAACAGAAAAAATTTCTTTCAAAACTTAGCAGACCTTTAAAATATGATTTTTAAATAGATATTGTTACGTGGCTTTAATAGGTGAAGCAATCAATAGTAGCTACTAAGCCATCAGCAAATGGAAATACATTTCCATCTATATAAGACTGACTTGGAACCCAAACAATCTAAAACTGTAAGACTGTGTGTTTTATTTACAGTCTCAGAGCTTTAAAAATGTTTTATTTAAGGATTCTCTTTCCTCACTAGAAGACATTTCCCTAACAGCCAGTCTCTCCCTCCTTTCCTCCCCTTCCCTGCATAAAATAAAATCCTTTTCCTGATCTATGATACTGAAATGAAATCAAGCCTTGTCTGGTATCCTTTAAAAAAGACAGAGATGTAGGGAGCTGTTAGCAAAACCTTGTATATAAAAATTTCCACTCTCTTTTAATGATGCTTTGGTAATCTATTATTTCTTTTCATTCCCCATGAAAACATGACCTAAAAAATACTTCATGAGAAACAGAGCTAGATCCTCAAATGAAGGAAGAAAAAGGAAGCATTCCTCTGGGGCTCTGAAACATACAGGCAGAGGAAATGAGCCAGATTTCATTCTCCTTTAGTAGATTTTGTTTCAAAATGGCTAGGAAAGTAAAAAACCAAAATCTTGGAACTTCTCAAGATTTCTTAGGATTTCTGTGAGCAACCAATGTTTCCTTTGAATTGCCTGAAGTAATTTCAAGTGGGAGATGTACACTTACCAAAAAAACCCCAAACCAAAACTCACTGGAAAGACTTCATACTTCAGTCCTTCTCCCCTTTTTTCTTCTTTTTATTTTTTCCCTCTCTCTCTTCCACCACTCTTTACTTCTTCTCTGTAACTCGTTTTATTACTCCCACCTAACCATAGATTAGGCTGCTGAGTTGCCATGCTGTTACTTGCAAACCAAAAGACTGCATCTTTGTGAAAAAGAAAAAGAAAAAGAAAAAGAAAAAGAAAAAGAAAAAGAAAAAGAAAAAGAAAAAGAAAAAGAAAAAGAAAAAGAAAAAGAAAAAGAAAAAGAAAAAAAGAATAGCACATAAATACACACCCCAGCTCTCCAACCTGTAAAAATCCCATGTAGACGTCTTGAAGAATTTATATTCTCTTGTATCACACTCTCAGAAGCACATGGCAAATCTGTTTTCACGTCCACGAAGGAAAAGTTGGACTCATTGGAAGATAAAAGATAGAATGATACTTTTGTATTTTTAAAGCTGGCAACTACACACTTCACAGTATGTTAGGATTTGTATTTTCACATCTGGGTGCACAGTAATAAAACTGCAAGGGAATTTATAACATCAAATACTGTGTGAGAAAAGCATAGAGAACCTTTCTAATGCTCTCCTTCTTCCAATGTCTCCACAAAGGAAAATTAATTGCAATCTGCAGTCGGCTTTCTGAGACTAAGAATCTTAGAATGTTTCCTCTGTAAATTAACACAGCAATTGAAGTTTAATGCAATCCTATAGGCCTTGTTTTTTAGCCCCAATGGTCTTTGTCAAATGCTGCTGAAGGCATTTTTCTCACAGAAGTGGTGACTTAACTTTTCATTCAAATACCTAGTATTTGTGCCTGAACCTTCATGATTATTATTATTCAGACCTTCATGATAAGAACAAATTTAGGGTCAAAATTCTTTGCTTCTGAATGCATGTTTATGCAATCGTATTGAAATTGAGATTTGAAGGGCAAATGGAGAAACCTTGGATAATTTCATTGTAATAAACTGTTCAAAATTCATTGTGTTTTCTTGGTTTCTACAGATACCAAATTACCTCTGCTACCTTTTTCCTTGCCAAGGAGTTGAAAAATAAAAACCAAACATATCCAAGAACAAAACCCAGTATTTGACATTTTACATTAATGCAAAATATGGTCACTATGGTCACTAAATTTTCTTCTGTGGTTAATGATTGTGAACCACTACTACATGTAAGCAAGGCATGTGCTGCACAGAGATGGTAGAAAAAGATGTTTTCTCATCCCCAAAAGGTGTACTACAAAATAAGGAACAAAGCATGACTAAAGCCAAGAGAAATAATCAAGTAGTGGTTAAGTTATTTGTCAGCATGAAGAGTATTAAAATTTTATGACTTCTTTCAGTAATGAGATTGTAATTAATATATAAGAGACTGAAAAAAGTCAGTGTTTTTTTTTAGATAATGCACTTTTGGTAAGGCAGGATAAATATACCGTGTAAGTCGAAGGCTCACATAAAAAGCTGTTGATAAACTGTAAAAGTTCTAGAGCAAGGCATGCCAGCAAAATTATTAAGGTCTGGAAATACTGACTTGGGAGGAAAATGAGAAATGATAACTCCAGGAATCATGATTACAGTCTGGAAAAGCTGAAGTATGTGAATGCCAAAGAAGGAGAGGAATTTACTGTGATGCAAAGGAAGTACTAAAAACCAGGAGGAAGTATAAATATGAGGCTGCAAAATGCTTTAAAGTAGATTTCAAAAATAAGACTGGAGAAATGTCTAAAAATAGCTGTCTTGAACATTGGAACTGGGTAATTAGTGTTATATCCCAGCCTTATAGACTTCCCTCCATCACAGTATTTTTCTGCCAGTAACCTCAGCACTCATGTTGGATTTCTAACTGTTACATTCTTACTAATGATAAACTGTGCTATGATAGGCTGTGTAAAAAAGACAAAAACCTAATGGGTGATCTACTTCAAATTATCTTCTATCCATTTACCTGGAAAAATCTCAGCAATGATAATGAGACATAAATTTTACAATAAGGAACAAGAGAAGAACATGGGGAGACGCTTGTATGATTTCAAGGGTTAGCATTTGCTCACCAAGAGCATAAATCAGATAAATAAGTATCCAAAAAGCCACAAAGGAATTTTATCAGTGGACAGAAATACAGCAAAGGGAACTATGTAGATGAGAGCAGGGAACAGTATAGGTACTGAAGGAATTACACGTCATCCCATAGACTGGGTGCGGTCAGTGAGAAACCAATACTAGGCAGACAGCTAATGCGACACACTCACACTCACCATATGATCAGACATAAACAAACGAACACCACCACCCGAAAACCAAACAAAAAAGAGGTAGCATGGTTTGGACAAAAAAGAAAGCTAATTAAGAATAGTGAAATAAGTTATTGTAGGATAATATTGAAACCTGTATCGATATTTTCAGATTTCTAATGGTGTTAGGAAGCACTTTTGGGAACTGCATGATTGTGAGATTTTTAGCTTTCTTGATAAGAGTTAGAAAAGAAATGCCACTTACAATGATAAGCTTTAGATATTCCCATATTTGATATTTAACATTTCTTCACAGACTGTTCCCTGAAATAGAAAGCGGTGATGTTATTTAGCTTGGTTTGGGTGTGTAACACGACATGCTATGAACAACATAGAAGAGTTGGCCACAGAAAATACTTGTGACTTCAAGATGGTGTCTTGATCCACTATAAATCAAGGGAATGATAACCAAAAGCAGATCTGTGAATAAGGCCTTCAGTTTTGAGTGTGAAAAATAAATGTTTTCTTGTGTAAAGGACAGGGATTAATCAGTAAAGTTACTTGAACAGAAAAGTTGATAATCTTGCACATAGACAGTACTGACACTTGCTTAATCAGAATGCTGTGGAACTATCAGGAATTCCTATCTCATGCAAGGGAAAATTTAGGCACTCTGTGCCTAAAATAGATCCTGGCACAAGCAATTAAGGGGTTAATTAACAGGTCTTTAAACTAGATGTGAAGGGGGAGGGGGTGATAACATCACACCTGTCCTTAAGGCTCCTGAGGCAAAAGGAATCCAGTAACCACAGATAGAACACCACAAAGAAAGACCACCTGAAGAACCAACTCAAAGGAAATGGATCTATCCCAGCTAATAGGTCAGGCCCATTGGGTGCCCAGCTGAAGTGCCTTTACACACATGCAGGCAGCATGGGAAACAAGCAAGAGGAGTTAGAGAGACATGCGCAGGACTATAACCTTATTGGCACCACAGAAACATGGTGGGATGGCTCTTATGACTGCAGTGTTGGAATGGAGGGATACAGACTCTTCAGGCAGGACAGGCTAGGCAGATGGGGCGGGGGTGTTGCCCTCTATGTCAATGACCGGATGGAGTGTGTGGAGCTCCACCTGGGCACAGATGAAGACCCAATGGAGAGCTTATGGGTCAGGATTAAAGGCAGAACAGGCGCAGGTGATGTTATAGTAGGGGTCTGCTACCAACCACTAGATCAGAGTGACAAAGAGGATGAGGCCCTCTATAGACAGATAGGAGCAGCATCACACTCACACTCCCTGATCCTCATGGGTGACTTTAAACACCCCAGTATCTGTTGGAGGGACAACACAGGAGGGCACAAGAAATCCAGAAAGTTATTGGAATGTGTTGATGATAACTTTCTTCTTCAAATGATTGAGGAGCCAACAAGGAAATTATCTTGTCCTTACCAACAAGGAGAAGTTGGTGGGGAATGACAAACTCAAGGGTAGCCCTGACTGCAGCATCATGAAATGGTAGGATTCAAGATTCTTAGGGCAGTGAGGAGGGTGTGCAGCAAGGTCGCTGGATTCAGGAGAGTGGACTTTGGACTCCTGAGAGACCTGATTGCCAAAGTAGCATGGGAAAAAGAACTGGAGGGGAGAGGGGCCCAAGAAAGCTGGTTAGTATTCAAGGATCACCTCTTCCAGACTCAGGAGAAGTACCTCCCAAAAAGAATGAAGTCAGGCAAAATAGCCAGAAGGCCTGTGTGGATGACAAAGGAACTGATGGACGAGCTCAAGGCTAAAAAGGAGGCCTAAAAGGGTGGAAGCAAGGACAGGTAGACTGGGTGGAATATAGAGAAACTGTCCGAGCGGCCAGGAACCAGAATAGGCAAGTGAAAGCCCAGACAGGACTGAATCTAGCCAGGGACATCAAAGACAATAAGAAAAACTTCTACAGATAAGTCAGGGACAAAGGCAAGACTGGAGAAGCTGTGGGCCCTCTCCCAAAGGAAACAGAAGACCTGGCCTCTCAGAATACAGACAAGGCTGAGGTACTGAATGACGTCTTTGCCTTAGTCTTCACCAGCAAGGGCTCTAACCACACTGCCCAAGTCACAGAAGGCGAAAATGGGGGCTCTGAGAAAGAACTGCCCACAATAGGAGAAGATCAGGTTTGAGACCACCTAAGGAACTTGAAGGTGCATAATTCCATTCCAGATGGTGGATGAAGTTGCTAAGCTGCTTCCCATCATATTTGAGGAATCATGGCAATCTGGTGAGGTTCCTGCTGACCAGGAAAAGGGGAACATTACCCAGATATTCGAAAAAGGAAGACCCAGGGAACTATAGGCCAGTCAGTCTCACCTTTGTGCCTGGCAAGATCATGAGCAGATCCTCCTGGAATCTCTGCTAAGGCACATGGAAGACCAGGTGGTGATTTGAGACAGCCAACATGGCTTCACCAAAGGCAAATCATGCCTGACAAATTTGGTGGCCTTTTATGATACTGCCACAGACTTGGTGGACCAGGGCGGGGCAACAGATGTCATCTACTTGAACATCTGTAAAGCATTTGACACTGTCCTGCACAACATCCTGGTCTCAAAATTGGTAAGTCAGATTTGATGGATATACTGCTCAGTGGATAAGGAACTGGCTGGATGCCTACACTCAAAGAGTTCTGGTCAATGGCTCAATGTCCAACTGGCGGCTCATAACTAGTGGTGTTCCTCAGGGGTCGGAACAGGGACCAGTGCTATTTAGCATCTTTCTTGGAGACATGAACAGTGGGATAGAGGGCACCCTCAGCAAGTTTGCCAATGACACCAAGCTCAGTGGCACGGTCGACACACTGGAGGAAAGGGATGCCATCCAGAGGGACCTGGACAGGCTGGAGAGGTGGGCTAGTGCAAATTTCATGAAGTTCAACCAAGCCAAGTGCAGGGTCGTGCACCTGGGACTTGGCAATCCCAAGCACAAATACAGGTTGGATGGAGAATGGTTGGAGAGCAGCCCTGAGGAGGACGACTTGGGAATGCTCATGGGTGAGAAGCTCAACATGAGCCAGCAGTGTACACTGGCAGCCCAGAAAGCCAGCTGCATCCTGGGCTGCATCCAAAGAAGTGTGGCCAGCAGGTCATAGGAGGTGATTCTACACCCCTCTATTCTGTGCTCATGAGACTCCACCTGGAGTACTGTGTCCAGCTCTGGAGTCCTCAAGGACATGGACCTGTTGGAATGGGTCCAGCAGAGGTCCATGAAGATGATCATAGGGATGGAGCACCTCTCCTATGAAGACCGGCTGAGGGTGCTGGGCTTGTTCAGCCTGGAGAAGAGGAGGCTCTGGGGAGAGCAGCCTCCCAACATCTGAAGGGAGCCTACAGGAGAGCTGGAGAGGGACTCTTCTTCAGGAAGTGTAGTGACAGGGCAAGGGGTAATGGCTTTAAATTGGAAGAGGGGAGATTTAGATTAGATACCAGAAAGAAATACTTTAATGTGAGTGTGGTGAGACACTGGAACAGGTTGTCCAGGGAAGCCGTGCATGTCCCATTCCCATCCCTGGAAACATTTAAGGCCAGGCTGGATGGGGCTGTGAGCAACCAGCTCTAGTGGGAGGTGTCCCTGCCCATGGCAGGGGGATTGGAACGTGATGATCTTTAAGGTCCCTTCCAACTCTAACCATTCTATGATTCCATTAGTCTATCAATAGGTTACAGGTACCTACAGAGTGATATTACATAAGTAGAGATCTGGGAACAAACGAAAAACGGTCTGCTTCCCAAAAATACTTCATGTCTTGGACATGATGTATATGGCTTCAGTAAGAATCAACAGAAACCTAGTTCAGACAGACCTTGTTAAGAAAACACAAGTAGATTTCAGGAGATTTGTTAGCTACATAAATTTAAAAGTTTATAAGGAAAAATATTCAGTGCAGTGAGGATGTGATTTGGAGTAAAGATATTTATCTATTATGATGCAAAAAAACCTTAATCAAAAGTGTCAAGCTGTTTCCCAGGTTTCCAAGTTAGCTAGCATGCAAAAATTTGTGGGGCTATTACATCTATTTATTATACAGTGCTCAGATTAACATTGAAGAAAAGAAAATGTTTTATCAACGCTTACAGTGGAAGGGATATATATGCATATCTGTAGGTGTGTTAGTTCAACCTGAAAGAGAAGGAAGCCTTCAGAGCAAATCTGAAGGACAGGTTTACTCAAAGATGGAAACAAGGATTTGGCAGTGAGAAAGATCTTATTTGTTTGAATTAAATACTTAATATGTAGGGCCACATTAGAAATTATTGGTTAAGAATGAGTGCAAGAATTGTAAAGTAAAGAAAAGTTCATAAAGGAGAAGAGAAGTAAAGAAGCACCTTGGGATTGGAGGGTTGGACTGATGATGACAAAATGATGATCCATTGTCATCACATGGTAGAACAGGATCATCACACAGGAAGGTTTGAACGCACTGAGGACTGGAGTAATAGAAATGAGATGCAATTCGGTGGTAAAGCAGAGAAAAAACAATGGAGAGACTAATCACAAAACTATTCTGAAATGGAACCACCACAGGGGTAGGCAGCCTAAAAAGGAGATGAATTTGGGTGACTGAAGGGACAACTATCAGACTTATATACAAGGGGAAAGACAAATATCCTTAAAATCAGTCAAAGCATTCCTAGTAATGATGGTGGGCATGTGAATAACTGATTCAAGTTGGAAGAGGTGCAAAGGATAAGTATGATGACTAAGGTAATGGAGACACTCCAGAGAAATTTACATTTTTTGGCTTAGAAAGGCAAGTGGAAAACGTGCATATGCTCTCTGCACCTGAATGAGGAGGATAACCACTACAAAGAGATTACGTGTTAAACCAAAGAATACAAGATCAAACTGACAGAGATGCTGTGACTGTATGGAATCTGAAAATGAGAGCAAGAAGGCTCTGAAGGAGCACTCCATTAGAAATAATGCACAGTATTAATGGGATGTATAAGATATAAGATCAGATTAACCTGAAAAGTCACTTTTGTGACTAGGTGACTGGTCAGGGCACTGCTTTGGGTGAGCTTAGAAGATCTTTCTAAACTTACAGTCTAAACATGCACTCAATTGTTGTGAACAGTTAGTTTATGCGTCTTCACTCTTGTTCCCTTAATCTACAGTGCAGGAACTATTTATCTATTCCATATAGACACACTACTCAGTAAACAGTTGCCAAGACTCACCTTTCTGAAACAGCAGTAAAATTAATCACACGTTGAGTCAGTTAAGTAGCATTTCCAGTAGTAGCCAAGGAGAAAAAAACTACTCTTTTTTTCATCTCTACCACTTCTATGAAAGAGCCTGCGGGTAAAAAACACTTTCATTTTACTTTATTTAAGAGGTAAGATTAAAAGTTTAAAATGGTCTGTCATTATTTTAGATGTTATAAACCACCAAAATGGTGGCTCCTCAGAGAACCACTGTCCTGTTATATCTGAGAAATTGCCCAAGTAAAAGTTTCAGAAAGGGAAGGGGAGATGACAGGAAAATGTCACCCTGCCGGGCTTATTTAAATTACTAGCAAAAATATCTAGGTGTTTATTATGAGGTATTTATTTTTATAGCGCTCTTCTGTTGCTCACTTCCGGCTTCCCCCATCTCCCAGCTGGAAATACTGGTTTACTCCTACAAGAATTAACAAAGTCACTATGTGGCACCCATGCATAAACTGCACAGATGATGAAATGGACAACTTTTCTACACCAACATAGCTGTTCTGAAAGGCTGAAATATGCAGCAATTCTACCCCAAACACTTCCCTCCACACACCAAACTCTCTATTGCCTCTTTGTACTTATTTTGCCTAGTGTAGGTATGTACGTTATCACTTGGAGGCACTTTGCCAGTCAGTGTCTGAGTTAATGGCCTATCTGCCATTTTGATGTATAAATAGCATATAAAAAGATGTATTATATAGAAAATAGTAAAATATATACACTCTTGCTCCAATAAAGTAAATTCTATTTATTATTGCACGTCGTGGTTTGGCCTCAAATGGCAACAAAGAGGCCCGTGCCAGCCGTTCGCTCTTGAGCCACCCACAGTCAGCAGGGCAAAATCGGAAGAAAAAGGCAAAACTCGTGGGTTGGGACAAAGGCAGTTTAACAGAACAACAAAACAGTAACAGTAACACGGACAAAGAAGTATAAAAACACAATTACGACCACTGGGACCGTCACAGTCCTCGAGCTGCGCATCCCCGACTTCCTGTGCCCCTCCCCTTCCCGGCCAGCTCCCCACTACTCCCTGGGCATGGCTCTGGTGGGATGGAATACCTGTGCCCTGCTAGGAGAATTAACCCTGTCCCTCCCTGAACCAGGACATTGCACTATAGTTCACTTAAGAAAAAAACTTGGAGGGGATTCCAGATATACTCGTGCATTACAGTGTCTAAAAGGGGACACGCATTATTAGCCACAGCTGAGTTTTGCTGTGTTGGATGCTGAATGGGGGAGAGAATAAGATGTGAAAGTGGTAGAAGCGCATGGTACTAATCCCTTCAATGTAAGAAAATATAATCAATGGAAATCAATCTAGGATGGTTGTGAGGAGGCATGAAAGAAACAGGATAGATAAACAGGCAGTAGTACAGAACACCGTATGCAGGCTCACCTGATCTTGTATTTCATGAATCCTAGTACAGGGAGAGATTGTTCCAATTCACTGCTGATGTCTTCAGCTCAGTGTTCAAACTCCAGGTTATTTAAAAAATAATAATAAAAAAGGAAGTAGCTTCACTGTCACAAGGCATTGTACTTCTGTAAAATTAACAACACAATATATCTTGCAGAAAGAGAAAGTTTTGCAGTTTCAATGTCTGATCATTTCATAAAGTTATGAGTTGCCACAAAGCTTGCTTTTTCTCTGTGAAACTGAAAACCCTGAGATTCAATCATTTTTCATGTAGCTACTGAAAGTCAGCTGGAAAATGCCGGAGACATTCACAAATTATAACCATTTTAGAGGTTTTGAATGATAAATCTAAGCCATCAACTTTCTGTCCATGGGAAACTTCCAAAGAGGAAAAATGTGTGATGCCAGCTAAAATGATATAAATCTTGTCTGTAAGGAACATATGCAGGTCAAGCTATAAAGCCTACAATGTACCTTTTTACACGTTGCCTTGCTTTGATGGATACTAAGTCCTGTGGAAGGGTATTTCCAGGGAACTGGTGATGAGTAAACTTCAATGAAAGGAATAAAGGTGGCAGTTTAGGCAGGAACAAATACCAGTGTTTCCATTTTTTGTGTCTGATTATCTATCCTAGTAGGTTGTCCAGTGGTAGGACAAGATGATGATTCTATAGAAGTGTGGCAACAAATTGAGGAATGGAAAATGAAGTGCTTGTAGGTGTATGCATCTGATTCTCTCAGATTTTTCTAAGTGGAGATGATATTATGCAGTAAGAAAAATTTCCAATCTGTTCCTTTTATATTACTCTTCATTAAAAAATTTAATTTCTTTTCTGGAAAACCTCCTCAGCTCAGTTGCTTTCCATACTTGTACTAGTTAATTTCATTGAGAGCAAGCAGTTGGACTGTGTCAAGTGAGAGGGATAAAAAAAAAAAGTAAATTTTTTTCTTGTGAACAGACAAATTGCTACAATGGGAATTTCAGTGGCTTCATATTTATTAGTTTTTATATAAATAGTGCCTAAATTCTTTGCTTGAGTCTGCATAGCAGGAGGATTTGATCATATTTATAGTTGCTACACTCAGATGAGAAAATGTTTATTGGTTTTGTTTTAAAGGAATTTTTTAGTTCTCTGTGGTACAGATAAAAAGTTATCCTTTCTTGCCTATTTATGTCACGTGAAACTCTTTCTAAATCAAATTTTAAATTTGCCTCTGATCACTGATTATGTACCTTTGGTGTGCTTCATAGACAGTTCTGTTCTCCATGTCATCCAGCCTAGGAAAATCATCCTGGAACAAGTAAAAAGATTGAGCAACAGATTTGAGTCAGAAGGGAGAGTGGTTTCTAGTTTCCAGACTGTGTTCCTACAGAGTTGTGAAAGGACAGCTTTCAGATAACATCTAGTCTTGATCTGTACCCAAATATTTAATATCATTTATTTGAAGGAGTTTTCATGCAAACTTTGTTTTGTGGTATTTGCAATAGTTTTTAAAAGAACATTTTGGGATACTATTGAATTTGGAATAGTATTTGGAATGCTACTAATTAGAATCCCAAGCATATCTGAATTTTTGACATTTCCCCATTAATCTAACAGAGTTGGCAAACACATGTTAGCATTTCAGCACTTAACCCTCTGTTGTTTCTGGGTGGGTTTTTGGACAGAGGGGAAAAATTTTTGTTTTAATGTGACTGTGGCAAAGAACATATTCCTTAAGTTATATAGATTATTATACTTTCGGATAAACAATCTGTAGTTGTAGAAATGCATTAGTGTAGCCATTAAAATGTGGTCAATATAGAGCAATTTAAGTCTGGGCAATTTAAAAAAGCTTGTAGTTACAGAAGATAACATAGATTATTCTGTACAAATGAACATGCAACATAAAGCTCTATTTGTCAGCCTCTTAGTATTCTAATACCATTTAATCAGATGTGACAGAGACAGTAACAGTTTTCTCTAGTTATTTTAAACTAGGAACAACTTCTGCAGTATTTCTCTGTTCTTGAACTAAACAGGAAAATATAATGTGAAGACAATGTTTTCTAGGTAACACCTGGGAGACAAGCAATGTGGTGAAAAGAAGATTTAGCATAAGTATTATGAACCACTGAAAATCAAAAACATACATTACTTTTTTCCTTAGCACAGCACCTGATGCAATGAGCAGACCTTTTTCATGCATTTGTGGAGAAAAAACAGACTACCAAGAGAATGATGGAGCATTCTTTGTCTTCATTTGCATCACTATCTGCCAGTATTTAAATCTCAGCTACATTTTTGTACCCCTACTTATGCTCCATGAAAACAGAACTTTTCAGTTCTTAGGGTGGGAAAGACTGTAGTCATACAGTTGTGACCACTGTGACCTACTGCTATTCTACACGGAAATCTAGGCAACAGTCATTGCCTTTAAGATGTATCAATATTGTTCTGTCTGCTGTAAGCATCTGCAAGTTGCTGCTAAGCATTGGAATAAAATATAAACAAGAATAAAATGAAACCAAGAATTCTAGAGCTGCTTTGGTGTACAGGCATGAGAGAGGTGATAGGAACTAAACCCCAGATTTTCAAGAATCAATGATTATTAACTTTTTCACGTCAGCTCTAAAAAGGCTTTGGTTGCTGTAGCAAGGTAGATTCTTCAGAGCAAACTTCATGGGGTTTTTTCCTCCCTGGCTTGTTTTTCTTTATAATGGAAGAAAATAGCCGTTATGTAACCTAACTTCCTTTTGCTCAGATCATTCTGCCCAGCCTTACAAACCACAGAAGTCTTCAGCTGAGCAAATGAGAAGTC
>VZTM01012477.1:130722-158641 GCA_013400555.1 Jacana jacana | reverse complement strand
AAAAAACAACAAAACAAACCAACAAGAGAAATATACCTCTTGTACAGGCATAAAGTTGCAAGTTAAACACGAGCTGCATCATTAAAGCTTTCACTTGGGACTGGTTCTATTCACTTTCTAGGTAAGGGGACTTGCTGTGGGAACAGGGAAATGTGGCAACTGGTAGAGCCACGTGCCTTTACTCCAGCTTTTGGGGAAGGGCTGCAGCAAAGGTGAAAAAGTGACTCTGAAAAACAGAGCTGACAAGTCCTGCAATTGCATCTCTGATAAATATTCCTGATGTGTAGTTTAAATTTGGGCAGGATTGAAAACTACGTGGTATATATATGGATACCCACAGACATACACACACATAAATTCACCCATGCACAGCTCAGAAATTCCACTGAGACTGCGAAGTCTGACTGGAAGATTCACTCTATGTTGAGCCTTTGCATTTTAATCATAAATTAAATACACTGTGGGTGTTGTGACTAACTGGCAGACAGTAAATTGAGGCCCTGCATAGTGTTTACCATGAGGTAAACTCTTGCTTCTCCTGATTTTTAATTGGAGGTTAATTGAACACTGGCACACTCCACTATAAACAAGTCCTGGCACTAAAAACAAAAAGACAAGGCATAATTTCATAAATGTATTCCCATAGCCCATCAAACATTCATCACTTACATTACCCAGATACACTGTCAAAGGTGATAAACACACACATATCAATAACAATAGTCTGATATTCTGCTCCATTCCCCACCACAGAGGTACCCAATCCTGCTTTCCAAGGGACACAAAAGCATATGGGTGCAAGCACGTTCAAGAACGTGAAAGATGTGGCTCTAACTCTCTGAAGCCTTCCTGAACATGTGTAGCATAACATGATATCTTGATCCTGGCTTTCCATTTCTTTTCACCTTACATGTAATCGTACACACATGCAAAAGTGACTATGGAGCAGGTATACAATGACCTAGCAACATTTGACATGCATCTTCTACCGAATACCAGAAGGTCTCCTGGCGAATGCTCCAGCCACTTGCTGCTACTCTCAGTCAGGAGGCTCGCAGGTCACCTCCAAAAAAAAACCTTTGCAAGAAGAAAGGGTCCTTGCAGAAAACCGATGGTAAATCCTAGAACAAAACTATTGTAGCACCACAGGATGACATGTAGGGAGACCCGAACTGTGACCAGCTGCCCAAGCTGCCACTTTTCAGGCAGTACATAACCAAGCATTCCCCAGCCTATTACGAATTGTACTGTGGCTCAAGCAGAGATAAATGGACACAAATATCTCATTTGTAGCTTCCTGCAAGCTTTGAAAAACAGAAGTTATTAGTTATTGTTTCTTAGCTTTTCAGATTGTTATTCTCTTGCATTGCTACTTTGCTATGTATATTATTCCCCCCCAAAAAAACAAACAAACAAACAAACAAAAAAAAACCCACAACACCCTTAATCACAGGTTGCTCCCATTAATAAATTATCTATTTGATATGGTTAGATAGGCTCTGTTCCACAGTACAAGTCATGTTGAAATTGCCCTAATTAATATATTTCCATTTATTTGCATGACTAATTAGTATTTATCAGTCACATGACACTTTATATCTTCAAAGCACTTTAACTGCATATAAATGGATTATCTGAAAACCTGCCCAAGAACATATCTTGGAATCTGATGCACAGACCCAGCTATTGGTTCCTAAAATAACTACCGCTGTTACATGTGCATTGAATCACAGTGAGGGTTATAAGCGACAGGCCTGAAAAAGAGTATGTGTTGCTTATGGAAAGAATGAATAGTCCATAGAAGAGACAAAGACAAACAGAGTAGACACCATTCAGTGATGACATGGAAAAGCAGATGGCTCAGTCCTTTAAATGGTAGAAAAGACACAGTCTATCCCTCTTCCCTCCATGCTTTCTGCTGAAGAAAGCTGTTGCACTCGTGGGCAAATGAAGTTCCACATCTCTAAAACTGCTTGCAAGAGGCTTGCCACTGTTCTTTCACTTCCTTCTCTTTGGAGCTTTCTACAGACTCACATGCCAAAATATTCAGGGCATCTGGTGCTGCTTTCTGGAGACTCTGGCCACCGATGACTTGCACTGTGTGGGAGATTAACTTCTCGGTATAATGCCATCACCATGTCTCCCCACAAAGCTCTTATCCCTGGGCCACCCCTTGGTCAAAAGAAGATGAGGACTGCTAATTTTTTGCTCCAAAGCTTGTTGTAACAAGGAACTTACGTACAGAAGCTAGCTACTTCCATAACCACTTGAGCTACCCTGCCTGTCTGCAAGCTGTTTTCCTTTTTTAAAATTAAGGATTAAAACAGGAACGAACAGGGGAGTGGTGGGGGGTGGAAGGGGGAAATTTTCAATTGTATTATATCCATGGAAGTGATATAAAGAAAGAGAAGATAGAGTAGATTTTGTAGACCTGTTGCTTTGTTTCTCAGACTAAAATCTGATTTAGAGCTACCAATATGCTCTCCCTTGAAGACTTGACAGTGATGAGACATCTCTAACACTCCCTTAGTTAAGGGGAAAAAAATGTAGTTCCTCAAGTTAAATAGCTATGTTTTTTCTAATGTCCTGCAGGCGCCTAAACTGAAAGAATGACAACTGTAATTCAAGATGATGATTTTACTCTAGACAGCTAGAAATTTGCAAAAATATTTATTCCTACGATTGCCTCAGGATCCTTTAAACCTCAAAACTTCACTACAGTTACAGTGCATATGGTGGTTTTTATCCAGGGTGACCTGAAAGTGCTTGATGAACTCAACCAGAATGCAATTATATAGGGCCTACTCACATCTCTGCAGATTCATAAGGTTGGAAAGAGACATCAAAAGATCATTGTCTGTCCCTCCCAGCAGGATCAATTATACTTGGGCTATTCCTGACAGAGGCTGCCTAACCTGTTCTTAAAGACACCAAATAATGGAGGTTCCACAGCTTCCTTCAGCAGCCTAAGCCAGTGCTTAACTCTCCTTGACTTTAGATTTTTCTCCCAACTTCAAACTCCATGCCGTAATTTAAATTTACTATCTTTTGTATAAAAACCTGTCCTACATATAAAAAACTGTTCTTAAATAAATCTTTATCATGTTTGTTCTTAAGACACCAGTTCAGTCACCTCTTCTTAAGACATTGCAATGTTGTTTTATTTAATATTTCCTCAAAAGCCAATTGTAAGCAAAGCCCTTAGGGGGCAGTTGCCCCATCATTAGAAATACCTGCTGTGGTGAGTACTTCAGGTTATGTGACTGGCACTGCCAGCCCTACAATGACAGTCACCAAGAGCAATGGAAGTGCCCCCTAGCACAGCCAACGAAAGACTCTTGAAAAAACTGCCTAAAACAAGATCCTTGATCCTTTTTTTTTTCATGTTCTGTGGTGGTCAGAAATACAAGCAATTTACCATCATTTCCCAGGCAGATTATCAATTTTACTGACATAGTCACAGGGATGGGTATAGATAGACTCAGAAGAAGATTCAGACACCTGCTGGTTGCATCCCTCTTCAGCTTTAGGGAAAAAAAGAATAGAAAAATCAAGCCCAAAAACTAAGATCTCTGAGCAAAGCTCCTCTGCGTCACTTTTTCCATTCCAAACCAAGGCTTTTGCTGCTGCTCTTAGGCCTTTTGAACCCTCATTACTATTTAGCATGTAAGTGCTTAGAAGCCAGTTAAATCACTGTCCCATCCTGCTCAGGATGCTGCAACTGTAAGACACGGCTTGCTACAAAATGAAAAAACCAAAACCCCTTACGATCTAAATAGATAAGACAGACTGTAATAAAGGGATCGAGCACGAAAACAGTTCGCTTGCTTGCCACACTCAATGTAAACAAAATATCCCACAGGAAACTAGATGCATCCTAAATGTGGAAAACTAATGAGGATGTGGGGAGTGGGAAGGGGGGCCGTGTCTGCCAGACTCCTGCTTCTCCTCCCCCCCTCCCATCGTCTGTGTCTCCCACTCCTGAGCTGGGAGTTTTTCCAGCATTAAACAGCCCTTCACTACCACTGAGCTTAGGTATAGTAAACATGGAAATGAAGTAGTAGGTTTACAACATAGGCAGCACAAGAGGTAAGTTGAGTTACCATTTTGTGGCTGCAGAGGCACCAGATCTCACCTCCTGATTTCGAAGGGGGAGCGAGAGACACAGAAGTCACCCAGCCTAAAGGATTCGTAGCCCTAGCACAACTCCTGTATCCTCCCCATGAAGCACTGCTTGAAATACAACTTACACTAAGCAAATCGTACCTGAAAAATATATAAAGCATTATTACTTTAAAAGAAAAACACTTTATAACCTGGTTGTAATATATATTGCCTCTTCAATCCTCCAAATAGTTTTAACTTACCACAAATCTAGACACCTCCCAGGAAAATCGTAAAGTTTGCACATATGAACCAAGAGGGTTCCCCCCCCACGAGACTCCTTCCCGTCTTCTTTTTCTTAACACACACACACACACCCTCACCCCAAATACAGGAAGAGAGATCACCAGCTGCCTGCTGAAGAAAACAGCCACCGAATAGTGTGCATCATTCGGAGGGCTTGGATGATTCAGCTTTTCCACGTGAACTTTACTGAAGTTGCAGACAAATGCTGCTTTGTGCCTTTTTGAATCCAACGCGTAATTACTAGTCCAAGAACATAGCACCACCACATCTTCTATTTGAAGAACAATTTTTCATCTAGGATGCAGTAGTGGGTACTTTACCTTACAACAGCTCCCATTCTCAAACCTGCTAATAATTACATCCACCTGTGCTCATATACTGAGGCTATCTCCAGCCTCTAAAAATCCATTTTACATTGTTCTCAAAAGTTGCATCAAACAGGGCAGTGAAAAGAGGATCTATTGACGAGCACATCATATTGAAAGCCACCTGATGTGATGCGCACTGGTTTTAGAGTGGGAGGGCTGGAAAAGACCAGAAAAGCCAGATGTTGCAAGCAATCTGCTCTCCCAGATATAGCAGCACCATAGGCAGCAGCTTTATCCTAAGTCTCCCACAAAGTTACTTGCAGAAACACCTTGAAAGCTCAAGGTATTCTCATTGTCTGCAAACTTGTAGGAGAATAATGTTAGAAGTTTCCACACAGTGGTCTGAGAGAAACAAAAGACAAAACAAAATACAAACAAACAAAAAACACACAAAAAACCAAAAACAAACAAAAAACCACACAAAACAAACAAAAAATAAATAAAAAAGAAAAAACTGAAACATAAATGCAAAATGTATACTTATTTACTTGGTGTGTTTTTGCTTTAGCTCAAAGATGAAGAAACAGTGCCTGTTTTTACTTCTCTAATTTCCATGGCCTTTTCTCAATTCTTCAGATGTTCGCTTGAACCCCCTTCAGCAGCAAGATCCTACTTTCATTTCAACCCTTACGCAATAAATCAAAAATGGCTCTAATAAACCAAGCAGATTTGACACAAAATGTAAAAAGAAGAATCAGGCCTGGCGCTGCCTTGGACAGAACCTCTTGCCAGATAAGCCCTTGGGAGAAATGTATATTTATCCTGGAGAACACAAGCACAACAAACACAACACTGCCTTCTACAGGTACAGAAATGCTCAGTGAGGGCAACCAAACTGGAGCCATCTAGAGAAACACACAAGTGTTGCACGAGTGCATGTACAACACCCCCAAGCCACCACAGGCCATCTCACTTAAGCCAAGAGAGAAGGCAGAAACAGATTGAATGGACTAGTCATCACTGGAATTAGAGAATGGTATGGGGTTGGAAGGGACCTCTGGAGATCGTTTAGTCCACCCCCCCGCCAAAGCATGTCCTCCTAAACCAGGTTGCACAGGAACTTGTCCTGGAGAGTTTTGAATATCTCCAGATATAGAGATCCTACCACCTTTCTGGGCAGCTGTTTCCAGTGCTCTGCCACCCTCAAAGTGAAGAAATGCCTCGTCACATTTAAGTCTTTAGACTCCATGGAAGTCACTCGAGACCTAGAGAAAAACACCAGCAATGTTGCTCTGCCTGGTGCTTTGGATCAACAGAAGGAAGCCTTTCTGGCCACCTAGTGGGTCCGTTTCCATTAGGGCACCACATGGGATTTTTGTCTTAGGGGTTGAAGGTAGGTGAGAACGTTGGAAAGGAACCAGGGAAAGATGCTTTGGCAGCATCTAATGGCTTTTGGTTTGGGGGCTTTTTTTGGTTGGTTAGGTTTTTTTATAACTGACTCTCACTTCATTTTAAGATGTAGACATTACGTGCGGTCAACCTGAAGAATTTGTATCAAACAAGTCAGGCTGGTGCAACTCTCACCTTGCAGCTCCTGCCCTGAGTTAACACTGTCAGACTCATCCACCCTCACCAAGATGACTCTGATCACACTCAGCTATGTGAGCAGCAAACACTGTGTGTGGTCACAGGGTGCCAAAGTCTTCTGCATTTTGAGAACGTGTCAAATAATCCACTGGAAGGCAGATGAAAAATCTACATTTGCAGGATTGAGCTGGGAGAGATGCCATATGCTTTGGTTACCAGGGGTGGTTCAGGTTCTCTGAACTTCAAAATTCTGGTAATGGTTTTTTCATTCCCTAGCATTTCTTGATAGCAACAGGAGTACTTTCTTATGACAGCTTCCCATCACGCCCCCCTCCTTGGTCAACCACTGAGAAAATGAGTCACAACATTGAAAGCTGAGCCTCTTCCACATCCTGCTAGAAGCCTTATTCCTCACACACAGACCATATCCATCCCAAGCACAACAGCAAATTCTGGGTAGCAGCAAGACAGATGCATTTGTGGTCAGGCTCACCCATGCATGAACACTCCTCAGTGTCTGCCCCAGTGCTTTACAGTCCCTCCCAGACAACCCCAGCTCACTTGCCCACTTTGCTTTAATAAAGGCCTTCCTGCACACAGTAGGTGAATCATCCCCATGCCATACAAGGAGCTGAGATGCTATCAAATCCACTTTATTTTCTAAATAATGGCTTTCTCACATTACCTATGTGTTAACATCACACTGCGGGACACACCATCC
Organism: Jacana jacana; assembly: GCA_013400555.1. Lineage (NCBI taxonomy): Eukaryota > Metazoa > Chordata > Aves > Charadriiformes > Jacanidae > Jacana > Jacana jacana. Next base: position 151,615 of record VZTM01012477.1, on the reverse strand, counting down.
CTCCCCCAACTGCTCCCACAGGAAAACAAGCTTCACAAATCAAAGAGTAACTCACATATCACATTAGCCTTTTATTACATTTTTCAGTTTTCTAGTCCCAGGTTCCTTTGATATTCAAGTGTACTCATAAACTAGTTCTGACCTACAGCTTGTTGGCACTACAGTCACAATGATCATGTGCAGGTTTTAGTCACCACAGGACACCACGCAGCCAACGTGGACCAGGTGTATGACCCAGCACACCATGTCAGCCTCTCCCCCCTCTCCCTGCTGACGGGGAGTTAGTCTCAGCTGGCTCCCAGCTCACAAAAAGGCCATACTGGGGGAGGAAGGACACCTTCTACCTGACTACAGGGCAGCAGGAGGCTGTCAGTGTGGATGCTATTAGTAAAATCCAGCCCATTCCTGACAACACCCCCCAAAGAGTGACGGTACAGGGAGACAGCATAGACAGAGGGCCACAGAGCTCACCAGTGGCTGCTGCCCAAGGGTTAGTGTCCAGCCACATCGGCAGCATCCCAGGCAAGCCTTCTGACTGGGAAATAATTAGATGCACTCGATCCTAAACTCTCATACGTCCTGTCTTTATTGCTTCTAAAAAATAAAAAAAAACCCAACCCTAAACAATTACTTGTTGCTTCTGCAGCCAAAAACTTTCTAAATTTGTATTTTGAGAATCCAGGGTTAAAAACCTCAGAACCTCCTAAGAACTAGGAGAAAAAACAGACCTTTTCTCCTCTCCACTGGTAAGAGGCCAACGTGTTTAAAGCTAAAGGGACAAGGACCGCTTGGGGTGGTCTAAGTGTCTTCAAAGCAGAGTCTAAGCCAACAGCTTACTAAACAGAGAGGAATTCTTATGTGCATCGAGAGCTTGGAAACACTGTCTTGCCAACAGCACTATTTTTACTGGAAAGGTCTGGCCAAAGCTATCTTGGACAACAAAACAAACTAGATTATGCTATAAATATTAAAAGCTTTATAGCTGTTTGTTTGTACAAGAAATTCCTGGAAAGTCCCTTGGCCTTAATGCAGGGAGGAAAAGGTCAGAGAGGAAGCAGGAAGAAGGGAAAGGGAAATAATTCATTTTGGAGATCAGCAATTCTGTTCTTATCTTACTCAGTTACAGCAACTGACACCAACTTCCNAAAAAAAAAAAAAAAAAAGACAGTCCGTAGCTGTGCCAGAAGATATTAAAACTTCTGCATGCTCAGTGGGACATTCAGTGGGCTTGGGGAAGACAGTCTCAGCTAGAGCTGCGTTATGCTTAAGACAACATTCATTCCAAGCTCTGCAGAGAAAAGTTTAACCACCACAGTTGCTCTCTACCAGAACCTACACCACCTGAACTACTACCCTCACTTCCTACTACCACGTTAAAAAAAAAACATATAAATCGTGAAAGACGCAGCCATTGAAGTTCAGCTGATCATTTCACCAGGGGGATGAACATCAGTTTCTTTATTATCGTTATTAATAATAACATATTAAAGAGGGTTTCTCTTGTGGTTTGGTGTTTGGTTTAGTTTGGTTTGGTTGCTCGGTGTTTTATAGCTTACAGATAAAAAATTCATGGCTTATTTGTGGCTACTTGGCATGAAAAACATTTTCACTGGAAATATGCAAGGATTTCATCAGATGCATTTGCAGTGGGAACAGCTCATAGGAGATGGGAGGGAAACACATTACTAGGTAGCACTGAGAAGTATGCAATTACTTGAAAAAGCCCTAAAATTCAGGTATCAGTATAGACTGTGGCATTTTCTATGGCTCTTGGTATATATTTCCCAAGCAAAAAACCTCTGAGCGAAGGTCACAAGAGCTGACTCCTTGTGAAGGCACTCCCCAAGTAGACCAACACGCACAGCGGCTGAGTGCCACCAGCAAGCACAGCCCATCACTGCATCGCCTGTGCTCCATGTGCCCATTCCAACCGCCCTGGCCCATCCATACTGAAGGAGAGCCATATTTACAATAAAAATAAAATAAAACTAAAGCAGCAACTAACCCCACTCTGCTTAAAGTAGCACTGTGGATTGGACCTGGTTGTCTGATTCTTCAGCTGCCACCAAACTGCCACCATGCGCAGGAAACTTCATCCTCAACAGAGCCCAAGGAACAAACAGGAATTTCAATCACAAATTGATCCCAAGGATTTTCCCCGCAAATCAGTAATGTCTAGCATTTGTTCTATGGTTAATTTCTCCATAACAAATCACCTGATCATGTAAGAGGAGACATCTTCGCTCTCGCACAAAGTAATAAATTAGGTTAACTCCATAACCACTTAAGAGGGAAAGTCAGTGACTTACATCATCCTGAAGAACTGAGGTGGCCACACAGGGAGGTTTAAAAAGAAATGTTTACATCTATTGTATGTCATACTAAAACAAACACATTTCTCCCACTGGCAGGAACTGGAGGATGCCCAAAGGTCCGTGTTTTTTTCCCCACCAAACATGTAATCCTCATTTTTCTTCCTTCTGGCAAAGCATGTGCAAGAGACAACTCCTGCCTGCTTCACACCGAGTATGCATTCAAAAAAAGTATAAAAAATTCCAACTGTAATTTATATTAGCCCAGCCATATTGTTTTAGAATTTGACTTTCCTTCTGGATTGAGGCCAGCATAACCTAAACTAACTAAGCTTTTGGACCACCGTGTGAGGCCCCATGGAAGAGACACCACCTCAGCAGCAGGTACCGGCTACCACAACAGAGAGCAAACCTGATGGTTAGGCACTTCCCAGAGAGCTGGGTTTGCATTGTGCAGGCAGCAGGATAAAGAGGGGTTACTATTTTAAACTGATGCAGCAGCAGCAGCGTAGGCAGTGGAATGTGATGAAATTCTCAATCGACAGCAGCTCTTGTCTGCTTTTGTCATGCATCTTACAGCTCAAGCGCTGTGCAGGGAACCATATATAACTACTTTGAGTGACTGCTCTTGTTTCATACTCTGGCACCACACAAACATAGCAGTAGAAACAAATGGGCACATAGCACTTGTGTGGGTTGTTTTCTCTGCAGAGTTACTGCTCTACTGCTGAAACAGTGTTCAGCTCAGCCCAGCCCTGGGCATCCAGCTCAGCCCAGCCCCATCCTCCAAACCCAGTCTTTTTGCAGTACTCTTTCTACGTTAAAGTCAACGGCTTTCTTGAGAGTTCTTGTCCATCAGACTGCTCAGTGACATGGCTTAGTGATTTATTTTTAAATCAGAGTTGGGTTGATGGTTGGACTAAATGATCTTGAAGATCTCTTCTAACCCAGACAATTCTACAATTATACAACCTTACAGCCTGCAAGATGACAAAAGTATTTCTATGCAACAGCCACAAGAAGCGTGTGCTCCATATGCAGGGCACGTGCAAAGGAAAACTCAGACTACAGAGAAGACACCACAAGCTTACAGCCAAAGTCAGCTTACCCCAAAGGAACCAATGCTTCTTTCTACACAAAGAAAGTATCAAGTATCTCTAACTCATGGTCTGAGATGCTGCACTACAAGTTACAGTGGAAGCTGGTGGAAGTACTTAGATAAGTGCAGAAACCACAAGCACAGTTCAGCACCCACCCTCCTCCAAGATACCAAAGCTGCTGGCAAAGGCAGTTCTGACTACGCACACACACAGAGGTCTTGCTGCCCAGATCTTGACTCCCAAAATTGACTGGTAAAGACAGAAAAGCTCCTATGGAAGTAGGACACGTAGAAAACCTTTGTGCTGAATTTGTCACCGAGGTCCAAGCTAAAGCCCCATGAGACATGTAACTTGGTCTATTCAGGATGTGGCTGCAGGTGAAGAACAGTTTGCGAAGATTGCTGCCTGCTGGCAGTGTAATGAAAAAGAACAAGTGATTTGGACAGAAAAAAATACATTTTTTGTAAATAAAAGAGTTCTTTATCCTCTCCAACTATGAAGCTCATCTTCACCATCTGTTTCCTGGTTTGGCTAAGTTTTAGGATTTTTTCCCATTTTTTCTGTGCATTGAGCATGTAGTTTGTGGAACACACTATCTTTAAAACAAGCCCTGCTTAAGGGGAAGAAAAGGTTATCAGTTTGTCAATTAGTGTCAAATTAGTACACTGATGGCACTCTGTCCAGCTTTATTGGTTTCCCAGAATTCAAACACCAATTAATGTAATTATCCATAATATTAAAGGAAACTCATTTCTTTAAGACTATCCCTGGACTCTGCATCCACAAGCCATTAGTATTCATTTTTATATCTCATTTCTTCTTTCATATTACCATCCTGAAGAGTGTTTTCTCACAATGGTTTTATGAGGGAACACCCAAAGTATTGGCTCCACAGACTAAATAGAAGCCTGCTCAATATTTCTGAACTGCACATTCCTGAAATCTCACTATATAGAGAGATATGTAAGAGTATCAAGTAGTCTTCTACATTTTTGGGGGGGTTACAATCTTTTCCAACTAACTGTCTTATTTTGCCAACGTGATAGAGTATTCAGAGCATCATGGAGTACTGTACCACGGCGGGATATCAGGATACATATGTTCTGCTCCTTAGGGAAGCCAACCGAGGCCTAGTTTTTGCTATATACAGATACGTGTACCTTCAATACCAAGGGATGAGCCAAGTTTCTGCATAATAGCAGTTTTTAACTCGTTACCTACATTTTCTCAAGTTAAGCCAGAAGGATACTGCCAGTGATTTATTCCTGGATCTGTGGGTTGTTTGTTGTTTGGGTTTTTTTTTCCCCCCAGAACTAGAGAGCACTCTCTATATTTGCTATATGCAGTAAGAAATTCAGCAAGCAACATCTATCAAATTTAACCTCTAGGACAAAGAGAGTCTTTGGGACTTTTCAGATATTTCCCCTCGCTTTTCAGTTAGGATGGTACCAAGAAGAAGAGCCAAAGAAGTGGGTGGGAGAAGTTATTCCACAAACACAGGACAGATTTCACCCTCTCCAAATAAGATTAAAATGCAAAAGGAATGATCTGGAAAAGTGTAATTTTTAACACTTCTCCATGCACTAGAACTTCTAACAGGAGCTGTTACTGTAAAGAAGAAAAATAACCACGCTCAGGAATAATGTGACATGCACTGCTAGGGGTTTTTCATTTTTTCATTTTAAATCATCCTCCCAAACCGACAGTGGCTTTTCTCCCAAAAGGCAGTAAAGCAGTGATAGCAGTAAGTGACCCACACCACATTGCTATTTGCAAAACATCAGCTGGTCAATAGTGCACATTGTGCACAAAGGGAAAGCTGGGATTTTAATCTCTAGTCTTTGCTAGGAGAGGGGTCTTGTAGGAAAAGAAACCATCTGAAGTCTGAGTGCTTTTCACAGAACAGAGTCAACCCTGCACTTAATGATTTACTTTCAACCAGTTCCTTGGAACTTCAACTTTATTTCTTTTCCTACACTGGTACTTCTGTTTCCCCCCTCGTTTGGTGCTCATGCAGTCAGGAACTTCAATGTTTCTTTGAAATGAGATATAAGACTTTATTAGCTGCTACTGCACATCTGCATCAGCTTATTCAACCAATTGCATTATCATCCTGTGGCAACAGCCCACTTGCTCTTTACATAACACAAAGCCCGTCTCCAGAGGAGAGCCTGATTCCCCCATCTATTCCACTGATTCTCTTGGAAAGAGCTTTTTCATATTATTAACATCTTCTAAAAAATACAAAGAAAAGGAAATAAAGAGCTATATGCTCTCTTTTTTGGGGAAAAAAAAAAAAAATCATTTGGGCACTATTTGTGCTTTCCTGAGCCAAGAAACACACTGCTTAGTGGTCACCTCTCAGAGCCACATCCAACCACACCACATAGCAATAGGAGCCACAAGACAATAAGACCTGGTATGATATATACATAGGTAAATAAGCTACTGGAAAGTCCTTAAAGAGATAAGTGACATTCCTTCTGCTAAGGCTGGCCATACTGGTTGAGAATATTGATCAGGGCAGCTATGGAGCAGTGGTCCTCCCTCAAAATACATGGGCTGCAGGTGGCTATGGACTTACAGCCTTTCCAAAGTACTTCAGACCTCCTCCACTCTCCATGCAGAAAGAGAGGGGAACACTACTTCTCCTTGGACTCAAGATAATTTATGAATGTTCCCAACAGATATTCCCTTCTTTTCCTTCCTCTCTCTCAGGAAAAGGGACAAAACAGGTCAATTAAAACTAATTTTCACTTTGAATCAAGATTTCTAAAGTGAATGGTGGGTGCATAACCAGAAAGCCCACCAACAGTAGATAAACATGTCTAATAGAAATTCTTGCAGCCAATACATTAACAGCTACCCCTGTATAGCAAGATCAGATCAGGTCTTTATAAACAGGTACAGATGTTTGGAAGAAGGTCAATCTACACAGTCAGAGCACTACAGGCAAATGCAAAAGGGGTCTATTGTTTAATTCACTTTATCACGTGCTTAAAAAGTTACAGCTCTCTCATTTATTGCTCTTTTAAGTTTCCTTGACGCATTTGCTTTTTGGTAATCAATGTCACCAGCACAGGATGCAAAAAGCTCTAGCATATATACATTAGAAGGACTAAAGTCTGCTCTCAATAAGTCTTTCGACTGTACTTATCTCCTTATATTTCAAACAACAGAAATATGGCCATTTTTTAGGTCACTGTTAAACTGCTTGTTCCCATAAACTAAATCCCTGCATTAAAAAGTCATGAGAAGCAGAGGGGCAGGGGAAGAGTGCATGTGTCCAGTATTCATAGTGCAACCCGAAACAGTTTTACTATTGAGAACAAATACTGGAGCTTTTCCATCTGATAATCAGAGGGGAAAAAAAAAAACCTTCTTTGCTGAGGCAATTAAAACACCAGCTTCCCCGAGAAAGAGTCCTAGAGTCCTACACACCACACTCCACATGTAAAGATTTGCAGCATACAGCAAGCAGTACTTGCAGACGAGTATTAAGAAGCCTAAGGAGCTTACCAAAGCACACAATAAGTCCACAGTAGTAAGGATGCAGCTTTTCCAACAAAGACGAGCATATTGTGTTCTGCTACATTTATTCGGCATATGTACACTCCAATGGCCAGAAGTGCATCAGCAATGAGGATAAAGCTCAAGAGGGGCAAAAAACTCTATTACTATTTGCCTTTTTGACTGCAAAACCACACACAACTGTTTTCAATGATTTTGGCTAATTTACAGTGAATTACAGTGAAAATCAGCTGCTTTAATTAAAGTATTGCCTTTCCCTCTGCTCAGCACTGGTGGGGCCACACCTGGGGTACCGTGTCCAGTTCTGGGTTCCCCAGTACAACAGATACATGGGCATACTGCAGACAGTCCAACCAACAAAGTGGCATCAAGATGATGAAGTGACAGGAGCACCTATGGACAGGAAAGTCTGAGAGAGAGAAGAGGATGAAGAGGAGAAGAGTGGTACAAGACAGTCATACAATAACCTGCTTTGATGAAAAAGTTCCAAACCAGCCCCCATGTAAATCACAAGTGAGTCAGAATCAAACATAATCAATTGAGAATGGAATTTAACACCCCGTGTCACTGCAGAGCTGTGGCACACCTTGGTTAGCTTGTTGCAGCAGAGTGGTCACACCTCCACAGCCGGAATTATGGTATGTTTTTAAGAGCTGTGTTATAACATGTGATTCCTGCCTCAGTCCAAAGCACAAGCTCGTGTTTAACCTCCCTCTTCCCCCGCTGAATATTACATACAAATTCTTCTTTTCTTCAGCAAGACCAAAGGAGTAAAGGCTGTTGGCAATGCATCATCTATGAAAATAGTTAGTCTTACAATTAATTAGCAAGGACTATAAAAGACTTTTCTTTTCATTTGACTAATCTGTGCCCAGTACCGCAGACAGGAAGGTACAAACTCTATCTGTTTAGTGTAAAAATATATATACAACTGTATTTAACATTTAAATTACTTTAAACACAACTGTTTGCATACTAACAATCTTATGTACATTCAGTTTTAAACAATACCTCTTTAATATCCTCTTCTTTTGTTAAACAAGTTTTATTTTCCTTCCAAAATACCCAATGCTACTTTAAAATTCCGGAGGGGAAAAAATTTGAGCTATACAGAAAATAGCAAGATGTCTTACAATTGTAATATATAATAGCACATATTTTTCATAAAAACAACACATCATTCAAAAACTGAACCACTGTAAAAGTTTGCATAAGTCCAACAGGACTGTCTTTAAAAGCTTACTTTGGTTAACAGCAAATCATTCTTAAACAATTAAGGAAAAAATATATATTCTTTTACCACCTCTTACAGATGCATTTCCTTGGCATGTTGTAGCAAACCATGTATCTTTACAGATGAGCACTGCAGCTGTTCAACACTATTTGTACTGTGATTTCAGTAAAGTGGATTACATTATCAGGTTGGATTGATTTATATTTAAATTAGTCCAACTTCCTAAGATCTCTGAATGTAATAACTATCTTCCTAAGATCTCTGGATATCAGAGAAAGCATGGCAACACTAGTACTTCTTCACACAGTTGGTCTCATGCAATACTTGCAACAGCATCGCTAATTTGCGTGAAACTGCCATTTCCCTGCTCATTTTCCTGGTCAGGAGAATAACACAACTTTCGCTGAGCCCTGCACGCTCTGACCCCCAGCCCGTTGCACCAGCCTCTGAGCATTCAGACAAATGAAGTGCCACTGGACTTCACGGTAACACAATGATTTCCTCTGAGTCACTATGCAGACTTCAGGTCACGTGTGGCCTCTGCATCACTGAAATTTTATTCATTTCCAGGGGAACAGATGCCCTCAGCTTTTGGCCACGAAGAGGAACTTGATCTTTGTCTCTCTTCCCTCCTTGCACTACAAAACTCTCTGAACCATCCAAAATATCACAAAAAAGCAGAAATGTAAGATTCTCCGGGAAAAGAATATCGCATTAGTCAAGCTGAAGAGTAGAGAAGTCTGACTGATGAGCAAAGGCACTTGGTAACAATCCTGTGAACAAGAGTCAATGAGTCAACAATTTCAGTCTCGTGATCCAACTGACCAGCAGCGACGGCTCTGCAGAGGAAGATTTTGTGGACGACGTAACGGAGGATTTTTTAGCACCTTCCTCTTGAAAAGGAATTGTTGCACTGTTGTGGAGGTCTGCATTCATAAAACACCTGCTGCCTCGAATATAATCCATTCCCCTCACTAAATGCTTGTCAGACACTGGCCTTGTGAGGGGGTGTTGCATGGAGGGGCCTTCTTCAATGATTGGGGGTATCCTTTCATTACTGAAGTACCTGCAGAGGACATCTTCACCTGTGTGAAAAGGAGGAAAACCAATCACTGCTGACTTCAAAACTCTCCATTAACATTTTCTATTTTTATAAAAAAAACTCTAATTGCATTTTAAATTGCTCAGATTTTAGTTACCTTCCATAACACCCCTGGATATAAGCAGCTGTCAATAGATTTGCAGTTTTTGCATCTGTAATATTTCTTAAGCCACACAACGAACACCAGAATAAATCCACACAGAGAGACTGTGGACTGTTTGACTGTTAAAATCCAGATTCTCACCCACTGAAACTAATAGTACAGGCAAATTCTGCACATCATTATCACCAGCAAGACCTAACAGACCTTCTTGTTACATGTCACTGAAGAGGCTGAAGACCAGAGTTGAATCCATGTTTATAAAAGTGTAATTCATGACAAACTCAAAAGCTACAAATATTACTCCAGACAGCATGAATTAATTTTGCAGATAAAGAGGTAAGCACTTCCCTGTTTTGACCATTGATTTGTGATACTTTGTTTTTTTTACTCTTCCCTAGAAACCTGACCATGGCAGCTGCTGCTAGAAAGATCCTACAGGGCCTTTCTTCTGACCCAGCTTACATACCGGCCCACAATACTTAAGTATATTTCAAGTGTCAAAAAAAAAGAACCCAAAAAACCCCAACAGCACAGAATCAAAGGCAAAACCAACCGAAAACCATGCAGACAAAAACCAGCCCTGCCACCTGGTGATCATTCTGTTAGACTTGTTACTTCGCTTGTTTCCAATATCCCTGCAGGTTAATGCTTCTTGTTAACATGTTCTGGTTTTGCGTTAAAATCATAGATTTTCCTACTTCTATTTTTTCCCTACAATTAAACATTAGCTTTCATAACTGATTTCAAGAATAAACTAAATAGTCAACCTTTTCTTATTTCCCACTCTAACAGGACTCAGACTTTCCTCAGACTTTCACATGGAAAAGGGGGGAGGGAGAGAAGGACAGTGGGGGAAGGGAAAAAAGCCACCCAAACCTAACACCCAACATTATCAGCTTCTGTTTCTCTCCCATTCTGTGACATCTGCAGAATATATTGTTTCTAACAGTAGTCACGGTAAAAAGTAACTCCTAACAGACCCTACATTTTACTTTTGAAAACAAATGTGCTTCTGCAGCAGCCCCCACAGTGATCAAAAGGAAGAGAAAGACAGAAGAGCAGGTCTGCCCTAGTCATTCCAGCCTACTTTTAATGCTCACAACAACCCTAAGATGAGACAACAGAAGTATGAGCCCAGCACTGAAGCCTCACTAATTTCACAACTACCATCTGGCATTCTTTCTAAAACCAACAACTGTCATCTTGGATCAGTTCAGCGATACGCCAACACTAATTCTCCATTCTTTCCATCCAGTTGACCCCAAGGAAATTTTGGAGAGGAAGGGACAAAAAAAAAAAAACAAACCCCAAAGAGGGATGAAACTGAAAACCTTACCTTTTCTCCCTGGTGCTCGGGGCCTTGAGAAGGGTTCTGCAGCTCCTATCCAGCTCCCATCTGCAGGCATTGACAAAGGGCGAGGTTTTCCTAAAGGCAACAGAGAAGGTTATGAGGAATTACATTAATTTTAGGAAAGTAATTTTTAGATTGATAATTTCCACAATTAAGCAAAGGGACAGCAGCTTTTTCAAGTGAAATTATTTCAGATGGGGAATTTTTTTTCACATTTACAATTTGCACAGACTGTCCTTAATATCCACCAAATCCCATGAGCAGTTTTGTAACACAAATTATTTCAGACTAAAGTGTTTGTCGTAACAGCAATAATGCAAGAGGAATGAACTCACCATAGGATTGTGTTTTTTCCCTCATCTTGGGTGGTAGGATATTTGCTTCCATGGAGTACCCAGGCAACTGATCCGAATCAGCAATAGTAAACCTTCGCCTTCGACTCTCCTGATCCAGAAAAGAATTGGGAGACTCGGCACCCTTGGAGCCAGGTAGTGGCTGACTGGGTTTGTTGCCTCCTCCATATACAAGGCTCCCCTTCTCATCTCTGAAAGGACATTTCACTTCGGTTAGCAGCTTAAAAGAGTTTCAGGCTATCAACATGAGTAGGTTTGAAAGACATATCTAGTCATTAAGTCATGCTCCTGACAAATATTATTGTGCTGCAAACAAGTTTAGAGAGAAAAAAATACAAACAACAAACCAGGTCATGGAAGACCTCATTATAAACATATTTACCATAGAAAAATGAAAGCTACCTCACTCATGCTAATTCACTTTTAACGAGCCAGTAATTTAACATACAGAGAATTTTAGAGGTATCATCCCTGAAAAAGCTTTTGAGAAATGGGACCTTTCTGCCCCAAGGGTATCAGAGCTCCCCATTCACTGCCTGCTCAGTACATAGTTGTGACAGAGGAGAGCATGCAAAGATTTATCCATCTCTGCGTAACGGCAACACCGTTCGCCTCCCTCTGAAGGTCTATACTTTCCATTCATTTTAAGAGCCCAATAACCGCCATTGGATATTTCATCACATTCTGTCTCCATCCAAAAGTGAGATCCCCTTGAGAGTTTCAGTAATAAATTCATAGTGTATATACAAATGATTTTCAGCAACTCCTGCAGGGAACTCCCTTCCTCAGTGAACAGGAGGGAGCTATTTATGGAGTTACGGGGACTGAACATTGCACACAAGTGTTACACCACGACCATGTACATGGAGAGCTCTCCTACAACACCACCATGTGGAGACTGTGCTGTGGGGAGGGAAACCAAGCACTGCTCTTCTGCCTTCTCAGCATGGACCACAGAAGGTCCATGCCAGGAAGGAAGAGAACAGGATGACAAGGGAGGAAAGAAACAATGACACAAAGGCAACACAGCTTTCAAGAGAAGACCAAAACATGCAGAGGTGAAATTAATAGCCAAACAGAAGGTAAGAGAACTGCACTTTCTCCCCTTTCTGGCTGCTACAACTTCCTACATTTGCTTTCTTTAAAAGTAAAAATCAACAAGTTTTCCCCTTTCCACATGTCATTCGGGACAAGTTTTACAGCTTGCATTGCTACTTCTTTCCTCATCACAAGAGATTCAGGTCTAAAGGCATCTGAAGCTAGATAAAAATTTTGTTGCTCTTTGGGAAAGACATAAAAAACAACTCCCACAAATACGTACTTCACTTGCTGGAACAAACAAAACAAACCAAAACAAAATGAAACAAAACCCCAAACAAATCCAAACCACCACCAAAGAGAACAATGGAAAAGTTACAGACAAAAAACGACTTCTTGCTATGTGCCACGAGATTTAAAAGAAGTCAAAAACATAACCCCACAAGAAAACTAGGGATGTCACCCATTCAATGTTTTGGGAACAACACTGATCTAAGCAGCACAAAATAACCTACTAATACAATCTATTCCGTTCCTGGTAGTTCATGCATTGCATAAGCTTAAGCAATCATATGCATTTAAGCAACTAGAAAAAGTCTGAGACCTGCAATTTCCTCAAGCTAATTTGCACAGAGTTGTAACAACAAGCCAGCTCAGGAACAAGCGTTATAAAGGAGATTTTTTGTTCAGTACACCGCACACTGCATATTTATTTGCATACCGAGGAGAATAAGGAACAGCTGGTGGAGGTGGTATGTACAGATCCAAAATGGCTGGCTTCTCTTTTTTCAGTGAGGAATCCATGGTGCTTTCCGGTGACTGGGTTGAAGTTGGCAGAGGACTGGTCTGAAATGTTAAGACAGCTATCAAACATCTGAAGCGCTGATTTATCATCCACAAAAAGATTATTCAATGATCAATAGTACCAGCTCAGCCTGTAGTGAACTATTTCTACCCTTAATAAACACATTTAAAACTCCCAGCATTTACATTTTATGCTAGTTTTTGCTAGCTTGGCAGTCCCTCCTACAGAAATCCCGTCACAGGTAATGCATTGCTCAAAAGTAAGTTGCTCTTACCAGTTATAATTTTCCTGCAAATTCCATAGACAGAAAAAGCAACAGAGACAAATCCCCTTCTATTTTTTTGATCCTTTAAAGGAATGCAATTTGTTAAATACAGATAGGATCTGCAACACAAAGCCAGCTCACGCTACACTTATTTTATACAGTTCAAGCCCTGGACACGGGCACGGTCAGGAATGTGGCAAAGTTCACCACAAATAGCACCAAGTGATATAACTAGGGTAAGGGAAGCAAAGGAAAAATATATGTGGTATTGCTGATGTGAGCAAGTTTGCCATTTTGCTCTCTGTGGCTCATACTTTTATGTCCCCAGTATCTTGCCAGGCTCCTGCCTGCCTCTAGGAAAGCAAAGACTCTCCTACCTTTGTCAGGCAGAGAACTGCACCCTCCCATTTTTGTCAAGGGCCTGCCCAGACTTTCATTCTGGCCACTCAGTTAATGGTACCCCTGCCCCCAGTGGCACCCTATCAATATACTAGAGCCCCGAACTGTCAACAGGCTTCTCCAATCGCTCATTCCCCCAAGGAAATACTGCTTGCCACAGCCTACATCCCAGCCCAGCTCTTCACACCAGTAATACAGTCCTTGCTTGGGTAACCCTGAAAAGCTTACAGGGTGGTAGAGGTTTTGGCCCTGATTAAGTGGCAGGCACATCACCACAAAAACAAGACAGAGGTGGTTGTGAAAGATGAAAAAGGAGTCAAGCATGCATTGTCTACCCAACTTGAGAGAAATCTGCCTGCCTCGAGACTTGCAATAGCACCCATTTCACAGGTTATTAAAGCTTTCCTCACAGCTGTATGAAGGCTTGTGTCAGAGCAGAAGAAGGAATGGGAATTCTCTTTGGTTTTCTTTATTATCAGGTACACACTTGAGATTCAAGTAGGTTATTTCCTCCTATAAACATTAAGCCATAAGCTTCCTAATACGTGACATTCTTCATCATAGTTATTTAAGTTATTAACTTCACTTTCTCTGTCTGCTTATTACCTAATCTGAACTGCCCAACAACCAAATCTTATTTAAATAAGTACTTTAAATAACTTCTCAAAACACACTCTCTTTCCCACTCTTCATCCAGTCTAAAAAGGAGGACAAATAAATGGAATAATCTAAGTTGTTTCAGCAAAAACATATTACTCTGCTTAACAGAGGAAGCATTTATTACTCCATGGTGATGAATTCCATATGTATCAGCAGTTTTGCCTCAGATCAGTTCTCCCAGTGGCATGCTGACTGATTAAAATGTTCAACACACCTAGTCCCTTTGTGTATCAAGTGGGCCTTATCTTGGGTTTAAAAAAAGACAAGAACATTTTCCTTTTTCATCTAAGACATTGGTTTTCCAAGATATAATTTAGTAGCTCAAGACATGACCTAATAGTTTAGTGGGTAGTATTGGTGACAGGAAGACAGCTGGACTAGATGATCTTGTAGGTCCTTTCCAACCTTGTGCTTCTATAACTCTAAGGACCAGAAGAGGACAGCCACTTCATCTAACCTTCCTTGATCTGTACTTCAAGATGAGTACCTGGGAGCATTTCTGGTATTTCTGTTTTTAGTGTTGCAACTAAAGGCATTCCCATCCCAACGTCAGAGATGAGCCAGCAGCCTCTCACCTGCACCAAGGGCGGTTTCCAGCGCAGGTTCTTTAGCGGAGCAGGAGTGAAATGAAAGGAGCCAGTGGGACGTTTCTTAAGCAGCAGCCTGACTCCAGCAGGATTCTCTCGCAACTTGGCCACCAGATTTTTTAGTTGCCATCCAACCTAGAAAATAATAAAGACATCTTTTATTTCATAAAGCTTTTCTGAAAGCAAACCAAAAAAAACCCTAAATCTCTCAAGTCTATTTTAATATGAACTTCAACAGAGAAAAGAGATCCAAAAAACCTCAAAATAAAGAATATAAATAATGGAAAACTTTCTTGAAAGGATCTTCTTTGGTTTTTTTTAAAGAAACAGCTCTAAGTTGTAAATTAAACTCTGAGGTATCAAGCAATGTTCTTAATACCTTGGCTCCAGTCCTAAAAGGATCCAAGGATGTGGTCAAATTGAGTAACACAGAGATTCAGTGAACTACTTCTGTCACGTTTCTTTCTCACATCAAAAGGTGTTGCTTACCTTTGCTAAGCAAAACATGAAATTTTTTCATCTAAGTTCCCAGATATAAATGATTTGACAAATACTTGGGAGGGTTTGAAATTATTTTTATCAGCATTCTAGTAGATTGCAACAATGCATTTTAATAATCAGGCCTTAAATAAAATATGTGGTATTTTTGTGTGATGCATACAGTATTTAAACACAAAATATCACATATTTATTTTGTCAAAACATTGTAAAGAATTAATTTTAAGTCCAAGTAAAATTTGTCTTGAAAGCAAAATGTTAAAAAGCCTCAAAGACTTCAACAGGAAAACACCAGAACCATCTCCTGACCCCATCCCTACAAAACCTATGGGAAGCTTTGCAGAGGGAAGACAGGTAAAGCTGTGTGACACTAACCACAGTTTGCCGATTAACCTGGATCACTTCATCACCAGCATGAATCTTCTGAGATCGATCAGCAGGGGACTATAAAGAGCAAAACAAGAGGCATGTGCTTCAGCAGGTTTTCTTTCCTCCCATAACAACCCCCACCAACCTAAGTCAAAGGCTTCATCTATAACAAGAAGCACTGCTGAAAATTCTCAGGGCTAGATCACACATTACATTCGTTGATGACTTGAGAAATGCAAAACAAATTCAACTTAACGATTTATTTTTACACTGGGGGAACTAGAGGGAAAGGGAGAAGGCACAGCCTACATGTATCACAGGCCAAACTGTACTCACGTCATGGGACAGTCTCTACTGTCCTGTCGCCTCCAGTTTGTGCTGTAGTTTCAGATAGAGTGCAAGAGGACCAAAAGGAAGACTTCCATCCTAACACAGCAACTATCTTTCAAGGAAGTGCATACTGCTTTTAACAAAAAGCACACTAAGATTTTGAATGTACAGAACAGAGGACCAAAGCCCACTGATCCCATAACATAAATCCACTTTACTTTCCCTTTTTGTTTCCTAAGAGATACCAACCTTAACATACCTGCCTGCACCATCAAGGTCAACAGGTAAGATATGATTGCAAACACCAAATGTGAGAAGACAGGTATGTTTCAAATACCTATCTGATAACAACACACCTTAAAATGCATTTGCATTGGAACACAATCCGAACTCTAGGAAACCATTAGCAAGGAACAGCTAAACATGTCAATATTTATTTACAGCTGGTGCCATGACAGCTATCACTGCAGTTATTAAAATTGGTTTCGCTGCTGTTAACACATCAACTCTGATCAGCCTTGACAACACCCAAAGCGCACAGATACACTGCCTTGGTATCGGGCACCTTGGGCATGAGACAACTTCTCCTCCCACTGCCCTCACCCCATGAGTAACCACCTGGCACCAGGCCAGCTCTTCCCAATGATGACTCCACAGCTAAGCACCTGGATTAAGGACTCCCTTCTCTTCGTCATCACACCTTTGGAGGCTCAATTAACTTTTTTTTTTATTATTATTATTGTTAGAAGCAACTGTAGGAATAAACAGTGCAACCAGAGAAAACAACATGGGGGAATTTATGGGAGGCTCCAGCTATCATAAGTAACCCCATTTCTTCATTGTCTTCTCACTTCCGCTGAGAGGAAATGCCTCTGTGGAAGGCTGTGTGTATATGAGTCAACCAAGATCAGGAAAAAATCCTGAGCCAAACTCAAGTATGTGAAAAACAAAGCTCATTTAAAGCTGTCCTTTGGGCTATCAACAGCCTGTCTGGAGGAGGGTGGGGGACTCTTGCACAGAGGACTCCTACAACAAGTGCCAGCAAGCACAGCAGACACTGCAGTTGCATTGTGAGAACAGAGAAAAGAGCAAAGTTTAGATCTGGCCAACATGAAGCAGGAAGTCACAAGTAGGACAGCACAACTCAGGAAGCCTCTTGGCCGACTGGCATGGACTTCCCCAGTCCTTTCAATGTACAACATTGTGAATTTCGGGATGCAATTCCACCGCATTCTAACACACAGGCTTCTGGGAATAGCTACTAAAATACCATTCCAAATCTAGCAAGAAAATTCAGTTAAGACCCAGCCTGATTCCCTGCTGCCAGAAAGACCAGTTGTTTGCAGCTCTGTCACTTCTCCAGCTTTGGTGCTTGAGAGAGTGTTTAGGAGCCAGTATTTAAGAAAACAAAACAAAAAAAAGCCAAGAAAAACATAAGTGGAAGTTTAGGTCAACACTCAAAGCTACAGAGGCAATACAGCCCCACTCCTGGCCCACTCGTTTTGATGAGATCTAGAGGCACAGAGAGCTTTGGTGGCTGTTGACGTTACATACTTTCACTTTTATCAGATGTTGAAATAGCTGACAAAGTGGCCTCAGTCTACATTTCAGACCCTATGCTGAGCTGTGCCAGGGCAATAGCATAAAAGCTTCATAGGCTTTCAGTTTTCACTCTGAACTGCAAGCACACATCGCCACCCACTCCTCCCTCATCCCTGGACTTGGCAGGGGTACAACTAGAACCACTGGCTCTTTCCTATTCAGAAAAGGGCATTGCTGCAAAAGTCAACTTCCTCTGTTCCTTTTTGTCAGCCACTGCTCCTATAGAGCACCATGTCTGATCACACCACAGCATCATCCACCAGCCTCAGCTGCTGGCCAGAAGTCCACTGCAATGTCTGCCCAGAAGTCTTTAATAAAGCCTTAACTAAAGAGAACTAAAAGTCAGAATTAAACAAGCAACCACTTGCAGGAAGAAATACAGTTGCCTATCATGCTGACCATTTCCTTCCAACAGACCACTGTTAAAGTCTTACTCTTTCATAGTCTTTTTACAGTGTAAGGTAATTTTGTCACTGGACAGCTCATTGATTTCATTACTCATTACTGAATTTAGCATGCTACCACCTAAACATTCCCTAAACATAATGGAGATTTGCCTTTGCCAGCAGAGAGCAAATGCATTCAAGACTTTGTTAAGAACGATACTATATCTGGTGTTCTGAGCCCTAATGGTAACTTACTAAAGCAATTATTTTAATGCCA
Organism: Jacana jacana; assembly: GCA_013400555.1. Classification (NCBI taxonomy): domain Eukaryota; kingdom Metazoa; phylum Chordata; class Aves; order Charadriiformes; family Jacanidae; genus Jacana; species Jacana jacana. Next base: position 133,313 of record VZTM01012477.1, on the reverse strand, counting down.
AGCATTTGAATTAACTCATGTACTTGCAGAAACTGGTTTAATTAGGCTAACAGTGAAACATGCAGACACAAATATTTACAAATTGTGGATAAACAAATGATGCATCACGGCATTTAAAGTAGTAATATCATGAAAGTCATATGTAGAACAGGAAAAAGTAGTAAAAATGTCAAACTCAAAGCTACTGTCACAGCCTGAGTCAATCTACATTTACTTCACTTACATTCTCTGTAGTTCCAGTAATTACATGCAATCCATCATAAGTTGATTTGATGTACATTCCCTAAATGTAAGCACAAAATGAAAAACAAGTTTAAAGGTGAAAAACCCCACGTTAAGTTATCTGATTAAACAACTGCTGGCAACAGACTCAAAACATTATTAAACACACTGAACAATTCACACGTTTTCCCTAGAAAAGTGTGTGGTCTAGTGTTACAACATTCTAAACCTCTTCACAGATCACTTATACTGTCTTTAATTATAATATTTATGATGACTTAAAAAAAATAATATATGGAATGTAATTTAGAAACTGGTTGGTAAAACCAAATGCTGATGGTCTTCCTCCTTTGTCAGTCTTTGGCCTTGAACAAAACTTTATTTTCTTTCTGCCCTGACTGCAGTAGAGAATTACAGGTTTTACTAGATGGTCACCAGTTCTCTCCACACAAAGCACACTTACACAGGTGGGCTACAAATGCTGCCTACAAGTTCTTCTATAATTTTTGCTTGGCAAGTCAATACACAGACTGCCCTGTAATCACAGTACTGACATAAGCAATGAAAACTCTGGCAGAATTAAGTATTTGTGGCTGTCTATGTTAACGCCGAGTGTGAATACAAGAACAAATGTAGATGAAGTAAGCATGGACCATATGAACACCAAATTAAAAATCACCAACAGGCCATTAACTAGTAATTGCACAGATTTCCCCACAAGACAGTTTTCTGCACAACATGCTGTTCATTTCAGAGAGTTAAGAGAAGCTTAGCCAAGAAGTTGAAATTACTGAACAGAAAGCTGGTTCTGTTTTACCTCAAACCAGGCCAAGTGACCAGTACACTGATTTCATCATTGTGAACAAACACATCTCTACTTTTCCTACCTACTTCTTTTGTTAGAAGGGCTCGCACTGAACCGCACAGAACTGGATGTTATTCAGCAGTCTTAGGCAGCTTATCTGTCTGAAGTTACCACACTTGCTTAGAAGTTCAAGGAAAAAAATCCACTGAATTAAATAGATTCAGTAATATTACACAACCACTGAATATTTAAAAGGATTTATTATATTCCTCATCACAGCAAACCTCAAATATCCTCATGTTCTTCACAATCGTGCTATTGATACATATAAAAACATATCTTTTAGAAACACAAACGCCATTTCTAACCACCTTCTCCCTCCCCTGCCCAAAACACAGTTGGTCAAGGTAGTCTCCATGAGTAAAATGATTTCACAAGCATCTGTAAGTGAGCCAATACACTGGTTAAGACACAAATCTACAACACCTCGTCAAAAATTATATTTGGGATCAAGCATATGAACGTGCATAGCCATCTCTGGCAGCTGCTCCAGCAATCCACTTGACAATTAACCTTCAGAGTTTCTCCCCATTTCTGTTCCCCATGGGATATTAGCAGTTTTAAGACATTGTGCTATACACACACGCACATGCAGCGGCTTGCAAGACTAGCTATTAAACACTGGTGACATCAGGACACTTAAGAATCAGTTCTTACCAGGCCTTCCCCAGGTTTAATGTTGGTTAAATGAACCTCCTCCAGACACGCACACTGGCTCATCAACGGATCTGTGGTTGATCGGATGGCTTTATCACAAATGCCATTTAAAGTCTTGGCCTACAATGAGAACATACACAAAACGGGTACAAAATTTATCTCCTGACTTCTTCCTCTTTCAGTTTTCAAAAACTGTAATGAGGTGAGTTCTAAAACTTGGTCCACTAATAAAGCATCATTAAGAATCACCAAAATAGAAGATTTGTTTGTACAGATCTATTCTCCAGCATATCTATTTTCTAACTGGAAGAGAAAACCTGTTTCCATTAGTGCCACCTCATCATTGCTAACAGATGGCAACACATCCTCTGTTTAAAAAAAATAAACACAAAAACCATAGCAAAACAAATGGGATTGGGGTTTGTTTGCTTTAACCAATATATAGCCCATTACAATTCTGAAACATTTTGGTGATTTCTTGTGAGACTAACAGTTTTTTGCATTGTTATTTCTGCTGTGAGAACAGAATTGGCTATTTGTCATTAAAAAAAAATGAGATGCCGCCAACTGACAAAACTTTACAGTATAAGGCAGGACATCTAGCACAAAGTATTTCAGCATTACTCCTTCCACTGTGCCTCTGAGCTGACCTCTTCTGGAATGCTTACGCAGGCAAGGTTTGTATTTCCTTTTGACCTAAACATAGCTGATCCTAAGCCAACCTTGTAACTAAAGGCAAATTCTGACTTCGTGTGTGCGTGCGTCAGTAAAGTCAGAGGCAGAATGGCTTTGTCTTGTAGAGCTTGTAACTAGCAAAATGGCTAATTAACAGGAAGAAAGAAAAAAA
>VZTM01012477.1:110437-129929 GCA_013400555.1 Jacana jacana | reverse complement strand
AAAAAAAAAGGGGGGTAAAAAATATTGGAGAAAAAAAAAAAAAAAAAAAAAAAAAAAAAAAAAAAAGGCAAGCTATGCAGTGAAACTTCAAGAAACACTTGACTGTGCTATTACGCACAGTACCCATCTGTTAAGTTTTCATTTATTTTCTCTACAGTAAAGAATATTCCCAAAATGGCCCATAACAATGTTTACTTGCATGATATGCCTGAACATGTGGGATTGAGAGGTGTCAGTACAGTCAGCACAGAAACCACTGAAATAAATGTCAATACAGGCAGCTAAGTTTCAACAAAAAGGTTTACTTACTACAGTCTGAACTTTATCTTCCATGTCAGCCACAGTGCAGTCCTAAAAACAAAACAAGAACAAAAGGTCAGCATTAACCAATAAACATATAAACGCATCATCTCTGCAGCAAAACTGCCACTTTAACCTAAAATTGAAATAGAGAGATTTATGCTAGAGGGATTAATCAAATTAGTTTCACCACGTAGGGCTCAAATGTACTGTTAAAAAACTCTTTTCTGGCCCTAGTAGAAAGCAGTAATAAACCTTGAAAAACTACAAGAACATGGGATCTAATTACAGTAGCAGATTATTCCAGAAAAGCAGAACCCTACACAATATAAAGCTAGACTCATGGAAGGCCAGGCACATGAGCTTGCCTTACGCCAATAAACCTTTACTTGGGCACTCTTCTGCCCCAGGCATCAAAATGGATCTAAAACATTGTTAAAAAGAGCAAGAAAAATGATTTTTAAGAACACGCTATGGATGACATTCCTGAGGGCCAAAGGACCACATACAAAGCATTATTTACACAGCCCAGTCTTTGAACTGAAACAAGTTCTCGTAACAGGCTACAGAAGTCACCATTGTTTTCTGCAAGAACAGCTGAACTAGAGAATGGTATTAGATTCTCAGATTAAAAATTTAAACCAGCAAATAAATAATGAAACCAGATTTACAATATCTATAAGGAGAAAAATCCCAACCCCCAAGCATTTAAACAAGCTTAAACGTCAATACATTTGACATTTGCATATCAACCTTCATAACTACCTGTAATGCCTGAGAGATGCAGTCAGGAACTGTGAAGCTACTCCATATTTCTAATCATCCTCAACCCTTCTTCTGTCCTTTCCTAGCTCTATTCTGTGCTTCTAAACACAGAAATCCAGAAGAAAATCCTCCAGATCCAGAGAGAGAAGAGGTATATAAAACAGCTGAGCTATGTTCTCTTTTATGTTTGCATAGTAAGTCTTAATGCCCTCTTCACTGTTTTAATGGCCACCAAGGACTGAGATCACACTTTTTACATTCTGTCACCAAAAGCTTTGAGACCTTTCCTGAACATTGCTACAAAGTTTTGAGTCCATTATTGTGCATCAGCATAGCTTCTCTCTGCTAAATAGATTTGCATGAATCAATAGTGAATGTCACCTGTCATCACGTAGCCCAGACGCTCAATAGAGCAGTCCTTTCGCTCCTCCTTATTTCTATTTGCACTAATTATTATTTTCACCTTGAAGTTTGCTATAAAGCTTTAAGAAACAGCAGAGTTAACTCTGTTCCATGCATTTATAGAGCTGCTGTTAAAGTGAACTGCAATCTTACTGCATTCTTGCCTTATTTTATTATTCACCCGCTTTTACACATCATTTAGGATTATGGTTCAGCATTGGTTCCACACAGGCCACAATGGTCTCTTCTCCACTGTGAGCATTATTCCTATGCTCTGTTCCCTAACAAGAAATACTTCAAGTCTAAAAACTCACCAAAAGATTTTTCAGTTCTATCTACCTTCGGATCCCTCTAATGTATCTGCAGCCTCCCAGTACAAAACAGCATTGATTCTTCCTTCATTAATGCTTTTTCTCATATGCACCAATCCCATTCTTTATTATAGCTCATATCAAATTGGCAGACATGCCAGTTCTCTCTGATGACTTTTAAAAGGCTAGGTTTGTATTCACCAACTTCCATTCCCCTGCCATTAAAGGCTGATTTAACTGACAGATTAGGTACCATTTTTAGTAGTTTTATTAATATAGTTCAGCAATCTCATATCTCAGTTCCTGTAACACTCTTGGGTGAACACCATCTGCTGCTAGATGGCTCACTGTTCTCCTTCACAACCTGCAAATCTGTAGCAGTAAATCACCGACTTTCTGCAATTGCACACGCAGCGCCCAAACAAGAAGGGCATTCAGCAGCAATGCCAAACTTCTGTGCCTTTGAACTTGTAATACCCAGACACCCTCCTTTCACAACAATCCAACTGATAATTGGCTGCCATCATAGTTTGACAGCTTGCAGGATATTTCTGTCCTTTGACATTGTGCGTCCTCATCACACAGCAGATAAATGGAAAGTTTGGAAACCAAATACTGTGGTCTCACACCATGGGCAGGAGCAGCCTGGTTAGTGGCATTTGTGTCATAAAGGTGACAGCTCTTTCCCACGCAGCATTTCCCATCTGATGGCTCAAACACTCTGTACAGGACAAGACTTAAGGAGCCTGCAAGCATGGGTATAGTAATAAATGGAGTCATATTTTTGTTATTTAGCCTGATAATGTTGTTCAGAACTTAAAAATCTTCAGATTCAGACCAACTATTTCAGAAACTAACCCTCTTTTCATTAAAGCTTGAGAAAAGTGACATTGGTTTAAAGGCTACTCACATTAACAGACAGCCAGCAATAGCAAAATTGGAAATTGAATTGTGGGGAAAAAACCTAGCTCAGAAAAATTAAGAACTGAAACTGACCTTCAGAATTTGAAATAAGCTTTCATTTCCAGATCTGCCTTCCAATTAGCACCCGGCACACAGCAAGCACATTACTATCCAAACACCCCCCTTCCTTCCCTTTTGGAAAGCAAAGAAGAAATGAAATCAGCTGACCTTCTGAACAGTAGTAGTGAGATCCAAGCAGAGCTGAATGATTCTGTTCTTCATTGATGAAAAGTCAGCAATACCCGTAAATGGCGTCCTGCAACAAGAGAAAATTCCATTTAGACTGAAAGGACCAGTCTTAGAATCATAGAATCATTCAGGTTGGAAGAGACCCTTGGGATCATCAAGTCCAACCATCTTCCCTACTCTACAAGTTCTCCCCAACACCATATCCCTCAACACCACATCCAATCTACTCTTAAACACAATCAGGGATGGTGACTCCACCACCTCCCTGGGCAGCTGATTCCAGTGCCTGACCACTCTGAGAAAAATTTTTTCCTATCTTCTCCCATCCTACCTTATCAGTGAGGAATAGCACGTGAGAGCAAGAGCTGTAACCCGATGACCACACAAGCACGAGCACTGGAACAGGTTGCCCAGAGAAGCTGTGGATGCCCCATCCCCAAAGGGGTTAAAGGCCAGGCTGGATGGGGCTTTGAGCAACCTGCTCTAGTGGGAGGTGTTCCTGCCCACAGCAGGAGGCTTGGAACTTGATGATCCTTAAGGTCCCTTCCAACTCTAACCATTCTATGATTCTATGAAATATATCTGACTGCATAATCCTTCTCCATCCTTGTGCCAAAACTGGTGAATATCCAGCCTTGTGGTAAGCAAGTTCAGAGAGCAAAGCCAGAAGAAACTACCAATTTTCCAAACTGCACTTCTCTCAGCTGCAACCTCAAGTCAGATCACACTGACTGTGTTGTTAACATTACACCTGTGGTTTTGTCAGTGAGTAGGTCTCCACCCTCCAAGTCTTTGATTATTAAGCTCAGACTGAAAAGAGAAAAAAAAATCTCTAAAAGAAGAAAAATGGATTTTTACATTTTACAGAGAGAGGTGCGATGAGGCTAAAACTTAGGAAAAGATCATTATAGGTAGGGCAGCTTTAGAGTCTCACCCCAACCCTCCAGACAGCTGAATGGGCGAGAAGATGGGTTCATAAGCAGCCCCCAGCAGGTTTGGAAACGGACAAGCCAACCACCCTGCTGCTGATGAGTTGCAGAAGAAATCTAGGGCAAGCTGCCAGCAACAGCGTGAGAGGAGAGGAACAGGTGAGAGGCACAAGCTGTTATTGTCACTGCCTGGACGCAGAATGGACTCCTTGCTGGAGAGAGGGGGAACTGAAGGATAAAAGCTCTCCTTGCTGCCCAGCCCTGTGCAGCTCCCCTCCTAACCTTCCTTCCCAGGAAAGCTGCCAAGGGGCTTGAGAATTCACGTTCATCTCTTATCACGGACAGCATCCCTGCCAGCATCTGACTGGCTCTGTTGCCTGTTTGCTTCCGCTGCAGCTGTCACTAAAGAACTCTGGCTCTTACCAGGAAAAGGAAAATTAAAGGGGAAAAGGNAACAAAACAAAAAACCAAACAAAACCCTAACCTGCCAAAAACCAGGCAGAGGTAGTATCTTTCTCACAGCTCAGTCTTAAAATTGCTGAGCTAAGGCCAAGTTTTTAGCAGAAAATTTAAATTCTCTTAGAAAGGGACCCACAAATGACAACTCATTTAAAAGATGGGAAGGGGAGAGGGAAGTAACTGGTATGAGAAATTGACCTGAACAGGAAGACCTTCCACTGTTATAAATACCACTTTGGATGAAATATAAACAGTTTCTCTGTTTTTCACATGAGTGGAAGCACAAGAGTAGATACAGTAGATTAAATATGTCTGCTAGAGGCCTTCTGGCAACACCAAAAAAGGGGTGAGCAAGATCAAGATCTTTATACCCAAGCATCTAGAAATTGCCCACAAGGAGAAGTGATTCAGTATAGCAGTAAATAAAAATATAAAGATTTTATTCTTACCTATCCAACCATGCAAGCAAGGCTTTAGCAGCACCAATAAGCTCTACCACAGAAGTAAGAAACTCATTGGGGGGTTTGCGAGACGTATTTCCATCATAATTTGAGCTTTTCCTACGGCTGCTGATGTTGTTTTGCAGATTGTTGGAGGATGCTCGCAACTTGAGAACCAGGTTCTTCATATTGTCTGTTTCAAGGCCACAGTTCTGCAAGGAATATTATTAAGCTTGATAAATCTCCCTGGTGAGTCCTCCTAGTTATTATACCACAAGTTACAAACTCATCTGGGATGAAAGTTCTGAGGGTTTGCCCATTTATGTTTCTGGGTTTTGGCAAAAATGCCATGTGAGATTTGTTCTACATTACAGCCTCTACAGAATAATCTGCGGGCACCAAACTCTCAGTGTCTGATATTAAGAACATTTGAGGACATTTTTCAATAAGAATAAAGTCCCAATATCCTGTAAAATGCCACTTACCTTTGAAATGGAGTTGCAGTAAGAGGATTGCATTGTTTTTCTTTTTGTTAGAGGAAAGCAAAAAAGGGGGGAAGAGGGGGGTGTTCTTAAAATGTTTTCTATACTGTGGTGCATAAACACTGAACTAATATTCCATTCACAACTAAAGATAAATTTAATCTGGCAAGCAATAAAAAACATCAACAGGAAGCAAATGTAATTTCACAGTCAAAAGCTGAAATAAATATTTAGATGACAAGTTTTCAGTAACTGTGCTCCTTGATTACAGCAGTGCTATTATTTGCAAGTTTGAGGGCTGCATTAACAGTACACAGAGCAATTAAAACCATCCTAGGATGTCATGTTTTATAACTATACTATTGAATGAAAAATATCTTGAAACCTAAGAAATTTGTAGGTCCCGCCTGTAACTTCAACTTTATAAATTCAAATACAACCAAACCACACACCATAACATTAAAATCCACTTGTTTTAAGCAAGACATTGATCGCCTCATTCCAAGATGTAAGAAATGCTGTTCTGAAGGGAACTCAATTTTGTAATCAAGATTTCCTTCTTTTTGCTGTCAGTGTGCAAACCTGTGAGTTAAGCTGTAATACGTTGTTGAGCATCTTTGCTTTTGAGTTATCCCACCTTGCAACACCTCTGTGGCCATCTTCCGAAAGTGAAGACACAGGCAACACTTAGCTCTTTCAGAGGGAAAATTCCTACCTTTCTTAAAAAACCCACACCACCACACACTAAAAAACCCACCAAAACACCCCCCCACCCCAAAATACAAAAAAGCCCATCTTTTTCTATTGTTTTTCTGCTGCAGATTTTTGCTACCAAGCTCCAAGTTCCACAGTTTAGCCAGCTATACTACCTACTCTTTCTCCTTTCCACCTCAAAAAAATAAAGCAACTGAAGCAAATATTAATTCCATTTAATTCCAGGCTTCCAGGGTTTCCCAGTGTCTCCACTCAGGATCACTGCACCACCCAGGCTGAAGGGGACTCAGGAGCTCTCAGTCCAACCTCCTGCTCACAGCAGGCTCAGCTGTGAGCTCAGACCAGCTAGTTCAGGGGTATATCCAGTCAGGTCTAGAAAATTTCCAAGGAAAAACTGCACAACCTTCCTTGTCAACCTGATCCACCACCTGACTGTCCTCAGGATGAGGAAGTGTTTCCTTAAATCCAGACTGAACCTCTCATCTCGACTTCTGCCTAAAGTTTCTTATCTTCCTGCCGTTCACCACCACGTACAGCCCAGCTCTGCCAACCAGGTGGCCCTCACAGTAGGTGCTGGGGATCTGCCGTTAGGCATCCCTGGACCAGACTCTACCCCAGGCTAAAGAAGTCCCAGTCCCTCAGCCTCTTCTCATGGGCAAGTACTCTAGCCCTGACCAACCTGGTGGCCCCTCCACTGAGCTTACACTCTGGTTTGTCCACATCTCTCCTGTGCTGTGGGCTGGGGGGCATACATAGGCTAATGAGTGCTGAGTAAAGGGCAATGAACACTCCCCTCCCTCTCCTGGCCATGCTGCCATTAAAGCAGCTAAGGATGCTGCTGACTTCTTTGCTGCCAGGGCACACCACTGACTTTTGGCTCCATTCCCTCCGTGGTCAAGGAACCATAAAACAGAATGGAATATTTTAGATTAAGTCATTAACAAAAGATGAAACAGAACCTTTGCCCCAAAGAAACCCACCAGTGTAAGGAGAGGTTTCAGCTACCCAGCTACCATTAAAATACCCAGCACCTCCTATGGATAAGATCCCAATGGGTATAAATTACACAAGTGCCTTCCTCCTCCCCCTCAGGGCTCTTGGCAAGGAAGTGCAGCCAGGAGTAAGGGTTGAGAGGATACATCCAATTAAAAAGAATGCCACTGTTGCAACAGTGAAGGATATCCTTAAATTTTCCAGGATCACAGAGAGGGAAAGACTTTGATTACTAAATGTTAAAGTACTTGCACACTGTCACGTGAGAACTTAACACCTTTTAAACAAAAGGTAAAAACCAACAACCAAACCAAATCAATACACGCAACAGCAAGATGCATTTCTTGCAGTTTGTTTATTCTTCCTCCCAGGACATATTTGCAATATACTTTTGGAGGAACAGTTTTTCCCCAAGAGGCCTGAATGCATAGGAAGTTCCTGTGACCACAATAATTTGAAAGTAGACACATGCCAGAAAACTCTCTTTTTAGCAGGGGAATGAACAGGGGACACTGACACCCCCTCCTTCCATAAAGGGACAGAAAATACAAAATACTTTAAGTACAGTGGTGTAATCACCTGATCACTCTAGTCAGAGCTTGAAATACTCTTCATATATTTAAGTATCCCCAGGTTTTCCTTTATGCCATTCAGGTGTTGAAATTGTGCCCATCACCTGTGGGTGTCTGCCGTTAGAGACGGCTGCAGCATTTAGGAGGACACACATTGATATACACCAGCTCAGATTTTGGCTTTGACCCAAAAGCAGTCATATACTCCTTATCACACCTCTTTTGTGTTATTTATACTGTGGGTCAATCCAGTGTGATTCCTCTAGTTCAGCTAGTTTTTAAATAACTCTTGTCAAGCAGTTCTCAGTTTTGAGGTGGACTTTGGCAACACAGGTGTTGCCTCTGGAGATAAAGCTCCAGATTATGACTGCAATTGGTGTCCTCAACAGCCTAGCAAGAGCATATCACAGCCAAGTTCTCCAGTCACTACACTAAGCTTTTCTACAACTTCCCCCAGAGACTCTACGGAGTGCACCTGAGATACATAAACCAACAGTCTGTTCTCCAGAAGTCCCCTGGCTACACTCTGCCAAATCAGCACAACAGAGAGCACAGAGCTCTTCAGTGCAGGCAACTGAATTCTCCACATATGGATCAGCCCTGAAGAATGAACCTCCCCAGAACAAAAAGCCATCAAAACCCAAGCTGCCTCTGCTGTGGGGCAAACCAGTCTTCCTCACCTGTTTGCTCTAATACACAGAAAACACTATGCCCCTTCATCAGCATAGCAATGTTCCCATCCAAGCTGACACATTCTTGACCACCTCACACAACCACCTAATTTTGCCATTTTTCTGCTCCTTCACTTTCAGTGTCCAATCTATTGGGAAAGCTGGTTTGGGGAACCAAACCATTCAAAACAAACCTATTCCCTTTATTGCAGAGTGCTCTCTGCTGTTTTAGCTCCCTGAAGCAGCTCACTTCAGGGTCAGGTGAGTGCAAGCACATAAAATCACTAATCAGAGGACAGGGAGGGGGTGGAGGCAGCAGCTGACTTGGATTAATTCAACTTGTCATGGAGCTGCAGCCCTGATTCAGGACAGATAGGAATGCTGATAGCATGGCAGCACACAAACCAGCCTTCACTGTGACACACAGGTGAAGTGCAAAGCTTAGCTGGCTTTTTTGAGATACAGGATTAAGGCTACAATATTTAACAGATCATTTAAACGACCAAAAGGTTTTACATGTTGCTCATCAACCAAAGAGCACGTTACATTTTCCTATCTCTCCTGATTTAAAACACTGAAGTTGCTTTCACCAAAACAGTCAGAAGCCAGCAGTCAAGAGCACCTTATGTCAAACATTCCCAGGTCGTTATTCATTAACCCGGGGAGCCACACACTCAGGGCTGGAGCGAGACACAGCACCGCACACCAGAGAGCACATGTGCACCAGAACACACTCTTTCCAAACTCCATTACGTTTAATGAGGAAAAGTACAGCAATCAAGTAATTGTTCAAGGTCAGGCAGCCAACTTAAAAGCATCAAAAAAGCCCAGCACAACAACAGTTGCGTCAGAGCTGACTTGGGCTGATCTAGAGCTCTGCTACTGCCTTCCCCTTCTCTGCCACATTCACAGCCTGAAGTGTGATGAGCTGGATCTGCTGACTGATCCAACTGACAACCAGCATGGAGAAAAGAAAAGAAAAAAGAATCAGACTGAATGCCTGCTCAAAAGCTGATCCAACTCACTGCATGCCTACATACACACTAGAGTTAACAAAAGGTACTGTCACAGTTGCCTATTCTTGCTCTCCCCCTTTCAACAACAACAACAAAAAGAGATCCAAATTTCCTAATAAAACACATTTAAGAGAACTGAAGTCTCATGAGGTGGTGCATACGTGTGGTCTTTTTGACAAGGATTAGCCCCAAAGGGTAAGTCTTCATGTACACACATTCTATGTTATGTTAAGGTACTGTGTTTTGCTGCACTCTAAATATGCTGGCAGAATGTTACTACCAGTGAAATTATCAAAGGCACAATGCTAAAAACTCTGTTCTTTTTCATTTGTTTATGGTTTTGTTTTTTTTTCAGATTGCTTAAAACTAGTATCCTCATTCTAACTTAAAGAAAAATCAGCTGCTTTTTTGCTTCCAAACTCTCCCATCATAAAGTGTAGGTAAAGATTCAGAAATCTAATCCAAACAATGCATTCAAAGTGAAAATATTTACATACAGATTCCTGTTAATGCATGCATAGTTTTATATTAAATCCAAACAAGCAAGTCTATTCCATCAGGGAATGAGTAAGCATTTGTTTTTACCACTCCTCTACATGCTTTTTGTCCCAATTATTTTGGATAAGAAAGCTTATTTTCTGGATCCCTGCCCCAGATTTTGGGGTTTTGCATGAGTTTAAACAGCATATTTATGTATGTTTGCTCCCCCCTGCCCCAAATACTTCATTCAACTAAGAAATGTCTTCCTCCCATTCCTGTTCTTCCCCAAGCAAATATTGTCATTGAGAAAATGATCGAGGCACTCAATTTGATGACTTTCCCACCCGGGGAATTCAGTTTCTCTGATTTATCCTGTAAATACCTTGAATAAGTCTTCCACACCAGTTCAGAAAAATGTATTAGACATGCTCAAGAACAGTGGAAATGTACGCTTGAAGGGAAGTTTTACCCTTATCCCTGTCCACCCTCTCTCCAGTTGTACCTTTGCTGCACACATGGCCACTGCTATGAGGAGATGAGGGAACACTGCCTCGACACCAAAGCAGCAGAATTCATTCATTTCTCTTTTCAGCTATACTGATTCTAGAGATTGCTTACCACACCAGAAAACACCACAACTTGCAGGCATATTTTCAGCTTGGCAAAAAAGGCAAACAAAAGGAATAAGTTGTATTTGTCATCCTTTCTCAAGGAAAGGACTAACTTCACACTGTGTTTAACTGATGTACGGTGACTGGAAAAAAGATCTGCTTGGTCAGTGCTTGAAAAGAGTTACTGCAGGAGAAAGATGCTCCAAAGACATTTGCTTCACTGCCTGTAGAGCCACAAGTGTTTCTTGGAGAAGTGCCAAGGCAAAGCTAGACAAAAAGGAAAATCCTTGAGAACTCCAGGACTGGAGAACAACCAAAACCTCTTCTCAGCCCTTCCCCCACGCATCCCACCACCAATAACAACAGCTTTCAAAGCTTGAACTCAAACTGGCACAGCCAATGCATACTGGGGAGGGGAAAAGAGAAAGAGAGAAAGAGAAGGAAAAAAAAACAAAAAACCTCCACAAAAATAATGCCTTTACTTTTTCATTCAAGGCCCCAAAAGTTAGGGAAGTGTCACCATATATGTACACACACACAAACTCATCACTAAATCATACTGATACACAGAGCTGCTACTTTCAAAGAAATAATACAAGTGGAACAAAGGAAAGTCTTTATCCTTTCACACAAAAAGAAGAGACAGCAAACTGGGAAATTTGGCTGTCAATAGAACTTAAAAACACGCCAACCCCATCAGGAACAAAATGCAACAATCCCAAAAAACTTAGGAGAAGGGGCATCAAGAAGGTGACAAGGAGCATGCCTAAAGCACAGGAATTCTTTCTCCACCTCTTAAAAGAGAACAAGGACATTTCAGCTGCAATATGTAAGCTCTGTCTAACGCATTAACTTGAGCTGCATTTCATAAAGGATTTCCAGAAATGAGTCTGAGGTCAAAACTTTTGTCTACAAAGGAAATTAGAAGGAAATTGTAGGAGATAAAACACCGCTTTAGGTTCTGGCAGTCAGCCAGCTTTGTTCATTTTATTCTAATATTTTAGAAAGAAAGAAGAAAAAATTGCCTTTGGGGGCTGCCACATCCATTACCTCAGTCAGGACCACATACACAGCACGCAGTACATTTACTAACTACCAGACCCCCTCACTTGCTAATTATGTTCTTGTAGACTTTCAAGTTAAATGTTAAGAAATTTCGGTAGATTGAATACTGCAGAGGAAATAAAAAGTTTTTTAAACATAACAGCAACTCTTTGGGAAAAGTTTCAGATCATATGAATTGATTTTATTAAATACACTTCTTTCAGTGCAGGCTGCCCCATTTGTTCCCGGTCATGGACTACAAGTGATCCCTGTAGCACCTCTCCGCAGCAAATAAAGCACATGCCACGCAAGCAATGAACTCTCCATTTTAAGAAGAGTATGCTCGCTGCTGCAAGTCTTGCCTAACAAAGGGAAGGTGGGTTGGTGCTGGCCAAGGAATCATCAGGCAGCCTTTCCCACCCTTCTCCCTGCTGTAGTCATATGTACCTCTGGCACCCATTCACTGCATTACATCAAACACATCTTTAAGACTATGTCCAAACTATGGCTTTTAAATAAAGCCTGCACTAGCAAAACAGGCCCAAATTTATTTATTCTTTCCAGAGTGTGTTTGTTTTAAAAGTATCTGTGCAGGCATTTATCAGGAGAAAGATAGAGGAACTGCTTAAGTTCAGAATCCAGTGAGAGCTGAACTTGACTGTAACTGAGTTAGTAAAACATCCTCTCATTTCAGGTACATTTTCCTCACGTTATATGTGGACTACAGGGTTGCCCTAAACCCATTTCAACTGATGCAAGGAACGATTAGCAGCTGTCATTTCAACAGCACATCCTTTATCTTCTATGACAAATTCACTCTACTCAATAGCAATTTTAATCACTCTCATTCACTACAGGAGCCACAAGATCTAACAACAATACTTGGACAACTTTTTTCTTTAGAACTGCAAGCAATTGAATTATCATTGCCTCTTATAAGGGTGAAGTTAAAGAGCAATTAATACAAAGCTTGTGAAAAATAAATTCTTACTGTATTCTTTTACAGCAGTGTGTAACAGAAAGCAAGAGACTCGCCTTAGTTATTCACCCAAAAGAACACTTTAAAAAAATTCTTTGAATGTCTGTTCACCACTTGACTAACCAGTGCACACAGGAGATCCACAGCCTCTAGAACCAGTTCCTGGTGTCCAATCCGTGAGATACCCAAATCTTCAAGGTCTTGGTGAGAAATCTGTAACAGCTGTTCACCATTTATCTTCTCCCGTTCAAATTTATGGACATACTGCTGCAGGCAATCGTCCAGGCCTACCAAAACACAAAAGAGAGGGAGAAGGGGATGTGATTAGAGATTTCGGTCTTCTCTTACCTTTTCCATGGATTTTTAAAACAAAGCACACCAAAAAAGCCCAACCAAAACCCCACAACACATCACACCACACAAACCCTGAGAAAGGCACAAATGGCAAGTTCATACAATATGTGGTGCCAAATTATGAAGGAAACTTGCACAGTGAGAAAGTCATACCACAGGGGCATGGGAATGGAGCACGCAGGTCACCTAGGTCAATGGATCAAACTAAGCAGGCAATGATGTCCTGTTGGTATCTGCACAGGCAAAGCTATCAGTGGGCAGGCATAGACTCAGCCATCAGTGTAACCCAAACCCTTGAAGAGCAACCAAAACAACAAAACCAAAAAATAACAACTGAGAAAACAAAACAAAACCAAGATAAATACAAGGCAAGGCAAGAACAAAGATTTTGTCCAAAGCCTAGTTAAACAAACAGAAGCCCAAAAACACACCGTTCCCCATCCACTTTTATATAAAGGGCTGAATGAATGATGAGAGGAAAATAGAACAATCTAAGGCAAAGCAATCAAAAGGACGTTTGGCTCAAGTCTCATTATTCCCTTGATTTATGAGACCCTGAGGCTCCCTGGATCAGCCATTCCTTCCCCTCACTAAGGCTTAACAGCACACACCAATTAAATCTAATTCACTTTTGTATCTATGAAGAATTTTTAACACAGTTTACAGATCATGTTGTGCCACTAATATACCCCAAAACCTCACTTTAAATCACGATTCCATGATCCTGTTCTTTACAGTATCTTTTCTGCAGTGATGAGAGAACGGATTTCTGGTTTGTCATTTTGTTTCGTTTAACTAAACTTCATGTGTTAATCCTGTTTTCTTGTGTATTCTGCTCCTTTCCCCTGCTCTTGAAGAACCTGTGTGCAGCAAAAATCTGGGGAAAACACTTGCATGGATGTGTTACTTTAAAGATGATGCAGTGCTCTTGATGTCCTGTCCTACTTCAACATACTAGCTAGAGCAAAAGGAACACAGACAATTAGATCTGTTTTGTAGAAACACATCACATTCACTAGAAACAGCTGACATCAAATTTGTAATCTGATTTTTTTCCTCAACTGCTACACTGTTTGACCATTCAATTTTTTAAAAATATGAACCTTCAGCTGTATAAAGGATGTTTATCCCCTACGCTGACCCAAAAGGAAGCCGTTGAGATGGACAGGAAGTCGAAGGTCGCAGATGAGAAACATGAACAGCATCCTGAACTACAAGGAAACAAGAGCCAGAAGATCAGCACTCAGTTCCACTCATGAAGCCACAGTAGCAGCCTGGAAAACAAATGCTCCCGGCACACGCTACTGCCAAGAAAACATTCAAGACATATCACAAGGGGGATGTTTCTAGGAGTCACATGAAACATATTCATTCTATAACAGCAGCACAAGCAGTCACTGCTGCCTTGCAGTGCCTGGTCACAGCAGATCTGGAGATTATGGACCCTCAAATGCACAGACTTAGTTATCAAACCTCACTTTGCCTTTCTAATGCTCACTCAGAGATTCATAAGGACAGACATCCTGGCACTTAACAGTCACCCTTTTACATGACTCGGGCAAAATTATTGCAGTGCATGGAAATCTGGTTGAACAAGCCCGATTCCTCCACGTGCAGAGCTACTAGTGTGCACAGCTTGATTTTTAAGCATGATTATGAATGGGAAAACCCACATGCAACATGAGCGGAGTCTCCCAGGGCTGCAGTTGTTTGGGGTGCACTCTTAGTTCTTCCCATCTGTCTTGGCAAGGCTGCACAAATTTTGAAAATTGAGCCCAGTGTTCTCTTTCCCACAGGCACCAAATTCTCCCCTAGGCTATACAAACTCTTTTCCCAGGAAAAATAATAAAAAGATCTGGCCTTCATTGTTGAACAATTTATTTTTTCAAAACAAATTCTCAACTGAGACTGACACACAGTGCACATATTTGGCATTCCCAATTTTTAATGCTGTCTTGCAGACCACTGTTTCCCATCATTTGCCATTGTAAACCCATAGTTTCCGTTACAAATTACACAAACGGCTAATATAAAACACTTTATTCAGCATGCAATGAAGTTTTTATTTTTCAAGGTTTTTTGGATGCAGTGCTGCTTTTGCATGCTATCCTTTCTGTGTGTTGGCTCAACTTTCTAGATCCTCATTCTACATTACAATATGCCACTCGCAAACATATATAACCCCACCAAAACACATCACTATGGCTTTCAGCTTCCCTGTATGGGTTTTTCCTTTGGGGTTTGTTTTTGGGGTTTTCATTAAATTCATGCTTGCCTGTTCTCAAAGCTCTCTTACAACTTGAACAGCTACTTTTAAATATTTTTTAAACAAGAGCCCTTAAAAACAGTACTTCTATAGCCCCACCATAAGATTGTATTTTAGAAAATAAAACATTATAGAATCACACAAATGTTAATTCAAAACAGTCAACACGGAGGCACAGCCAATCAGCTAGAGATGTATTTAAGATTATGAGCCCAAAACTATGCAAAGCAGGAAGTGAAGACAGACCCACACACTCATGGCAAGCATTCACTAATGGTTTTAGATGAGCTTACTAACATAAGTGTTGTTATTTTTACTAAGAAACATATGGAAAAATCTTAAACATTTTAATTAAGTTTGCAACCACATTTATAGCCTATTGTTGAATTTTCCATCGTATGAATGAAATGCTTAAACATCATATGCAAACCAAAAATTCCTCTTTCTCCAAGAGGGAAAGGAGAATGGAAGAAAAAATGACTCATAAATCAGTTCAATAAAACAAACTAAATAATATTTAAGTCGATTTTAAAAGGTCAGCATTCAAACATCACTGGTAATCCAAATGAACTGCTCGTTTTTTCCTTCTTCCAAACATCTCAGTTCTTTCCACATATTTTCTCTGTGAACTTCAGAGACTTGGTATTGCTTGTTAGCAAAGTCTGGATATTTTGGGGAAACTTGGATTAATTAAAAACTATAAAAAGCAGTCTATTANNAAAACAAAAACAAAACCAAAACTTTCCTTGCATGCCAGGACAGTTTCAACAGCATAATATTAGCAGTTCAAAATTGTTTTCTCTATTTCCAAAAAATACAATTTAGGCTCTGATATTGGAAAAGGTAACTATTTATCTTCTGTATCCACTCAAGAGCCTTTCTAAAGTCTAATATATTCCTTTTTATGCTCAAAACATGTTTAACACGCGTTTGTCTCAATTGCATGTGAGAAACCTGTATATTATTCCTTACATATACATTAAAACCATGCAGTAAAGGTAAACCCCTTACTACTTCACTGTTAGAGAATGATGGAAGATGGAAATTGAAATAGCAATTGCAGAATGTTATCCAAGTTTTACAACAATAGTAGCAGTGATTTTCAGCGGAGGGAGAGAGGGAGAAAGACCAGCCTAGTTCATGTTATTCGTACATAAAAACCATTCTAAGGAATTGCTCTGTAACTTAACAAAACACCCTGCCAAATTTTGGCAGGTATAGAGATATGCAATAGATCCTAAGAACAGTCTAGACTTTTATGTCTAAAATAACCTTCCACCACCACGCAAAGCGCCCCAGCAGATATTCAATACCTTGCATTCATGCAAAAACATTAGAATAGGGCTTACATTTACAGATTTGCACTGATATCAATCTCAGTCTGTTTCCAAGATTAAGAAAGTTATTTTGAATAAGAATTGAGGGGGGAAAAAAACCAACTGTGAGTGGGCTAAGAGAAAGACTTGGGTCTAAGCCATAACTATCAGTTTACTATTCAGAGAGAATTACCATTTCTACTGTAGATAGATGTCAGCCATTCAGCAATGGCATACCTGACTCCAGAGTCATTAAATAGTTTCATGCTTTTTGCTCAACTTCTGTGCTAGAAATTACCAACTAATTTACCTACCATAAAGCAATAAAACCAGTCAACTATTTTATTGCAGCCACAGATCTAAAACCAGCTGACCTCTTTCTTCTCGCCATCCCACTCTTCCTCATTTTCTTCTTTTCTGAGACCACAGTGTCTCCATGCTCCAACATGGTCAGGGGAAGCAAGGAAGGGGAAAATAAACAGGGCAAAGAACTAAGGACAGAATAGGGAGGGGGAACTGGAACGTAACAGGAACCATTTTCCATTAGTTCAGGAACTTGAACCAATTCTCAGGATAGCTATAAAATGCCAAAGCTCACACGAGGAAATGAGAAGCACGAGCCACCTGAACAGAGGAAGAACTAGTAAGAAGCACAAGACCTCCTTCACATAGCACCACCATAGTGATCATTGCTCACTGTCTCAAGGAGACAGCCTTATTATGAACATGCATTCACCTCTTCTCTGATAGATGACTAACAATTTGGCAGCACCTGGTGTCTCAGGGTAGCACCAAGGTTCAACTACAACCCTTAGCACATCAAAGGACTCTTTGCACCTTGGATAGCTGTCTAGGTGAGGCTGCTGAAGTCTTTTTTGCCTTGTCACGTTAAAAAAAAAAAAAAAAAAAAAAAAAAAATTAAAATTTTAAAACNAAGTCTTTTTTGCCTTGTCACGTTAAAAAAAAAAAAAAAAAAACAACACATTCAAATGTTATAACTATCTTCACACCTAAGAAAGCCACTCTTACTCTGGTCTCACCTTTAGGGTCTATTCAGTTGCCACTTATACTCTCCAAAGACTCGTTGCACACACCAACTTCAATCCATCCTCCCAAGCTTTGAAAGAGCATCATTTCTAGGAGAATTTTTGACATACCCCACTGTAATTATACTATCATTTATATTCCACATCATTTTATAACTCTTACTATGATAGAGGAAATTAAGGGAGGAAGCTACGTACTTCCAGGACTAGAAGAAATTAATAAAAGAAAAAGCAGGAGGGAATCAAGGCAGCAAACAAACACCAATGAGTGAAGTGCGTAAACAAGCATCTTAAAAGGCAAATGAAGTAAGGAGAAAGGGTCTGCAAGACAGCTGTGAAAAGCTGAAGTAGCTCAGTAGAGCAGGTACAGGGTGGGAAGGAACAAATTTAAAAGTTCAAGGAGAAAAAAATAACACATAGTTTTCTTTAATATAGAACGCAGTGGGAAGGTTATTCTACTGTAACATCACAGATGCCGTTCTGCTGCAACACTACAGGCAAACAAAGCCAGGGATGACTTTGACAAAGGAATTCAAGGTCCCTTAAAAGGATCATAAAAAATAAATCTAGAGGAGTCAGTGAAAACTTAAGTAATATTTGAGTCTAGGTAAGAACTGACTTTCTAGTATCCACGTTTCTTCACTGTAACGATTATTTTAGCACTTATCTTTCCATAAGTTTCCAAAAAAAAAAAAAAAAAAGAAATGTTAGTTATCAGTTGGTGTGAGCCACTTACAGGGGCCAGAATAGAGCTCAAAGGCCCTGGCTTGCCAAGAAAAAATAAAAGCCTTTAAGATATCTTTGAATTACTGTCTAGTGTCTAGGTCTCCCTGGAGCCTTCTCTTCTCCAGGCTGAACAAGCCTAGCTCCCTCAGCCAGTCTTCCTGGGAGAGGTGTTCCATCCCTCTGATCACACGGGTTCAGGGGAAGGTGAACAGGTTGAGGAAAGAAGATGCCACAGTAGTCATGCCTGGCTCTGAAAGACTCAAACAGTTGAACGCTTGAGGAAGCCTACAGAAGGAAACAGACAGCATGTTATATTTCCTATGACCCTTCTTAACGTACCTCTTTTTGGCAAACATTCAGGATAAGACACTGAGCTAGACAGCATAGGACACAGGACTTCCATGGCTGTGCCACTCACAGTACCAAAAATGCCAAAAATGTAGATGGCAGCTTTCTTTTAAATACTTTTATCCTAAGACATAAGAAAATTCTAAACTCCTTGCTAGTGAAAGCTACTACTATAGTGTTAGATTTTATTGTAATAGTGACACAAGATTTCCTCAAAATGCAAAAAGACTACACAGAGTAGAAGAGGGGGACGGGGACACGACACTAACACTGAATTGTGATATCAATTTCAGCCACAGATATAGCCAAAGGTTTTAAAGAATGTTTAAAAAGGGCAAAACAAACATATAGGAGAAAAAAAAAACAAAACAAAACACAGACCCCAGTAATACTAAGAAATAGCTCATAGTGAAACACACATCTGCTCTTACAAGTGTAATCCAGCTTGAGATACTAAAAGCATGTGGGAAACCAGAGTGAATTTATTTAGAAATTGTACCTTTAGTTGGCAGTGAGTGAACTTGCATCAGGACTGCAAAAACAGTATCTGAGTGAATGGTAGCACACAAACTGAGATAAAAGAACTTTATAATAAATAAAAAGTTATTACTGCTTAAATCCAAAAGCATTTCAGCTAAGACTCAAAGTTGAGTTTTCTTCCTTTTTAATAGCTCTTTTCCAGGGAACTCAGGACAGAATTGGGATGGGGAAAGAGAAATCTATTTCTACTGTTTTCCATAGGGTGTTTCTTGTTATGACATAGCTTTAAGGCTTCACATTAAAGGCAAACTTTAAATGTAATGCTGTAGAAATTGAAAAGTGAGTTGTGCTGGCATGCCATGTTTTTTAAACACACACAAAAAAAAAACCAAAACAAAAAAAACCAAAACAAACAAAAAAAGGAAAATCAGGACACAGCATAACAAAATACAGGTTTAACAAGAAATAAATCTCTTTTTATAAAAGAGATACAGGCATGAAGACACAGGCCAATCCCACTTCACTGCACTGAAAAGTAGATCATTATGGAACAACCACAGAGAGACAGAAATTAAAGCCTTTTCCAATTTTTTCAATTTGACTCTAGGCATAAAAAGGCAGACTATACTGGGGGGG
>VZTM01012477.1:43311-107614 GCA_013400555.1 Jacana jacana | reverse complement strand
TACTTGCAGACCAGAGCTGACTGACACTCTCTTCCTAGAAGGAAAAGCAGTCAGGCCTGGGGAGCTTTGGGCCAGAGAGGACAGGACAGACACACACCTAGCCACACTCTTCATGTCCATGCCAAAACAAACCTCCAGAAAAGGAAACTTTTAGAGACAACTGCATAGCAAACCTCCCTGGCAAACTGGCAACCAACTTAAACAAAAAAAACACCAACCCATTCCACTTGGTAACAAAAATAAAAACTTCAGCCCATTTTATGCAGAGCTGGACTTCCATTACTCCATACATCCTATCTCCAAGCCTCTGCCCGTCTGATTTACTATTGCTAACAACTTCTTCAAAACATGGATAAATGCACTCCCAAAGGAATAAAATGGAAGCAAGTTTGAGCACAGAACTCAATCACGTGCAATATTATCCCAATAATTACACACTGGCTACAGGCAACACAAAAGCACTGCCCCCTTTGAACTGGGCATCCTAAGGTGTATGCTTCCATGGCTTGTCAACTTGGATAGGTTAGGCCCCTTCCAGAGGGAAACTAGGTCAACACTTTTCCAGCAAGAGCAAAAGGTCATCACTGACCCTAAAAATAAATACTACCCTTCCACAGGTCAAGCTCAAAGTCATTTCACTTTTGACAACAGTAACAGTACATTCTACAGGTTTGTATCTCCAGCACACAAAGCCCATGTGCCTGGTAACTTTATGTGGTTAATATGGCACAAGAACCCCCCGCCCTAGGGCCTTTATCTCAAACATCTAATTAACAGCTTGCCATTTAAAAGTTTCAAGGTTTTTGTGGTTGAAGCAATAGTTCATTAGTCACAAGAGCTCCTTTTCTTGAACTCTGGTAATTAACACTCTGATGCCTGTTCCCACAGTTGAAACAAGAGGTAACATTGCAAACCTGCCTACTTCTTGGCTCCCAAGATTAAATGGGGCGATCCCTGTAATTGGGTTTGGCTGCCTTCTCACACCACCATGTGGAACTGTTTTGGCTGATTGCAGCAAGGTCCATTACTCACATCTGCCTCTCCCTCCTGTATACACTCTTGCAAACGCTGTGATTACTGATCCACCCATGAGTTAGTCAGGGAGCAGTCTGCTGTAAGGCTACAGCTGATATAGCTGCCAGATAACCAGCCTGCTACACTGTTATGAAACTTCTATGGCTAGCACCTTACAATCTCATGGTCACCAAGGAGGCTTAAGTACAGATACACGAGAATCAATTGCCATCAGCACCTGCTAATCACATTAATATTATAGCAAACTGAATGACATCAACAGAAGAATGCTGACAGTGTGTACCTCTTTCCATCATGGACAGGTCCCCCAGGAGTTGCTACTGGATTCTCCTAGGAGACACTGTCATTACTTGGATGCATACATTACTTCATGTTAAAAATCCCCACAACATTTACATCAGGAATTCTAGCTTCTTAAAAGTTACTGCTGGCAGTGTGTATATATAAATAGCACATCTCTTCCATGAGCCAGGACCTTGTGTGTCCTGGCTAGCCTCAAGACTAGAGAACAAGTATCCTAACCCCCTGTCCAAAGGAAGCTTGAAACAGGGAGAGGAACATAAGAACATAGAATGGTTAGAGTTGGAAGGGACCTTAGAGATCACTGTGTTCCAACCCCCCTGCCATGGGCAGGGACACCTCCCACTAGACCAGGCTGCTCAAAGCCCCATCCAGCCTGGCCTCGAACACCTCCAGGGATGAGGCAGCCACACCTTCCCTGGGTAAATAAGGAATGATGAGGAATGACACCCACCCCGTTGTACAGGTGGCAATTTTACTGTACTAACCATCACTGTTCACCCGCATAGGGCTGGGAAGTTTGATGCCACCACAGCTGACAGCTTTGAGTAGAGCTTTGCAGCAATGTGAAGAGCACCAGAAAGCCTAAAGGTATTCAGGTACAGTAGCCATTGGGCTCCCAACAGCAGGGGAGGGAGAATGTGCAGAGCAAGGTTAGGACAAGATCTCTGGGAGGTAAAGCAGCCAGCATATATCTGAAGCAATAAAGGCAGCAGCAGAGAGGAGGGGAGAAGAGACTGAGAAGGTTAGCACACCTAGCTAAGAAAAAAAAACCCGAACTAAACAACTTTGCAGCAGCAAAGCTTGCTGATAACATCCCAGTGACAGAAGAGACCTACCCTTGAGGCACCCACACAATAGGCATTTTAAAGCATATCGCTGAAGCATCTCAGCTTTCTTTGAACAGATCATGTCAAAACTCAAGGTTTATCAACTGAGCAATCAATCACCAAATCGCTCAGCTTTCCCCTACTTTTATAATTGCTTTAAACATCTAAAGCAACTGCTTCAAACAATTAGCTGCCTGACACTTTCTCATTATTCCACACCATCTTGTGGAGCGATGATGCTACTTCCTAAAATAGCAAAGATCTCATCAGAGTTCAAGTGCAACACCCCAACTGTAAGAAAGGCAAAGGCATCTCACATCAATGGCAGCTGATTGAGGGCTCGCTCTGAATCATATACAAGTCCAAAATACCACCAACCTGACCAGGAGCCCCACCTTCCTCCTAGATGTAAAGTGGAGCAGAGGAGGGCAGGAGAGAGCCCCGTATCTGTTTCAGCCACTCCATCTGAAATCTTCGTATAGGGTTTTTTTTTTGTGATTCTAAAGAGCACGAGGAAACATTCCACCTTCTTAGTAGGGTAATCTGAAGCAGTTCTGACTCTCTGATGAAGCTCTGAACGAGTCTCCCTGATACTTTTAAGGCACAGCAAAGTACCATCAGATATTTGCAGGGAAGTCAGACAATTTCATTGATGGCCATTTGCTTCTTTCTCACAGCTTTTCAGTCTAACTGGGTTTTGTTTGGTTTGGCTTTTTTTTTTTTTTTTGGCAATATCTGTTGCAGAATGCAACACTATTGGTGCAGCTTCCAGGGAGCACATGGTTCCTAGGTGCCAGAAGCATCTCTAGGGAGGGCCCTTGCATATATGACTAACAAAGCTGGCTAGGGGGATGCTGCAGGCAGAATGAAAATAGTCTAGTCTTAATAGAAAACTTAGTTTTCAAAAGTTAACAGATTTCTGAGAACACTCAATGGCAAGGAGGAATAGTAAAGAACAAAAACATATTTCAGCAAAGCCACAAGAGATAATTAACTATCATTTCAACACGCTTTTAATCCTTGGAAAATTAAGGATGATACTGGACAATAAAATTACATGCATTATGCTCAGTTATACATGAGTTTGAAACCACAGGGTCCATTCAGGATTCTGCAGCAACCAAGCCATGTTAATTAGAGCAAAACCTGTATGAGTACGCACAGGCTGACAATTTGGGAAATGAGTACTTTATGAATGATAGCTCAACAAAAGTCTCCAGGCATGCCCAGCACGGGACTGGCTCTACTGGGAGCTGGAATTCCTCTCCAGATAAACCACCACAAGAAGCCGGTACTGATCTCACTACACTAAAAGCTGACATCCAGTATTGCTAGTGGGACTGTAGCCACATCCCAGTTTCAAGAGACAATTTGATACCCCAAAGATGCTCACTAGCTTGGAACCTAGACAATGTGTTGTGGTCTAAGGTGACAATATATTAAACCGCTTCCCAAAAAACTCAAGAGTACCTACTTCAAAGGTTTTGTTCCAGCAACACCAATGGAAAACATCATTTTCCAACTGGTTTCCCACCATGCCTAGCACCACAACATAGGAGGGTTTCTGCTGTAAAAAGAATCCACAGTAGCCCCAGAAGGCTGCTCCAAGTGTTTCTAATTATACCGCAAAGATCTTAAAACTCTTGGCTACCCCGACTCAGTTACCGTTGTTATATGCTGCCTTCTCATGCAGCAACGTGTGCTGCTCATCTTCTACGTAGCTTTACAAGGTAGTCTACCGATTAAATACACTGTACTAGAACTAGACAAAGTAGAAAGGACAGGACAGAGGAAGTTATTATCACATTTGCATCTGTTATCACTCTCACGTGCAGTATTTTAAGCACTCTGTGTAAAAGACACCACATTTTTCATCAGATGCTGAACAGTATGAGATATAATTACAGCTCTCCCATATACAGATCGCCATGATTACATCCAACAACTCTTTTATACATCAGACGCTTACTGACTAGCAGTATTCCAACAACCCTAAATGCAGCCATACTCTATTTTCTTAAGCAAGCATACACATAATTTTTGAATAAGCATGTCCCCTTGTTTGCTGTTATGACATCCTGCATCAAGGCAGTTCTCAGGTGACTGATGGAGAAAGGAGAATCCAGTAACTTTAACACTGAAACAGGGCCTGGAAGTTTTCTTCCTCTGTTGCAGGCATCATGGGATGGACCCAGTTGGAGCCTGACATTCTTGAACTCCAGGGATACTCAACAGAGACCTACTCAGTAGCCCAGGGAGCCCAGGGCATGATTCAACTTGCCCTAAAACAGATACCAAGCACAAAATCTGCTGAGCCACTCTCTAGACTCCAGTAAGTATAACAGGAGTATGGACATCTAAATTAATCATGTCTTAATGCCGATTTGAATGCCACCCACTGTATGACCAGAGGCAAGTCACCTTCTTTTGACCATATGCTCCACAATGCAGACCCATAAATGAACACTCAAAGTAGACCAAACAGACATTTCAGGAGTTTATAACCAAGGTAACTGCAATAGGACATAAAAATAGACAAGACAACCACTCTAATGCTGTTTCTACTAAATAATCTCCTTCAGGTTAGTTGGAACTGCAATGTAGAAAGTAGGCACACCCCAAATTCCTCACAATGTTAACTCCCTATCTTTAAAAGGAAAATAACCGCAAATTCCTACTGAGAAGGTTGCTGAAAGAATAAAATAAAGACCACAAAGCACCAGGGACACTGCAATAATTCAATGATGTTAAATAAAGATAAGAATTGCATAAAGCACCAAAAGAATACTTTCTCAGCCCTCAGAGACTTTTTTTTTCCTCAAGGCTCTACTCCAGCCATTTTCTTTTCATACTTTTAAAATAGGAATAAAACTACCACAATTCGCCAGAATCCTACCAGCCAGCATGAGTTTGGTACACACACTCCAATAAAGTAGTAAACAGCAAAATATTCAAGAAGCATGAAACTATAAGAGCAACCATAAAAATAGATCTTCCGCTACTAAGAACCCCCAGTGCCAGCAAAAGTACCTGCTATGAAGCACAGCTGTGTCTCAGGCTATTTTGATGCTCCAGCTCCAGCACTGGTGCATCAAACCCACACCTACCCGCCCAAATATGCAATGAATCTCATTCTCATTCAAATGCAAATATTACATGTTCCTCCAAGACTACCATTAAATCCTAACCATAACTGAGGGCAAACCATATCTTAACTATTTTTTTTTAATGCAGTGATGTCTAACACATGTTATTGTGATATAAAATCATAACCAGCAATAAAGATGTTATTGGTAAATTTGATTTCCAAGTTTTTCTTTCAATCACATGTGGATTTATTTATCTAGTGTTATTGTCTGAACTAGTGTAAAATAAATACAGTTAAGAGAAAAACCAAAGGATTGTTTTTAAAGAAAAGGAAAAAAACTATGATGCTCTTATGTTTACATAAGGATTATATTTCACAAGAGATATATTACTTCCTCTGGTGAGTACAGCCCAAGTCCAAATATTACATGGAATACTACATAGTTAAGAAATGAAAATACAAGCAGAAAGGATTTATAGCATATAAATTTTGCATCTTCTTTTGCATCTTCTTTCTTCCAAAGTTTCCATTACACCTTATGTTAGAAATAGGAATGCCAGCAATTACTAAGTTTTATGTTTTGCCATAATCTTTTTAAAATTCTTTGGTGAAGCTAACGGAATACAAACAGCAAGAACCCTGCACCTTGCAAAGGATGGAGTGAAGCAGTGAATACACATCACCGCTACACCTATTCAGGGAGGGGAAAGAAAAACAAGAAAACCACTACATGTCAGAGTAGGTATCTGCATTTCACTATGTTCCTGCTTTTCCTCCACAATGCTCTCCAGACACAGCTCCATCCCCTGGTCCCTGCACATATTTTTCAGTCCACATTCTTCAGGCATGCCTGAACTTGTTCTTACAGTCCTCCTTCCTCAGGGGAAGTCCTACATAGGAGGGGAAAAAATAAACTCTTTGCCCATTATTGTTGCCTTCTCCCTCTCCACTCCCATAGCCGTGCACAAGTCTCCTCAGCAGAGCAGTGCTGAGATACCTTCTCAGGTAAGCATTCCGTTTCCTGCAGCAGTGAGACAGCAGTGGGATAGCAGCCTACTCAAAATTAAATTTTCAAGGCACTGAAGTTATGATATTGCTGTCCCAATGAAACAGACTGGTAGATTTTAATTCTTTTATTTACAAGTCCACCTGTCACCAAAGGATTGCCTTTTGGCCATCACAGCAAGGACACAGCTCTTTCACAATGTTAGTTCAGGAGGAAGAAGACCCGCAGCTCAGTATAAAGCATCTTTGGAGCAGGCAATAGCAGTAGTACCTTGACAGAAAGCAGAAATCCTCTGTTATTAGGTAAAGGTCTTTTACAAGCTAAGAAAAGCTAGAAGGCCCAACAGAAGCCTTTAACCAGTCTACCTCACTGATCCACTAGACTCATAATCTATCCAAAGGAGGGGATACCTTGTGCCCTTCCCTTCTCCCTGGCTACAGAAGCATCAGTATCAGACAAAACATCGTATATTTAATGACAAAATGGGCATATTGCATTCCTAAAGCATTCACCCAGCAGACTTCATTCCAGTAATGCAAGACTCTGTAAGATAAGGAAAGATATTAATGATAAAAGGATGGCAACCTAAGCAACATTCATTTTGCACATACAAGATAAAGACATCAGGATCATTAGCCTAGAAGCGTGTACCAACACTTGCTTTAGCAGAGGCCTTTAGCCCTTGATGAGAGCTGATTAAGTTTTAAATGAAGTTTTTCCTTTGATCAAGGAGCAAGATAATATCACATTTATACCACAGAGCTTTGATTGCAACAGCACACCAGATGCTTTGCTTACCTATGCCTAACTACTGGTATAAGAAACAGTTCAAAAAGGCATAGAGATTTTGTCATCACAGTGTCAAAGAACTGTCCTCTTGTAAAGGGTATCAGCACATACAAGGAACTACATGAACTCATCACAGATGCCATATAATTGACTAGATACTGAATGCATGTTCGTAGGCCAAAGTTGAAGAGCTCTGTGATTTGATCCCACCAAATCAAACACAGATGCTTGGTTTTGTCCAACATGTGACATTTGATGAAAATTAGGTACATTTCATAATACCATAAATAACTATTTCAACAGGTAATGAATGTTTAAAGCCAGTGAAGCAGATCAGGCTAATTCAGTGTACCTCCCGCAGATCCTCCAAGCTGTGAAATGTTATTGCTTGGACTCTGAAAAGGTGAGGGCAGGCATATGGAAACCCACAGGCAATTTCCTTGAGCAAAGGAAGCGTGGCCCATGGATATGAACAACAGCCTCAGACTCCAAAGTCGTCTCACTTGGGTTATGAGAGCCCAGATGACAAAAGGACTGTATACCCTGCCTAACATCAGATGGGGATCCACAGTCAAACAGCACTTTTATTTGAATTTCCTATCTCTTACGCAGCCCCGTGGACAAACTCATACAATCACACAACCGTTACAGTTGGAAGGGACCTTAAAGATCATCAGGTTTCAAGCCCTATGCCATGGACAGGGACACCTCCCACCAGACCAGGTTGCTCAAAGCCTGGCCTTAAACACATCCAGGGATGAGGTATCCACAACTTCTTTGGGCAACCTTTCCAGCGTCTCACCACCCTCACAGGAAAGAATTTCTTTCTAGTATCTAATCTAAATCTCCCCTCTTCCAATTTATAGCCCTTTCCCCTTTTCCTGTCACTACACTTCCTGACAAAAAGTCCCTCTCCAGCTCTCCTGTAGGCTCCCTTCAGATACTGGAAGGCTGCCATAAGGTGTCCCTAGAGCCTTCTCTTCTCCAGGCTGAACAACCCCAACTCTCTCAGCCTAGCCTTATAAGAGAGGTAGCTCCAGCCCTCTGATCATCTTCATGGCCCTCCACTGGACCTATTCCAACAGGTCCATGTCCTTCCTGTGCTGAGGACTCCAGAGCTGGACACTGTACTCCAAGTGGGGTCACACTAAAATCTGTGAGTAACTGTGACCACAAGAAGTCGAGTCCTGAAGAACTACTGTAAACATTTGAGAGGTTGCTATAAAGAATCATAAAATTATTTACATTGGAAAAGACCTTTAAGATCATCAAGTCCAACCATAAACCTAACGCTGCCAAGTCCCTTGCTAAACCATACCCCTAAGCACCGCATCTACCCATCTTTTAAATACCTCCAGAGATGGTGACTCAACCACTACCCCGGGCAGCCTGTTCCAATCCTTGGCAACCCTTTTGGCAAAGAAATTTTTCATAATATCCAGTCTAAACCTCCCCTGCCACAAATTCAGGCCATTTCCCCTAGTCTTATAGCTCATTACCTGGGAGAAGAGCCAACCCCCCACCTCACTACAGCCTCCTTTCAGGTAGTTGTAGAGAGAGATATGGTCTCCTCTCAGCCTCTTCTCCAAGCTGAACCCCCACTTCCCTCAGCCACTCCTCATAAGACTTGCCCTCCAGACCCCTCACCAGCTTCCTTGCCCGTCTTTGGGCTCACTCCAGCACCTCAGTGTCTTTCTTTTAGTGAGGCGCCCTGAGCTGAACACAGGGTTCCACGTGCAGCCTCACCAGTGCCAAGTACAGGAGGACAATCACTTCCCTAGTCCTGCTGATCAAACCATTCCTGATACAAGCCAGGATACTGTTGGCTGCCTTAGCTACCTGGGCGCATGGCCAACTTATATTCAGTCAGCGTCAACGGGCA
The DNA here is from genome assembly GCA_013400555.1 of Jacana jacana. Taxonomy (NCBI): domain Eukaryota; kingdom Metazoa; phylum Chordata; class Aves; order Charadriiformes; family Jacanidae; genus Jacana; species Jacana jacana. The sequence goes on along the minus strand of VZTM01012477.1, from coordinate 98,684 downwards.
CCCATGGGCTGCTTTGCAGCCACTCTTCCCCAAGCCTGTAAAGCTGCATGGGGTTGTTGTGACCCAACTGCAGAACCAGCACTTGGCCTTGTTGAACCTCATACAATTGTTCTCGGCTCATTGATCCAGCCTGTCCAGATCCTTCTGTAGAGCCCTCCTATTCTCTAGCAGATCAACACTACCCCACAACTTGGTGTCATTTGCAAACTTACTGAGGGTACAGTTGATCCCCTTGTCTAGATCACTGATAAAGATGTTAAACAGAACTGGCCCCAATACTGAGCCCTTGGGAACATCACCTGTGACAAGCCACCAACTGGATTTAACTCCACCACAACTCTTTGGGCCCAGCCATCCAGCCAGGTTTTTTTACTCAGCAAAGAGTACACTCATCCAAGCCATGAGCAGCTAGTTTCTCCAGGAGAACACTGTGGGAAATGGTGCCAAAGGCTTTATTAAAGTCCAGGCAGACAACATCCCTCAACTGCATCAATTTCCCTCATCCACTAAGTCGGCCACCGTGTCAGAAGGAGATCAGGTTAGTCAAGCAGGACTTGCCTTTCAGAAACCCATGCTGACTGGACCGGATCACCTGGTTGTCCTGTACGTGCCGCATGATGGCACTCTGGATGATCTGCTCCATAACCTTCCCCAGCACCAAGGTCAGACTGATACGACTGTAGTTCCCTGGATTCTCCTTCCAGCCCTTCTCATAGGTAGATGGGCATCACATTTGCCAATTTCCAGTTAACTGGGACCTCCCCACTTTCCATCATTTACCAGCAGCCCTGGTAAAGTGGCTTGGTGAGCATTCCTGCCAGCTCGCTCAGTACCCTTGGTTGGATCCCATCTGACCCCATAGCGCATCTAAGTGATGCAGCAGGTTGCTAACCCTTTCCCCTTGGATTATGGGAGCTTTATTCTGCTCCCTGCCCCATCTTCCATCTCAGGGGGCTGGATACTTCAAGAACAACTAATCTTACTATTAAAGACTGAGGCAGAGAAGGCAATAAACACCTCAGCCTTTTCCTCATCCTTTGCCACTGTTTCCCTGCTGCCTCCAATAAAGGATGGAGATTGTCCTTAGCCCTCCACTTTTGTTGTTAATGTATTTATAAAACAATTTTTTATTATCTTTGAAGACCAACATCATTGCTTTTATGGAAAACACACAATGGTAATCAACTTTTTCCACTTGATTCATAGCAGCACTATTTGGAATTACTCATTAACAAACCTATGTGAAGCTTCCCTGTAAGTGAAAAATCTTTTAAGATGATGCAGCAAACTGAAAACTGAGCATTCTTGCTGCCTCTTCTGCAATCCCTGTCACTAGTAATCATCTGTTTGACGTGCCTGGAAGGAGCTCGTCTGTTAGACCATGACTTAAATCAGGCAAGCCAGAAGTTAAGACTTAAGAAATCAAAATGCAAGAACAAACACTTTCCAAAGAAATCCACATATTTTTGAATACTTGCTGACAGGTTGTATGCATGCATCACTCATAACTGCAATTCATCCAGTAGCATGTGTTGGATAACAGCCATTTGTCAGGGTCTTTTACTTGAAATAAAACATCATGACAAATTTCAACATGCATTTTATCCAGCGCCCTGTATTTTGTCTTCCTTTTGCTCCTGCAGTGTGCTAGACAGTGTACAGAGAGGCATGATCCCTGGCCAAGCAGATTTACACGCTGAAAACACAGAGTCCCAGGCAGAAGTGCAAGGAACAAGCACATAATGGAGTTATGAAAGTCTGACACACGCACAACGTTTCATGAAAAATGAGGTTCTTCCTACAGAAGTCTCCAACAACAGATACAAATTAAACCTTTTCCACGAGAGACAGGAAGTAAAGAAAGAAGGAAAATAAAAAAAAAAGCCAGCAATGCACTGGCCAATCTCTGCACCTTCTACTGAGCAGTCAGAAGAAGTCTGTCAATAAATACATCTTGCATCTCTAGTTGGTTAATCCTGAGCAAGCATCTTCATTCTTAACACTACTACCTATGTTCAGGTACTAACCAAATATACCACGTATACCTTAAATTCATTGTCAGCTTCACTACATTCCTCTACAAAGATTACAATCAACCTTCCACTGATGCACATTGTGATTTTAGCATTTAAAATGTTGGTTTTCCAGGCATTATGCTGACAGCATTCAGTTTCTAGAATTTCTGATGTTTGGTTAAAGTAGTTTGAACAGCAACTTAATGGCAAATAAACAGAGCCGACTGTGAACATCAAAAGATGGGGGTGGGGGGACGATTAAGAATCACAGAAACCACAAGCAGTTGAAGAAAGTGCAACACAGCAAAAACCGTCAAAGCCTGATCTAAACACATGAACACAGAGGCCAACTTTGGTTTATTTTTTTCATACACATTCACTGATCTTAGCAACAGCAAACGTTTTTTAAGACTGCAGTAGTACAAACCCATTGTGCAACTCTTTAACTTTGTTTCAAACCACAAATAAATAGGTGTATTTAGCATATCCAGCTTTTGCTAGGAAAGCACTGCAAGCCAGCTATATTCAGAATTTCAGCAGAGATATTCAAACAATGATTTTCTGATCATTTGACAAACAGTCTGTACAAATATTTTTAAAATAACCAAATAAACAGAGGAAAGAGGTTCTTCTGCAGCCCTCATTATAGGCAGCCCTCTACTCTTCTTCACTGAAAGAAGAAGAATTGTCTCTCTTAAAAAATTAGGAGTTTCTTAGAGTTAAGTTTTCCCAAATAATTTGAACACAACAGCATTCACTTGAGAGTAGCTACAGAGAAAAGGAAGGCTAAAAAAACAACTCCAGTGCTATGCATTACCTACATTTGCTTCGAAAACTTAGCTATGGTTCGTGGCTCCAAGCACACAAAGTTAACAGAAGTGACCTTGTTGAAATCTCCCTTGATAAGAAAGATAGCTCTAAAAAAGAACACCAGGCCTCACAATTAATTGCTAACTATTAATAAATGAACGTATTTCTCCCTCTCCTCCCAGGCATACCTATAAATATAGTTGCTCAAAAGCTTTACCAGGAATGGAAAACAGAGTATCTCATGATATAACAGGCCCAGGAATAAGTGATATCCATGACCTACTGAAGAAGGGAATAACTTAACCTGGAGTGCAACAGAGCCACGTGATCCCCAGCCAGCTGAGTCTACAGCTATAGCAACAAAGGCTGAATTGTAACAGAGCCTTCACAACAACGGAGGCTTCTAACCACAAGCACGTCAAACTGTCTTTACCGTGTAAAAGTTGGCTTGAAGTCACAACTGACATAAGTATGTGAGGCCTGGGGGCAGGGGGAAGAGACAGATCAGGCTACAGAAAACAAAGAGGAGACACAGTGATGTTCTTTAATAAGATGGTGACATTTCTCACACAGGAGGCTCTATCCCATATGCAGCTTTCCTCCCCCTTGCATCTTTTGAGGAATGACCTTAGCTGCAGGGTTTTCAGTAGCCAGAGGTTTCCAAGACCAGAGAAAGTTTCTCCACATATCAGATCACTCAGTTTCCTTCAAGTTGTTGCTGCTCCAGTGAAATTAAGTCACTTTGGTGCTGAATGTTTCTTCACGTGCACAGTCCTACGGAACTAAATGGTTTTTGTCAGATGTGGACCCAGGGCAGCCCAGAAAACTGCAGTCTCACAATCAAGCAAATACCAGTGGTGTACTGCAGACATAGTACAACTTTCATGGCCATACAACCGTCTCACAATAATCTGAGCAACTTCAGGAATCCCTCTTGAGTAGCTCAGCGGGAATTCAGTCTCCAGGGCAGACAAGGGAGTGCTGTAGGATGAGGACTTCGAGCCTGTAAGCACCTTAGCCCACACAGGAGCAAGACTGCAGGTCAACTGCAACACCATCTTGAGGTTAGTTTATACCCTGACAAGGGTCAACTTAAAATTAATAAATAAAAATTGATTAAGAAAAACCAAACCAGCCACATCTCAGTGTGGTCAAGAAAACAGTGCAGGCTAAATCATTCAAAGAGCAGAAACTCCATGCCAACCCCGCCACAAGTCAAATCCACACAGCACCCTAGCCAAAGTACCATTGTTTCACAGCTGAATATGGCCCCTAAGTACTATCTGATTTAGTGTCATTCTGTAAGAGAAACCTGTAAAAACACCACCACTTTTATACAGAAAATAAAGGAGGTGCTTATAAAAATACAAGATATAGTTTTCAAACACTGATGCTGTAGCTACAATTATCACATCCTTGGTCAAAGCTTGAGAAATCTTCACCTACACAGCAAATTGGCTCATGAGTAAAAGCACAACTCTTCCTCAGCAGCTTTGGTTTAACCAGACCCACTCTTAAGAGTTACATAGCCTGCAACTGTCCGTACAGCACTCCCTGCCAGAAAAAACACCCTTGCTTGCAAAAAACAGCGGCATTCTAGTCTGAATTAGCAAGAGAAGACAAGCAACCATGCTTTGTATCAGCTGTTGTTGGTAACAATGAACAGAACACTTTTTATTTAAAGCCTCCCTACAAAAATCTAAAAATATTCCTGCTCAGCTTACTAATTCTTGGTAGGTTCTATTTTAAATTCTAGATAAATGCTATTTACAGTACCTACCTAGGAATAAACAACTCAAAAATCACAGAATAACATTTTTCAAGGCAAGAGTTACCTTGTTAAAAAAAAGTTAGTTCAAAAGCCACTTTGCAAAACAAATACAGCAGAAAACCCCAAACAAACAAAAAGGGCAAGTTCATCAAGAGCAAATAGGCTAACTGACCAGCAGTGGCCATACAGTTTACTCTGGTACTTCGCCTTTTGGGGTTTGTTTCATGGGATGGGGGAAGTTTCCATGTCTCTTTTGCTTTGGGAGAAAAACAAAATATATCTATCAATTTAAAGGTGTTTTACTGTAAAAGAGTTGGAGGGGGGGGGAGGGGAATTGCTCCTGGAGAAATAGCCTCAGTTTTACATCAAACATTAAAATGGAGTAAATCAAACCACTTATTTCTGCTACTCTCTCTATTTTTCCAAGATGTTTTTAGCATTGTATGATAAGCATGCATCATTATCTGCAAAACCGATCTCCCCGCTAGGAGCTGGCATCTCCCACCACAGTTATTTATGTCATTCTTCTAGACTACATCTCCATGGCACCACAGCACTAACCACAGGCAGCAGATACTACCAGCCAAATAGTTTCTCCCAGAGCTTGACCAGTTCAGTAAGGATCATGTTATTACCTTTCCTATGGTGGTACATGTAAGACAACAAGTGGCAAAAGCTCCCTTCCAATTACTTGCTTCATAGAACTAACCTTGAGAATTAAATATAATATTTATAAGATAAAATACAGAATATTGCTCTTTGGTCAAACAAAATCCATCAGTTATGAACTACAGAGTAAATAACCTTCTCAGATTAAAAATAAACTGTGAAACACTCTGCTAATAAGGCTGTTGGGTAGCTATTAGAGTGCCAACTTTAACGCGCAGAGATGAAAGCGTAACCATAAAGAAAAGTTTTCCACATCTCATTTCTTTATTACAGTCTTGTCGCGGAGGGAGTGACATAAAATGACACTGTGCACCTAAGAGGTCAAACTTACATAGAAACTGAAAAACAACAACAGAAACAAAAGTCACCAGTAGTCTTTAATTTATTTCTTTGCATTTCAAAGGACACGTGTTTGCATTAGTCAGAAGATCCACCTCCCAACTATAGGCAGCCCTCAAATTATTCTGCATAAGATTAATTGAGGGTCCAGCTAAAGAGTTACCTGTTGAAGGAACTCGGGAGTAAAATAAATTATGCAAGAAAGCCAGGCAAGCATGCTTAAGGATAATAAAGCCTTTTAAAATGATTATCGGGTTCTCTTTAATCTGGCAAGGTAACAAGCTTTCAGCGCCCAAGAGAAAAAACACAATGAGGGAAAAGCATTACATAAATATTCCACATGCCACAGCAAAAGGCTTATTTCGCCAGAACAATGCACTCCTGTTTAAACCAATACCAACCATAAAAAAGAAAAATAATCAAAAAAGAGAGATATTTCTGTGGAGGTTATTTCTATGTTAACGCATAACTTCACAGCACACTCGCATGGAATCCTCTTCTCTTCAGAGGCTTCCTGAACGGTCCCTCACTGGCACCGGCCTGTTCCCTCCGCACACACCTTCACGCTCAGGAGGGCTGGGAATCTCCATCCCGGCGCTGTATGAAAACACCAGCCTGCTTTCCAAATCTGCCTCAGCCTCCAACGCAGCTACTGCCAAGTGCTGACCACAGGCACGCAGTCTAATCACCATTATGGTCCTGAGACAGAGGAGTAATGGCTGCTATAAGTAAATGCCGCTTCTAATCCAGGGAAACTTTCACCTCTGAAAGCATTCCCAACTTCACATCATCTCCAACTCCTGTGAAAACACTTTATGTAACAAAAAGCGATCACACTAAAACGTAGTCCTACAAGGAAACGGACGTACATTTCATAAATCCCTCACCTAATTCATAGCTATTTCCCTGTTGATTTATTTCCTGTGGAGTGGGAACAGCGACAGCAATATCCCAGCCGGCGCTCAGAAAGCACTCACAGCGTCCAACCGGAGTTGACAAAACTGAGGTTCAATCAGCCTTCGGAAGGAAAAAAAAGAAAAAACCCGAAGCCACCCCAACACTGCAGAGATCCGCGGCGTCTCCACCTTCTCCGTCCCACGGCAGAGCCCCCGGAGCTGCTCGCAGGCTCCCCGAACCCCTCCTGCGCACATCAACCCCGCCACGGCTTCCCGCAGCTACAGCAATAGCGTGAAGAAGCCTCGAAAAGGAGGTGGAAGTTTTGATGTGGGGGGGAGAGAGGGAGACAAACAAGCGTCCATACACACCCCAGAGGTGAGAGGCGGGAGGGAGGGATGGATGGACGGACAGACAGACGGAGCGGCCGCTATTCAACTCTCCGAACGGGAGCCCAGCTTTTTAATCCCGTCACCGTTAAAACAGGATTAAGAGTTCTTTCTTACTTAAACTAGTTTATAAAGTTTTTGCTTAACTCACAAAAGTGAAGTTTTTGGTTCCAGCAGTGCGCAGTTTCTGCTTGAAAAGCTGGAAGTTAACTTCTGATATCTGCCTGAAAGGAGAGTACTTACTCTCTCCACTCAAGGAGACCGGACGGCGAGACCACAGAAGGGGACCGAGCCCTGGGGAGGGAGACCACCACCGCCAGTACACGCACCCCGAGCCAGCGCCGGTGCAAAGCTTACCTCCGCCGTAAAAAAATAATAATAAGCCTTAAAAGTCCCAACACGAGGCACACGCAAGTGCACTAACAGGTAAGGAGGCAGCAGCCAGGAGGGAGCGTGAAGCCGCACACCGGGGGAGTCCCGGGGCACAACCGGCGAGGCGACCACAGAGCCGGGGCTGGCACCGCCGCGGCGAGGCGCTGGCAAANTCCCGCCGGCTTCGGCCGGGCCTGCCCCGCTGCCGCTCCGCCCCCAGGTGCTGTCGCCCGCCGGGCCGTTAACGGCTGCGCCCGGGAAAGTGCTGAGGAGAACCTTCGTGGGGTGCGGCTTCTCCCGGGAAGGGGAAGAGGGTTAAAGGCTTGTTGCCCGTCAGACTCCTGCCTGTAACGGGAGAAAGTCCCCCAGAATCGTCAAAATAAGCGTGCACTTCACCTCAGGCTTTAACGTCGTTTCTCTCTATAAGCTTTTGACTGGGTTGGGAAGGACGCTCTTGGAGCAGGCTGGTGGCTTGAGACCACGGCCACAAGACCCCTTCGGGTGCATCATGCCTGAAAGCCACCGCTCTCGGGACCCTGTGGTGACACAAATCTGGCTGTTCTTTAAAAGACAGGTGTAGGTTTAGTTCTCCTCCACATCCTGCCCACGGGGTGGAGTGGTGGCCGGGTTCTTCACCCCTCTTTGGTGGCGTCACTGGGTGAGTCACGGGCCCCGTGGAGATTTTGGCAGCGACTGCAGGTAGCCCTCATCCAGGCTGGTCCCAGTATTGGCATTTGGGGTGTTTTATTTCAGAATCCTGCACTTTAAAAGCGTCCTTGGGTGTGGAAGCTATTTCACCACAATAGATTGCTTCTGTTTTGCTGCTCTCCCTTGGGAGCTCCATTCAGCCACCAGCTGTACCTCAAGCTCACTTGCCTCAGAGGAAATCTGTCACTTGTGTCCTGGCCACCTCCTGGTGCCCATGTAAACTCCCAGCAAACGTCAGCCTCAGCTCAAAAGTTGAAGTTCTGACCTCCAACACCGTGTGCCCAGCGTACCGACCTCCAGCACTCCTTGCTACCCAGCACATAACTCAGCCTACAACCACTTTTCCATTAGCAGCTGGGAGATGTGGAGAAAACCAGTATTTTTGTCGCATGCAGCTCTTGGGGGATCTGGTTCAGCAGCAAATTCCAGCCTGGAACCCCTTTTGAGGCAAGCACAAAGGTCTCCCTGCTCCTCTGTGAGGAAAAGCGGAGTGTACTCTGCTGGGACAATAAGACCGTGAAATTTTAACTTGGTCAGAGGGCGGGTAAGCAGCTGGGATTTCAGCCTGTCCAGTATCCCACTGTTTCTGTCGGGCTCCCATCTCTGTCCGGCTGTTATCCCCAGTCACGCACTGGAAATGTAGGTTCTTTGTGATGGGGGCTGTCAGTTCTGCTGGTGGCTGTGCAGCACCCAGCTTTCCCACCGCAGCCCCACCGCTGCCTTCTTTTATGTACTGCTCCAGAACCCTGCCACAGGGACAAGAACTTCTAGTTTGTGGAATTGGAAGTTCAAAACAAACGGTCCTTTTGCATGTACACCTAAAAACTAGCGATTTGTTCCTTTTTTTTGTTACGTGGTGGTTGAAGGTGGATTTTCAGATCTTGATTATAAAGCCAATTTGTTATAGATTTGCTTTTTAGTTTGTGAAATATTGAGCCTCTCGGCCTGTTGACGAGATTAAAATGCAGTTCACCACAGCTTTAATATTGGTGCAACAACCAAAAGTTTCTCAATTCCCCATGCATCGGGTGTCATTCACACTTAAGGGGCGACAAAGCAGCAGCTCTCCCCCCTTTGCAGAGGCCTGAGTAAACAGATGAGCCTTGCTATGTGTCCGTCCCGCTAATGGCTTCACAAGGGTTATCCCAACAGTGCTTCTGTCTTAACTACACAGATGCTTCCCAAGGTTGCAGGCAGGAAAGCAAATGTCTCTCACTGTTGGTGTTTGGAGCATTCATCTGCTGTCATCTTTCTCTGTCACACGGCTTGGCCCAGTCCGTGTGTCTGCTGTGAATGAGCACCATGTTTTGTAAGGTGTGTGGATCTGGTCACCTGCTAGCAGATTACCAATCTGATAAATCCATTATTCATTAATAGTATTGTTTTTAATTTGCCAAATGACAAATCTGTTTTTGTTTGTTTGTTTAAAGCAAAAAGATATCACAGTGACTCTCTGGGCTTTTATTACTTTATGTCCCCTGATACCAACTGCTTTACAGCCTGCTCCAGACAAATTAAATGGGGCTGACTGGGAAAGGCAGCATCTCTCTAGTTTCTCAAAGGGATTCATAGCTGAGTTGCTTACCTGTGTTATTCTTTCCAAACCCAGATTGCAGCTGTTCTTTTGAGCTGATTTTTCTCATGATTGCATCATCTCAATGTCTTTATTTGAGATGAGATTAACTGGTAGTCGATTGGCGTGATGCAATTAGAAGCTCTGTTTGTAGAATAAGGTGGTTTTGTTCAAAAAATACTCATTGTCAAAAGAAATGAAAAAAAAAACCAAACCTGACTCTGTCTGATGTACAGTAATGCCAAACCAAAAAATAACCCAGTCCCCTGGCTTGTCTTCAGATGCCCTCTGGGTTAGTTCATGAGTTTTGTGCCAGTATTAGGAAAGTTGTGAGTTCCCTTTCCCTGCTCGCAGCTTTGTGCAGAGCTCATTCCTGTGACAAGGACTGGCTCTCCACAAGTGCACACTTTTTCATCTGTTCTAATTATTCAGTTATAAAAGTCCTTTTATTTGAGAAGGAGATTCAGCCCAATTGTTTGCTGATTACTCACTTTCTTTGTTCTTGGGTTGTTTTTTTTTTCCTTTTCCCCTTGCAGGCCAGGTTTTCAAAGGCCCATCAGGTTAGTTTGTGTGGACAACCTGGCAACACACAGGTCAGTGTGGGCCAGGATCATGGTGCAGCACCAGGAGCATGGTGCAGTCACAGATGCAGCACTGTGCACTCTCCTATCTATCACCCCACAGCAAAGACTCATGAAACAGTCATAAACCCACAGTCACGCCCCTGTCAAGTTGGCAGAGGAAGCTACACAGTGTTTGTCACCTTCAGTTTCTATCTGGCAGCCGGTCAGCAGAGGAGGTGGGTGATACTTTAAAAGAGAAAGTCTGCTGTTTTTAACGTACCCTGTCAAAAAAAACAAACAAACAAACAAACAAAAAAACAACAACCAAAACATATTTGAATCATTGGAAAGGCTTAGCATCATTTCAGCAGCTGCATTGGCTCTAGTTTGGCTCAACGCTGGACTTCCCATTTTATTTAAACACAGTCTGATTGACCTTGCCTCTTAGCCCACAGTTTTCAATACCAAATCTCTCTGCTCCCAGGTCACCAGCGTGGATCCGAGTCATGCATGGTGGGTAGATGATCACACTTCTGACAAAGTAGCCAACATGTCCAACAAGGCTTCTATTCAAATTTTAAGGTGGCATCAGGGGGACCAACTACAGTTAATCTAGCACAAGACCCTGCTGGTACAGAGAGAACACAACAAATGCGTTGAACAGTTTAGTTTAGTGAGTTTGGCCCAGGCTATGACTTTACTCTCTGGCTTAATGTGGCACAACATGACCTTACTGACTGCCGCATCGCAGTCTGCCCGTTACAGATTTGCTCCCAGAGCTCAGCAGCGGGTCCCTTGGCTCAGCACGGATCTGCAGAGGTAGCAGCAGCTCCGCACAGCTGCAGAGCTCTCTGCCTGCGGGGATGCAGGTCTGAGTCTTAAGCCCCTTGCTCAGAGAGAGGTAACTGCTGTTACTCATCTCCAGAGGGGTGAATAATCAAGTGTTTAGACAAAGGTCATATACCAAGTTTAACAAGCGTGTTCAGGGCCACAAGGAGTTAGTTTTCTTGCTGATTCAACATTTTTAGAGGGATCAGCATATTGTTATTTGTATCTTTTAGTGGAGGAGTTGTTTATCCTGTTTGGCAAAGCATTGTCTAAGAAGGTTTCACTGTATTTCAGCACATCACTGGTGAAAGGCTTATAGTTTTATTTATTTAATACTCAGAGTTGAAAGCTGTGAAAATTGACAAATTTAAAGTATTGTGAACAAGAGGCAGCATATGGGTAGAAAGCCCAGTTTGCTTCTACTGACAATCCACCCACAATCATTAGGGAATAGTCATTCCCTGACCGTTTGTCACTCATAATGTTTCAGAGTCCATCACTACTACTGTCACTACCAAAAAATTGGGATTTACTCGTAATTTTCCAAGCATTACTTTATTCACACACACAGTCCATAGAAATCAGTAGGACTTTTTGCCCAATAGCAAGCCAATTTTACCCTACCAAACTAGAATTTAGAGCTTCCCGGTAAGGTCAGTGAGTATTTAAAGTTCATTTGGAAGTTGCAACAAGCAAATTAACTGAGTCAGAGTGAGTCAGGTTCAGAAGAGGGTTTGGTTCTACAAGCATGTAATTAAAAAAATTCAAGCTAATGGGAAACTGTCCTTGCATAAGAATCAACATCCTACTTCTCGCCTTGGTACTGGAATTGTTAGTGATGGATGTCTCCTATACATGACAATGTGGGACATCTTGGTGTGGCCCATTGAGAGAAATAGGTCTGCCTAGTCCGTTTGCTGAATACAATGTATTGAGTGACAGTTTTTTTCAGCTGGGTGGGGTAAGGAGGGCAGCCTGAGAGTCTGCCTGGCTTGAGTATTTACTTTGGAAAAACAATGTCCTGGCCATGCCTTCCCTGTGCCCTAGAGAGAACCCGACATGCCAGGGTGTAATACTTTCATGGATCCAGAATGATCTTGATAAAGCAATTAAATTTTCAGCCAAACAAAATTACTCATTTCAGATCAGACCAACTATATAAAAAGTTTTGCCCTAAATGAAATACTAGTTGCCAAGAGAAGGAGACATCAGAAATCTGGGAATTCTGGCCCTAGTATTTGCACCAATTCCCTTGGTGACCTGGATCAAATTATTTAATCTCTGTATTTCCATCTCCTCACTACTCAAAAGTTAATAATCTCATGTTGGTGAGAAATGCCCTATTTTTCTTTATGCAGTATATTCTTTCCTTTTTAAAAACCTGAAATATCTACAGAAATAAAAATAAATTGCTAAAACCAGTTAATGGAAAGATTTTAAAGCCCTGTTCCTAGGTACAAAGGAGTAAGAAATAAACAACTAAAGAGACAGATGCAAAGTCGTTCCAATGCTTTTGCTAAATTCATTTAATTTTATGTATATCTACAGTTGGCCATGGCAGAATCCATTGCATAAGGAGAGCTATGATTATGGCTGGTTTATCAGCAGCCAAAGTTAGGAAGACATACATATATAAATGGCTCTACCAGACCTGTACATTTTCCTCCCTCGATGGTAAGGTTCCTGCACCATTTATGTCCTAAGGATAGATCTGTATTGCATCCTATATTTGGATTGTCCCCATTTTCTTCCATTCAGCTTTAAAATAGCCTACACAAAGTTCCCAGTTAGGTGAAAGTTGCCACTGCCTGCCTGCTGCTATAGGTATATATATGTCTACATATAAATATATATGTTTATATATGTGCACTGGTGACACTGTGCTAACCTGAGCTAGGCAGTAAGAGTAAAGGTCTTCTCCTGAAGTTTTTACTTAAAGCAAAATCTAAACTTTATTGAGCTTGCGTTTTTTTTTCAAATTGCCATATATTTACATTTACATTTTTCACCCACTAGGTGATTTTATTAAGGGAGTCTCAAATCACGGCACAGAAATCATTTCCTCCACTGCACCTTGTGCTGAGGTAGCAGGTTGTAGAAGAGGATCACAAACCTGGTTTGCAACATATAAATTTATTATAGAGATATTTTACAGTTAAGAGAAATTTTATTATAAATTTATTTTGGCCTACCTGGCTATGAAACTATCTGACTCTATGTTTAAAGAGAAACTTAAACGGCAGCGTTTTTGTTTACACAAACAGGGAGATGATTTTACCTGGGCCTCATTTCCCCATCCAAATTGCACCAAAGAAGGAAGATTTGTCCTGTCAGTCAGTTTGATAGGCTACAGAAGGATTTTGTTCCCAAATGGAAAACAACTGCTGGAAGTTTAACACTAGCAAAGAGAAGGTTATCCTGGCAGAGCAGAGGAAGCACTTTGCAAAGTTAGCCAGAGCAGTGCCTGGCCCATCTGCTGCGGATGTTTGCCCAGCAGTCATTTATCTGCAGACTTGGACCCAGTCCTGCCTGATGCCTGGAGGGGCAGAGAGGGGGAGATGTGGCACCCCCGGCAGGTGAAGCAGCCATGGCACAGTCAGCCCCCAGTGCAAGAGCAGAGTAGGAGGCAGAGATACCATTCGGCTCCCTTTGAGTACCGTGCTGCCCCAGGCTGAGGAAGAGTGGGGAATGAGGCTGCTATGGAAGCTGTGCAGAGGAGAAAGGTCACAGGAGCAGATGGGATGTTCCCCACCACCCCTGAAGTTACACGCAGATGCTGGAAACCTCCTCCTCCTGCTGAAGGGGGACATGTGGACCAAAGTGGGGAAGACCATTCCTCATATATCAGAGATGGTGCCAGCACACCCTGTCCCATGTTTGTCTTGCTTAAAGTAAGGTCTAAGAGATATGAATTTCCAGATGGAAAACAGAGCTGCTCCTGCATGGAGCAGGCTGATAGCCTTTTTTATATTGTATTTAAAGACCCCGATTCAAGAAAGCCTTGTTTTGCCTAAATCACTCTTAACTCCTCTCCCTCTTACTTAAGTCTTCAGACATCAGGAAACAAACAGCCAAAGGGAGTTAAAGCCAGGCTGGCTGAATCTGGGCCTCTGAGCACCTACAGCAGTGGAACAGTGAGCTAGAAACAGGATTTTTGAAAAGACATCCAGCCTTGAAAAGAAGACAGAATTTCTTCCCCTTTTTTGCAATCTTCCTCTCGCTGCTTCTTTTTAAAGGATGTTAGAGACGTGAGCATTTTAATTCGGCCACTGTCTTAAGAGCCTAAACTTCTTTGCAGACTATGAAGTGTAAGAAAGGTGCATTTACTCAACCCGCTAGAGCTTCACTTGCAAACAGTTGTTTTTTGTAAAGGAGAAAGAGCAGTAGGAAATAAACAAATTATTTTAATATTTGCTCAGCTTTAAAAATAATACCTAAAATCTGAGCAGGTTTGATTTTTCATTTTTTTCACTAGTTGTCACGTATTTCAATATTTTAACTCGAATTGGCAGCAATATCACAATTGGTTATTGCAGCCAAGAAAACCAACCTGATCAAGGATCAAAGATCTCATCAGTTTCAGCAACAGTGTGTCTAGAAAGCTGGAAAGCAAGCTACTGTTGTAGTATCTTCTACAGCATTCTCCAATCTTCAGATCTTAAAAGCATGCTGCAAACATTAATGAGCAGTCTCACAAAATACCTGTGGTCTTGTGGTTAAGACAGCCCCACTCAGTTTCAAAAGAAGGAAGTTCAAAGCCTTACTCTGTCACAGCCAGTTCATACAAGACTAAGAAAGACTCTGATCCTGAAGTGCTTTACATTTAGGCATGGGAGTAATTCTGTTAAATTCAGGGGGAAGAACATGCTTAAATGCTTTCAGATTAAGGGGATTTAAGGGTATCTTTGGGTTCGAAGTCCAAACAACTCTCCTGCAGATCATAACAACCTCACCTCTGACTGTCCAATGGAGCACTTGAGGAGCTTCCAAAAATGACTCCACGTACTCATCTGCAGAGGGAGGGTCTGTGGCAGAAGAAGCAAAGCAGTGGGAGGAGGGAGAGCAATCATATCTTAAACCATGACTGTTTGGCTACTGCTGCAGCTCTCTTGGCACACTGCCCAGGCCCTTGGTCCAGGCTTGGCCAAATTTACAGAGCTTGACTACCCCTTGACCAAGGTCTTTTCTGGGTTCACAGAATCATAGAATCAGAACGTCAGGGGTTGGAAGGAACCTCGAAAGATCATCTAGTCCAATCCCCCTGCTGGAGCAGGAACACCTAGATCAGGTCACTCAGGAACACGTCCAGGCGAGTTTTGAATGTTTCCAGAGAAGGAAACTCCACAACCTCCCTGGGCAGCCCCTTCCAGTGTTCAGTCACTCTCACTGTGAAGAAATTTTTCCTCAATGCTAAGTTTGTTTGCTTCCCCGTGGCACGTGGGGATCCTGTGTTAAAAGGCATATTCAGAATAGGTCTGATCAAACCAGTTGGGTGAAAATGTTGAGGCTCCATCCATCAGCTGGGTGAGCCACAGCCTCACCCAGGCTGTGAGGCATCTCAGTTCAGCTCCTCACTCTGCCACACAGGATTTCGGTTTGCTTCCCAGGGCTCTCTCTAACTATAAGTTTCACCTCCCCAGCCTAGCTCTAGCAGTGTTTTCGTAGTGGACTAGCTCAGTGAGTTCTTTCAAAGCTTTTTAGATTTTGTGGATTATGCCCTTTATGTGACCAGCTCTCCTCATGTGTTGCCTGTGTAATCTCGGGAGACAGCAATGACTGTGGCACTTGCTTTGGTGGCACTTGCTGTTGGTATTGGCAAAGTATCACTATTCTAAGACACTGCTTGAAAATGAAATGGTACAAAGCACTCAACAGTTTGCTTAGTACATTACAGCTTTTTTATCATCATTGATGAGAAGTTTATACCTGTCGTTTCTTCATCGAGGACAGGACTGAAATATTTCCTGTACATTCATCACAAGCTTTTTCCTTTAGTAAGTCACTACATTATGTATAACACTTCCTTAGACTGCATAATACTCTTCCTTCTGCAAAGAGTTGGCTCATTGATTGTGTTGAGCCTGGGATGCAAAATGGAGCCCTGCAGGAGAGGAGTTTGGAGGAATGGAGAGGAAAAAGGGGTCACTTCATCCTCTGAAAATCCAGCTTTGCAGGGACCAAAGAGTAGGTCTGTCGTTTGAATCAGCGACTTCTCAGAGAGCAATAAAAGTCACAAACAAATGTTGGTACCACAAATGTTGGAAGAACTTGTAAATCATACGAGAAAGGTTAAAGCAATTATCTGACATACAATAGTTCATCTTGAAAACATACTGATCTTCAAAAATAGGTTTACAGCCTCCCTTCTGGACAATAATTTTCATAGCAGAAGTCTGGCAAAAAACTTTGGAAACCACATTCAGTAAGTATTCTTTGTCTCCAGTACAAGGATAATTATGTTTCCTTTCCCCCAGTATTAGGACTTTCCCCTCCCCCAAATTTGATAATTTAATTAGAAATTGTGGCGACAGGCAGGGAGCCCACCAGACTGGAATTGCAAGTTTCTGCAAGAGCCATGTCGACAATGGTCTTTTTAGTGTAAAAGAGTGCTTTGGTCACCTCTTCCTCAGTAACAGCATCCTGAACATGAAACTGGAAGAGTTGAGAAAGGTACCAAAAAAAATCGCAGGGCATAAAAAGACATGATCATAACAACAAAAAAGGCATGGAAACAGCTTTAAAACAGCACATTCAGAGGACAGAAATTAGGCCAACACATCAAATATACATTGTTTATTGTTGATGCCTGAGGCCACAAAATTATTTGGAGTCTTTGGCTTTCTGTGTGTACAAGATGACGGCAGAAGGCAGACAATGGACTGATGTTTGTTCTTTCAAACCCAGCCACCAGATGAGTGGGGTTGTTGTTTTTAAATATTTAGCATTTTGTTGGAAGGCTGGCACCTCTCACATGCTCCTTGAAAGAGAAACAGCACCGCAAGGACCCAGCGCAAGTTCAAAACCCTCATTCGGCCCTCAATTATCCGTCCCTCCCACACAGACAGAGCTGTATTTGCAACTTATTAGTTTGGGGCCTCCTTGTTTTTTATTGTGGTTTTGGTTTAGTTTATGGTACTATATATTTTTTGGCATTTGTTCTTCAATTTTAAAGTGATTTTCGTAGTCATGGGAGGACGTAGAGACCAAAAGCTCTAACAGAGCAAGGCACAGAAGGGTAGGGTGTGCTGACCACATCGGCAGCGGTGGCCTTTGGATCAGGGTCATGGCAAATGTGTTTTCCCTACGCAGCCTTGCCAAAGCACTGCAGGCCTGCTATAAGTAGACAATTATTTCTAAGGACCTCTGCTTGTATTTTGCCAAACAACTTGCCTTTTCAAGAAAGCAGAGGGGAATTGGCCCAGCTCGTTTTAATACCAAGTCCTTTGTCAGCATCTGAGAGTCAGTATTCAAAACAAGTCCAAAAGAAAGTCTGGTCTCACCTATGATAAGCCTTGCTTGGTGGCTCTGCTCCCTCTCAGTAGTCGAAGGGGAGAGATGACCAGAGGGCAAATGTGTCCAGTTGGGAAGGGAGTGGGATGAATTCTTCTGCAGGATTTGTATGCAAAGTTCCTGTCAACCATTAGCAATATTTCATCACTTTTAAGTCCTTCCAGCGATCTTGAAATACTTCTCTTTAATTTACAGCTTAATTTAGGTAATTTTCTGACCATTTCAAAGGAGGGCTAAGGAGATTTTGCTAAAGCTGGGGTTCCTCTAACCTCTTGTGCTTTTTATTTTGCCCTGCATGGCTACAGATGGAAAGCATGGGCAGATATCTCAAAGGTGAGCTCCTCCAGGCCCCATGGGACCAAATTTGATGTAATTTTAACCGTGACCAAAAAAGAAGCTACAGATTTTCAACACTAGAAATAGGAAGGACAGATTTCCATACAGGAATCCCAGTGGATTTCTGGGGTGAATTCTGGCTCTGGAGGCCAGGAGCAGCTTCTCTACTCACTGACCCATAGTGTAGTTAGGATTTGCCCTATAAAGGCCTAATTGATGCAAACACGAATAAGACTCTTCGTTTACTGCCTACAGCAGGTCTGTCTGCCTCTTCTGGATCCCAGGCAACTTCTGCAGTGCTTGTGTCAAAACACAAACCTCTTCGTGACAAAAAAGGTGAACAGGCATCCTGCACATGAAAGCAATCAACAGAAACCCTTTTTTTCCTGAATAAGCAGTGGAGAGCCACTGTGCACCCTTTGTTTGTGTTCTGAAAGGAGCCAAATTCAATGGAAAAATAAAATATATATCCCAAAGGCTTGACGACTTCCTTTTCATTCAGTGTTACTGTACTGGAAAATTCTTTTATATAGCAATATTTTACTATCTTTTGACAAATTTCTAGCTTTATTGTGATCAGTTGCTGGGGTTTTATTGCACTCCTATATGTTTGGTAACTCAATCTGTAGTTAAAGCTGCTGGTATATGTTTGAACAAAACAAGTTTAGAAACAGACTACTTGCCTGGTTTGGCTTGAGGCTTTTTCTGTCTTTGTGTGTGATTATCTACTAATAGGCACAGTTTCACAGTACTGTATGTTTGCCTGTTATCACCATGTCCTCTCTTTCCTGTCAGTTGAATCATGGATTTTTTCCACTGGTTTTCTTGTTTTGAACACATATGCTTATATGCTTTTAACAAAAAAAAAAAAAAGCAACTAAAAGCAATGCAGACCAATGCAAGTTTGCCAATTTTGCTGTAAGCTCCTGATTCAATGAGGTCTTTCAGCATTTGTAAATTTAGGGGCATGACCGACGGGGCTATTTTTGAAACAGTACCACTAGTCACTAGTCATACGTGTAAAGTTACACTCGTGTTTAACTACTTTGTGGGATCAAGCCTAAGTGCTGAGGACTAAGCTGAGATGACTCACTTAAGGAAAATAAATCATACATGCAAAAAAATATTCCCAGTTCCTGATAAGTCATTGAATAGCTGCTTTTATTAAAATCCCAAAGATGGTATTTTCTTAGTTGACTATACCACTGTAAGCCCAGAAGCACAAACCTCAGTAATGCCATTAATATGTGATTTAAGAGGATTCAAGCCCATAAGCAGCAATAAAACCCAGTCAATGTAAATTAGAGAACCTCTCTTAGCTTCTTAAGGAAAACTTCTCTCCTGCAAAACATACTTGATCAATGTATTTAGCTAACTTTAAGCGGAGAAACGATTCTGAAAATACAGGTTTTAGTAACGCAGAAGGCCAAGCAGAAAGTATTGGTGCCAGGTAGTTTGCCCCAAAGTCCGTAAATTCTTTGAGCATAGTGTAGTGTTGGGTGTTAGGTGTTAAACATCCTGAAACCCTCAGCAGCAGTTTGTCCATCGGCAGGCAAATTTTCCAGATGGTCTTCGGATGATCAATTATGTTGCTCCTAATTGCAAGTTTCCTCCGCCCTGTGTCTCCTTCCCTGCTGCTTCAATGGGAAGAAAGGTAAAGTCTTTAACTGTTAAGCAGCTGGCACAACTTAGGTAAACAAGTCTTAGCACTGCATTTGCCAATGTTTACATAATTGGTCAGGCTCAAGTGGGCATTTGACTTTTAGTATTTAGTTTGCTACACAAAAAATAAATCTCAGAAACAGGAACTGGTAGTACATTCTCACCTATTTCTGATTCCCTATGTTTTTTTGGGTTTTTTTCATGAATGCCACTTAGACAGGTAGGTCTTCTGCAGCTGCAGAAACAAAAAGTGTAGACAAACAGCAAGAAAAACAACAGCAACAACAATGACAACAAAACAACCAAACCCAAACAAAACAAACAAAAAGTTCTATGTTTAAGTAATGCTGTCTTCCTCTGCCAAATAAACCAAAGTCTCTAATGGCTTCAGTTTGGGTCTATTTCTCACCATTCTCTGTGAAAAAAATGTATAGAAATGCATTCATGGAGCCAGTGGGATTTTGCATTCATTTATGCTTTTTTTTTATGGTAGCAGAATGAGAAGATTTTATTTCTTTTTTTGTCATCATTTTGCCATCACATATTTACTTTTTTTTACCTTTTAAAATCATGCTTCAGAAGATTTGCTTATAAATGAAAGAATGAGGATATTTAGGATATTTGGAACCCTTGAATGACTTTGACTTCTTGATGACATATTTAACTGTTCAATCCAATCAAAAGAAGTCTAGGCCTCAGATGAATGTTCCCCTGCATGTGTACCACTACCTCCGATTTTCCCAGTCTCTCCAAACGTGCAGTGTTCTCGTGCTTACACAGACAGTGTGGGGATATTATATGCATGGTTTATAGCAACTTCCGTTTAGACTCTTCCAGGTATACAGAGCTCTGTTAAGACTCTCCTCAGTATACAGACTCTTGTTAAAATACTAAGCAATGGCTATTTCTAAAGACAAATGGTCTTATTTGGATCTTTCTAAATGAAATAAACAACTTTTGCTGTTAATCTCTGACATCCATCTTGGTCTTGTTCTTTGCCAAAGTCTGCTGCAACTTAGTCAGAGGTGCAAGTACTGACTGTGACATTTGCTGTCTCAATCGTGACATTTTGTACATCTCCATCTTTCAAATGCCAAAGTAAGGATATTTCATAGTAGTCTCTGTTGACACAGAAGAGTGTTCTGTACAGAAAACCAGTGCATGATCTCTCACTGACTTCAATACAAATAAAATTAGATTCAGCATTGTGCCCTTGAGAAGGTAGTTATAGATAAACAACCAGGTTATTATAAGTCTATCATCTGAACTATGTGGAGAATCTTTTGGGAAACTCTCTTAGGACTTTAGCTATCATTAGTTAATTATCTTTGCAGCTTTCCCACCAATTTATCTTCTCCAATTTTCTCCAATATTCTTCTCCACCAATTTAACCCTTTAGGTCTTCTGATAACTGGCTAATAGATGATATTAAAAGCTTTCAAACCTATTGAGATTTGGTTTTCATTTTGCAAGTGATATATTGGTTTTGTGGTTTAACTGTGCTACAGTGTTTGCTTAAAACACTGGCAATAATTACCTGTCGTCTTGGTGGCTTCAGCAGTGACTTGGCAGAACTTTTTTAGGAGGTTTATATAAGAGGCAGCATCTTTAACCAGACAGTGCTTGTGTAGTCCTGGTATGTTCAGTTTATCCTGGAGTCTGTGAAAGGGTTGATTTCTTTTTATTTATCCAAGTATCTGGCTATTTATACAGTTGTAAGAAGGAAAAAGAAAGAACTTGAGGCAGCCAAAGTCTTTCAGTGAGTCAATCAGGGCAAGCAATATATATTCCATCTGTACTCTGATTTGAGGAGCTGGGTGAACTTATTTTAATTTTTAAAATGTTTTCTCTGTACATGTTAATAACCCTTTAAACTTGACATATTTCTCTTCCTTCAATATGACTTACAATTCCTTAAGACCTTAACTTTTGAAACCTGCAGCTTGGAAAGCTTCTAATAGCACAACAGCTCCTGATTTTTGTGGGCTGGCATTGTGTTCGTTACTAGGAGCTACCTCCCAGTGGTGTACCTGGTCTGATGCAGACAATAGCCTAGGGTTAACCTGTGCCTAAGGAGCTCATCTTCTAACCAGACCGAGATAACCACCAAACTTGTGGTGGAGAAGTCATGTTTTCCTGAGGGTGGAGGTGTCCAAGGAAGGTGGGATTGTTCAGTTTCAGTTAGCAATACCCTGGAGCTGGTACTGGCCTTGCTGCATCCTTGTATTTTAGAGGAGGAATGGAAGGCTCAAGGAGGTGGCACTGGCTATAGGAAGGGATTCTGGCTGCCAGGGACGACAGCGTGATAGAGGAATGGAGAGACTCTAGGGGAAGGAGTTGGCATTCCCAACACGGTAAAGAGTAGAGAAGTGAAGAACATAAATGAGAACACAGATACTGCAGAAGAAAGTACTATCACATAAAAGAGTAGATGGGTACTTAGCCTACAGTGCCTACTTTTTGCCTTCAACTTCCATGTCTCCCAATAGCCGCCCTTTGTCCCCCAGACCCCAAAGAATGTGATAATGTAAAAGTTAATCCCCAGAAAGACGCCACTCATATGTAAGAAGTTCAGCAAGATAGCCATTTGGATTACATCCCATATTTCTGGAAATGTGTGGGAAAAAATCATTCTACAGAGAAAGAAAGGAAAATAATCAAAAGAAGAATTTGCTTTTTGATAAAGCAAATGATCTTTGGCCATTTGTCTCTATTATAGTTCTTTCTCAAAGGTCATTTTATCATACTGGGCTCAGCAATCCTGCAAAATACAATTAACTCTGTCATTTGATGTAAGACAGAATGTCTTCCAAGTTTAAATAGAAAGATAATGGCTTTTATCCATTTTTTCCTCCAAAAACGTTTCAGCAGTGCTTTTATAGATCAAAATCTGTGCCACCTAATTAATCCATAGAATTCCTCATGCTAGTGGGAACCAAGCAGCCACATTCTCATGCAACAAGTTGAGATGGACATCTGTATCACAGGTATAATAACAGAGGAGAAAGGCTCATGTATATTACAATGTCACATATATTTTAGCAGAGAAGAAAGAGGAGTCTTGTTCATCTCTTTTATCATGACTTTACAAATGCGAGGAAAATCTATGAACCCTTTTAGCAACTTCATTTTTGTTACCGAAAGATATTTCAATGACATTAATGGAAGTCTGGTTTCAAAAGGAGAGGAAAAAAAATATAATGTTGACCTTATCAGGAAAAGCTGAGCATAAGAAATGTTTTTCTTTTACTGAATTTTGTCATGATACTGTATTTTGATTTGTCCTTGCACAGGCTATAATCCAAGGAGTTCAAGGAAGTTCAACAATAACTGAGTGTCAGAGAACAGGGACTGATTTGCGCAGCCATTCAAAAATCAGTAGCAGATGAAGACGCAGAGTTCACACCTGGCTTCAGCAACAGCCACGCTGCTGATTCAGTAGCGCGGTTGGTATCATGCCTGGCTTAAGCTTGCAGGTTCATTTTGAGCTTCTGAGCACTACTCAGGTGCTTGAAGCAGAGAATACAGCTAAGCATATTTCTCAATCAGGATCTAACTTTGTTTGCCAGGGAGCCTGGTGAAGCTTGCACCCATCCATCAGCAAACAAAAAAGCTTCAGGCTCTGGCTTCCTTCATCCAAACACAGCCATCACTGCAAGAGACCAAATCGCAGAATCACAGAGTGGTATGGAGTTAGATGGGACCTCTGGAGATCATTTAGTCCAAGCCCCTGCCAAAGCAGGTCCTCCTAGAAAAGGTTGCACAGGAACTTGTCCAGGCTGGTTTTGAATGTCTGTAGAGATGGAGACTCTCTGGATAGCCCGATCCAATGCTCTGCCACCTTCAAATTGAAGAAGTTCCTCCTCATGTTAAGATGGTACTTCTTATGTACAGTTTGTGCCCATTTCTTCTTGTCCTGTCACTGGGCACCACTAAAAAAAGACTGGCTCCTTCCTCCTGACACCCACCCTTTAGGCTTTTATAGGTGTTGATCAGACCCCCTTCTCAGTCTTCTCCAAACTAAAAAAAACAAAGGAGAGAAATTGTATTTATTTCATGAGAGCAGCCACTGTCCACTGATGACTATTGGTAAGATGGTTTGAATGAAGACATTGAATTGCATCTCAGCCCAACTCAAGCCTTATTTGTGTGCACGGGAGCAGCCCAGGCACAAGCACTAAGGCTGCACGTCAAATAGCAACAAAGTTAAGTGCCAGCAGAAAGGTGGAGTGGGCAGCTGTGGGAGACATGGTGGGGAAATAGATTGATTCTATGCGAGGCATCTCTCAGAGCCTCAAGTGAAGACTGGAAATTTGGAAGCTAGTGATAGTCTCAGTCCCAATAGTACGCAGCACAAAGTGCTCTATAGGTTTCATACAATTAAAAAATGAATAAAAGATAGAATAAATAGTGTTCTAGATTTCTAGCCTCCTTTACAATTGTCTTGTTTTAAACTCCAGTCTAAACCTTCTCCCTTTGATCTGCTTTTATCAAAAATAATATTTCAGCAGTGGTGTTTGCAATGCGGTTCATTTAAATCAAAGAGACTAGTTGGCAGTGGGAGCTGTGAAGATCCGTTTCTTGTGTCTCTGTATGATGTGTGATTTATCTCCTTCTGTAACAAAGTGCAGGGTCTGATCAGAGCGTTTCCAAATTGCCATCGTCTGTTCCCCATGTGGCATTTTCTTGTGGCTGGTCTTACAGTTGAGCTCATTTATAGAAACTGCCCTCAACAGAGGCAGAAATTTTCCCCTGCTGCACCAAGTAACTTTAATGAGGCTTTACACCTTGATGAGAAGTTTATGACATAAATTTGCATTTTTCAAAAGTTCTTAGTTGGATTAGTCTAGATTTGATTTTCAAACATCTGTCCAAAAACGGTTTGGTATATATTTTTTAAGCAACATCTGGAGGAAATTCAAGCAACTGTCTGCTGCTCTGACCTTACAACACCACACTAAAATACTAATAAACCCCTTGTTAAAAAAACCCTTCTGTGTTCTGTTAAACACTGCCTATTTACAAGAACAAGCTAATTTTGTGAAGGCAAAGCAGAGGTTTGCATGTCATAGAAGACTTATTTGAAAACATATTCTCTTACACGGATCAGTTTGCACCCCATTCTATCAACAAAATATCATTGGCCAATTTGCCCCAGATTTGTGAGCCCCAGGGAACTAGATTTTAAGGGGGGAGACAGGGGGGAAGATATAATGAAAGTAATATTACAGAGTACACTGAGCCAGGTCTGTTTCCACAGTGCTTCCAGATCTGCAAGTTGAGGGAAAACTAAAGGGTTAACAAGGTTAACAAGGTTAACAAACAGGAGTAAGCATTGCAGGAAAAGATTGATTTGTGTGATGGAGGTAGAAGACACAGGAAAGCTTCCAAGGGCTCAAGAAAATACCTTCTCATAACTGCAACCATCATAGCTATAATAATGTTATTGCTACTACTCCTGCACTAGCACCATTGGCAATACATTCCACTATGCCTTGAAAAGGCAGTTATTATGCCTACATAGAAAAGACCTGTATGCACCAAGAAATTCAGAGCATGCACCAAGAAACTCAGGGCATACCCCAAGGAACTGTATAAAGCATCAAGGTGCAGGAACAGAAGACAAGGTAGATACATCCACCTTTGAACTAACCCGAAGATGGTGATAAGTAAGTATGTACTGACCTACCCTAAGGCCTTCTACATCTATACAAAGGGCACACCGACCAGGCTGGCATGAGGAATTAGAAGAGTAGTTCTCTCTTTACAACAACTGGAAAGGGAAAGCCGAGCTGATGTGGTAGCTTTGTAAATTAAAGCCGTAGCCCATTAGACCCTGGTTGTATAGCCAGGTTAGCGCTGTTTTTCCTGTCAAGTCAAATCATGCCTACATAACTTCTGTTTCTGGGAAGGAATAAATACTGGCATTTGTTTGCCTTTGCACTAAGAGGCAAAAATTCCCACAAAAGCCATGAATGACTTGCTGGCTGAGTTCAGCAGTGAGAACGCCTAACCACGAGGCCAAATGTGTTGCACAAATATGTTTATTCCTCCAGGTCCATCCTGATTCCATTTTGCATTATTCCCTGAGGTGGATGAACCTCTAAAGCTTCAAAGTTAAGTTAGGGTCAGAGTAGTACACAGTCGTTCCCAGATGGATCCAAGTTTCACAGCATGTAAATCCCAGCTGGTTTGAAAGCAAACTGGAAATATTATGAGAGCAGATTTTTTTCTGACTGTTGGGTGTGTTTGTTTTACCTCCCTGGGGAGAATGTGGGTTCCCTAAGCCACACTCTGCATTTAGACTCTCTACCGGGAAACCCTAGAGAGGAAATTCTAAATCATAGCTTTCTGCACACTGTATTTGGCAGCTGGGTCTTGGAAACTTGCAGTGTCTCTGCTGTCTCCTGGCTGAAGCCAACAGGAGTCCTACAAAGGATTCAATTAATTTCCTACTGAGGGACAACAAAGTTGTTACTATTATCAGTTATGATGGAGAATTCTTATCCTAAGCGTTCTCCTTTGTTTCTCCTTTACAAACAGAAAAAAACTCCCCTAGTTCATTTCCAGAAGAAAGAGCATAATGGCACTGATACAGATTCATTACTGCATGACCAGACCAGGTGTAGAGATGAAAGGCTTTACATAGATAGTATTATTTCCCTCAGTGAATTTGCATCTTTTCTTTATGTTCTTCACTAAATACAATAAAACTTGGCAATATTTTAGTTTGACACTTTCCCTTCAGTAGATTTAAAGAAACTTTTTGCTGTTTTTAAAGGGTCTTTATGTAGATCAAACACAAAATTCCAATTAATTTAGAAGTGGTTTGACATGTCATCTCAGCTTTCAGCATGTCGAGGGAGAAGACTTGATGTTCATGGGCCACCTCAACAAACTACTGCCCTGAAGTCTATTTTGTCATGTGATTTGATCTTGGAAAACTCATATTTTTAGATATCATATTTACCTGCTCATCTTCATAAAATGTGTATACCAAGAGGTCCTGCCTTTCCTCCAGGATTGTGTAATGTTTTGAACTACTTATGAGAAAACAGGAGCATGACCTACTGCATCAGCTGGAGAGTACTGAATAATAATTACATACGTCGGTATAATCATCAAGCAACATCATCTATTTTAAAGGTAAGCCAAGCTCAGTCACAGCTGGAGATGAGAAATAGGAAAGGTAGGTGTTGGGCGTGAGAAAGAAGATTTCAGGGCATAAATTTGCTTCACTTGAGCTCATTTCTACCCCTCGCACAAGCTGAAGGTTGGCACTTGAAATGAGGCTGTTGCTCTGGACATCTCTGGTGTTCTTCTGAAACACCCGGACCTCCGCAGCATGACCGGCCACAGCTGAGCACCCTGCGGAGCCACGGGAGCTCTCCTGTGGGTCACTACGTAGTACATACGTCCCCAGAGAGGTGGAGCCTGGGCTTGTACCTGACAGCTCTCACTGGGTGATGATCTGTACTTCTTCTTGTGGGAAAGAAAGGTCTGTAGGTCCTGTTTGTGGCAGAAATCTAATTTATTTGAGCACAGATGAAAAGCTGAATGAAGCTAAGCTGTGTTTAGGAACATTAATATAACATGAAAATCAATCAATGAAAACATACAGGAGTCAACTTTTACTCAGGCTAGTTTGAAGTTAGTGAATAGATCAAAGCAGTTAAAACAAATACAATGACTTACAAAGACTAATGATAGAGAATAGGAACCTGTAGAAAAACAAACAGAACACCTGCCTGAACTCGAGGGTGGCAAGGGAATTATCCCCAATTAAACATATTTCCTGAAACGTGTTTACATGAAAATTGCTTGGGGGTTGGGAGCACAAAGTAATTAGCTGAAAGATGACGAGATGGGTGAGGTTAGATGATCTGTTTGTCTAGTCAGCATTTTAGGGCCAATGCAATGGAAGCAGAGAAAGGGAAAGGAGGGCACTGGAGGTTAAAAAAAAAAAGGAACACATTGGTTTATTCTGTGGTCAATAATAATCAATAATATTACCTCATAAAGCTACAGTGCTTAAATTATTAGAGCTGATCAAAGGTCTCTTACTATAATGCTTTTCTAACAGAACAAGCAGTTCCCATAAAGTTGTTGCTTTCCAGAGGAAAATTATATTTAAATATCATTTTTGGGGAAAAAAAAACAGTATTTTGAGTTGTTGAATTGAGAAGAGGTGTTTCATTTTAGGTCAGTCAGTCAGCTAAATTCTCTTTCCTTCCTATGGCACATTGATTCCGATGAGCTCTAGACCAAGCACCTTGCTATCCTGGGGCTGGGCTGGGCATTTGCATCCCCAGCGGTGGAAAACAGCCGTCACCTGACTGCGACACCGTGCACCACAGGATTCACCTGGGGAGAGTTTGTAATGAGAGGGATAACTTAACCAGAAAGCTTGGCCCTTAAAATAGAATGAGTATTGATTACTGTGAGGCAAACACAAGGCTCAGCTGCACCAACCAGCATTGGTTACACAATGTACTGGGTGTTTACAGGCTGGAGTGTTACAGGAACTATGATCAAAGCGTCTGCAATGCTCAGAAAAGCCACGTAAAGTTTCTGAGGTTCAAACACAGGCTGTCCCATATGACAGTAATGCTCACCTGACTGTCTGTCCTTTCCAGGCTGGGTTGAAGCTTACCCCTTGCAAGTTTTTCTAGTAATAGACCTTAAAGTGAGAAAGTGTTATCCTACAAAGTTACACAGAAGCAGCTGAATACTTGCTGGAGCAAGTACAGAGGAGTACGAGGTGCTGGAGCGAGTACAGAGGAGGGCAACAAAGCTGGTGAGAGGCCTGGAGAACAAGGCTTATGAGGATCGATTGAGGGAGTTGGGGTTGTTTAGTCTGAGGAAGACGAAGCTGAGGGGAGACCTCATCACTCTCTACAACTGCTTGAAAGGGCACTGTAGAGATATTGGTGCTGGTCTCTTCTCACGGGCAATGAGCGACAGAACAAGAGGGAATGGCTGCAAGCTGCAGCAGGGTAGGGTTAGGCTGGACATTAGGAAAAAATTTTTCAGGGAGAGAGTGGTCAGTCAGTGGAATCAGCTGCCCAGGGAGGTGGTGGAGTCACCCTCCCTGACTGTGTTTAAGAGCAGATTAGATGTGGTGTTGAGGGATCTAGTGTAGGGGAGAACTTGTAGAGTAGGGCTGATGGTTGGACTTGATGATCCCAGGGGTCTCTTCCAACCTAAATGATTCTATGATTCTATGATTCTATGATTCTACTTATTCATGGCCCTGATAAAAGCATTAATGGCATTTTAATGAAGACCCGTTGCAGCCCTTTGTATCCCAGGCAGCTGCCACACCGTGTTGTGGGCAAAGCAGGACCCCAGAAATGCTGTTGTAGGCCCTCTGGTCTCCTGGAGTGGCAGAAGCTTGCAAGGGCTGGAGCAACCTCAGGCAATGTCATAAGACACACACAGAGTGTGTGTACAGGTGGTGTTTCCTGTCTTCCAGATACTGCTTCCACAATCTTTACTGCTGCTGAATGAGACTTTGGATTGCACATCGTGCCCTGCCCACAGCTAGTCCAGTCTTTATTACAGGAGCATATTCATTATTCTTATACTCTTTGCTATACAGTACCTCTGCTCTTACATTGAAGTATGTGTTTGGCAAAACGTCACGAGATGACAGCAGGTCTTCTTCATCCACTGGTGACCACACCAACAGTATTTATTCCAGCAACCACCCTGGAAGCAGGGCCCTCCTCCCCCTGTTTTTGACCATTTCCAAATGCAATCACAGTCTGCTTGGAAACTCGGTGACTCTGGGTGCAAGAGCTAATGTCAGCGAAAACACAATTTCTGTTTGCATTTTCTTTCTGAAGAAGAGACAGCAGTGCTGTGGTTTAGCTAGAAAGAATGAAACTTAGCAAAGTCCTACTTCAGGAAAAAAGGGTGTGCTTAAATCACACTGACCTGAACTTAAAGCCTTCATAGTATCTTGAAGGGAAGCTTTTTCCTGAGCTGGGCTTTGATATTTTAACCAACTTACGGTTTGTTGAGCTGGGTTAATAGTCTGCACAGAGTCCATGCAGATGACTGTAGGCTGTGAGTTTCACACCCTTTCACCGTAATGAAGATCTTAGAAGCTGTTCTCCTTCATCACTATTCATGGGTATTTGCCCCCATTACCATAACACCATGTGTAGGCAGAGTGCACAGTTAAAGTAAAATAAACAAATGAAACTGGCAAATGCCCAAAGCCCTGCCACCATCTGCCCATCCCACCCACTGATAAAATAAATTCCTGGCATTTTGCCTAGACCCTGGAATGCTAAATTAAATAAGTATTCCTGGTTGTGCACTCTGAAAGTCAGAAAATACAGACCCTAATGGAAAAAAGAGGAAGTGAGTCAACATCCCAGGGACTTTCCACTAAGAACCTTCTGTTGCCAGCACCCAGAAATTCAAATCTGGGGAGTAAACCTACAGATTAACTGGGTGATACGAAAAGAGGAGAGTCCTGAGTCCCTGAGACTGTCCCGGAAAAAAGGCTGTAACACCTTCCCTGAGCTCCTGGAGGAAAGCACTCAGTTGTTTACATCAGTAAGAGCACCTGGGGATTAAGGCAGATTAAAGGCCTGCTGTAGGAATTTGTGATGGACAAGGTCATCCACGTCTCCTTTCACCTTTGGGACAGAGTCTGTCCACAGACAGAGCAGAGATACTGAGACCATCTCAACCCACAAGGGCAACAGCTGTGTCAAAGAGGAGATGGGACCTGTAACTCTAGTGTGACAGCCTGCAGGGACAACAGTGGCAGCTCTTTTCAGCAAGTTTTACATCTCCACCGAGGACGAGTCTAACCCCATTAGTGCAATGGGCCACAATGTCAGTTCTGGCTCCTTTGAGAGAGGAAAGCTGTGAACGAGTGAGTTTGTGCATCACTTTTCTTTCCAAGCAGGCTGTCCACAGGCAGGGACAGGGATCACTGAGAGCTCACAGAGGCAGAAGCAGTCTGTGTTTCTGCATTGCTCTCGTCGTTCGACAGCCAAACAGCAAACACGAATAGATCCCCAGAATCATTTTCCTGTCTGTCTCTCACTCCATCTCTGCTAGTTCACACTGCTGTAAGGACAAAACAGACCTCGCGTTTCCATCCCATGAACGGCATCTTTCACCTAAACAGAAAATGAATTTGATGCACAAAGTGCTCAGCTATCAGCTTTAATTTTGTACTAAGAAGAGACGCTTTTAGTTGTTAACAGGAATGTGTGTCAAAGGGGAAGGAACCAAAAATAGCTCTGGATTAAAAAAAAACCCTGTAACTGCTATTCTAACAGCACATGGCTGGCTGGTAACCTTAAGGAGCTGCCAACAGTAAGGGTACACGTTTTAACTCGCTACAGAACGCATGTGCCTGTGGGCCAGATCTGTATCTCAGTTATAACTATGTAAAGCAGAAAAAACCTTCTTTGAAGTCGTTGGACTTATTTTGGATTTATAGTAGCCTGAGATCAAAATCAGAACTGCGTTTTAAATTGAGATGAGCAGAACAATGAAAGGGGCACAGGATTCAGATGGCAATGAATACAACAAGATCTCTAATATAAAGCTCACTTTTTTCTGTGCACGGTGTGATGAAGCAGGAGAACATTGCTGGCTCGATGGTTCATATTACAATATAATGAAGTTAGTATATAAATTATGGCATGCAGACACACACGCTCTCACACGCTATGTCTTTGGCTTGTATTTTCATGAGTTTCTTTGCCTTCTTTGTGCTGGGAAGCAAGTAATAAAACAAAATACAGAAGTGAATAACGTATATCCAAGTACATACATATTAAATATGCTTGGAAGCATCATTATTATTTTTTTAAATCTGTTTTCCTTATTATATGCTGCCTAGAATAAAGAAGTCAAAGAAATACATGTTTTTCACTTCTTCTGAAAACTAAAACATATTTCCAAAGCCTCTCTGCTCCAGGTAGAACCCAAAGAAATACATGAAGTTCTGGTATACATAAGGGAATGCCTTCAGCCAGCATTTTAGAACACCATAGTACCAACCCATTGTATGCCTTCTCCTGTTTCTCGTAAGTAAAAGTAATTCAGGAACAGCAGCGATGCATCCCATGTAATACGCTGACTTTGTTAAACTTCTGTGATAAATACAGAAGCTAAGACAAACACCTAAATACAGGCTGTAATCAATGGTGGGTGAAATGGATTTTATAGTTATTTTCTGTAATAACAACACATTTATGTAGCTAAAAGCACGCAGACACAAATCATTTGTTACCAAAATATACCTCTTAAATGGAATTTACCACTGTGGTTGTTTTGATTTTTTTTAGAAGGAGTTAGCTGAGATGCTGAATAACAATATTTCTAATTGATTTCATGGGATCTGAATACATGCAGTCCTCCAAAAGTCAGGCTTACTCTGCTAAGGAATCATGAACTCAGAAGAGCATCTTTCCCTCCTGATAGCTGTGCCTGACTCCTAGGCAAGGAACTTTTCACTCAGCTTCCCAAGCAAGAAGCCCAGCGTATGCAATTAATGCCACCACAAACGCAGTGATGTCCCGTGCCTGGTGAAGATGAGGAACCCTTTTATGTGTGTTACTTTGTGAATTCCCAATGCCAGTTTTGGTGCTTTTAAAAAATATCTATTGAGAACATATAAAACCATCACAGTAACAGGGGTGGGGTGGCTTGTTTAATTTTTCTTTTTTTTTTTTTTCCCAAACAGCTGCTGTACCCTTATGTTCTGCCAGGAAACTGCTTTTGGTGGGGACACTCACTGGTTTGGAGAAACTCGACCACAAAATGTGTATTGTTTTGAAAGGTTCATGTTTCTGCTGTTCACATGCAGTCGGCCATGGCACACACCACTCCTTAGGAAACATCTGTCTAGAGCTTTTCACAGTGGCAAGCATTTTAAAGCATAATAGTGTTTCTGAGAGTAGGTAACTTTGAAACAGTTATACTCAGGCAGGTTTTAATAACCAGATAGAAGTCACATGGAAAAGTCACGTCACCGATGAAATGTCAACATGCTGATGTACAGGAAGACAGAGAGGAACATCCAGTCCAGGAATTGCTATGCAAGGTTTCATTGTGTTTGAAGGCCAGAAAGGTGCTTCTGTGCAGCAGAGAGGTTCCCCCTCTACTTTACAGGAAAAAAAAAAGAAAAAAAAAGAAAGCTCACTTGTGGGTAACAGTGTTTGTTTGTACTAAACACCTGAGTTCCCAAGACTCTATTTGAAGGGAGAACACTTATTCCAGATTCTGACACAGAACAGGTTTTGGGACAAATGTCTCTTGGGCTCTAGATACAGGGATGCTAAACCCCAAAAAAGTGAATGGAAAATAATTCTTCTGTTTCAGTGTAGCACACACAGCAGAGCAAAACCTCAGCTTCAGCTGTCCTCTAGTAGTCAGATGTTGAAATTAGCCAACCAGTCAGCAGAGTCCCCAACTTTAAACCGCACACTGGGTGTGTGAGACTTGCAACACTATCACCTCCTCCTCAGCCCACAACCCCATTAAGGGAAGCAGAGTTCAGTTCTAAAACGTGGGAAACATTTCCTTTTGATGCTCAGATTGTCTCTGTAGTCAGTGGTGGTCCAAGGCATACAACACTTCCAGGGCTGAGCCTTTAAATAAAAGCTTCCTCCAGCCTAACCAGTAGAATTTATGCATCCAATATTACTGTCATGAATGATACTTCCACCGGGAAGAAGTCATCATAGAAAAGTTGTGTAATATTTATTTGGAATAATATCTTTATTATTTTATGTATCAAGGGAATCCAGCACAGCCCATCCGTGTGACTCATGTTAAACATATACAATAAACCTACAAATTAATTAAATATGACAAATGAAGAAAATATTAATTCTTCAACCTCAAAGTTTACATTTCTGTAGTATCTCCTATCACAGAGTCAGACTGAGTTACAGCATTCTACTGCCTCCATCCCTGTTATGCCTTTGAACGTTCTTGGAGATTTTCAATAGTCTCTGTAAGAAATAGCAAAACAGAGACCATTTAGCACAGATAATCTGATGATGGAGTATTATTACTGCAAAGAGGACCAGATAATCCAGTTACGGTAGGAGTGACACAGCTGCACAGCAGCAACCGCACAGGACAGGCACAAGCACAGTCAGGGGAGGGACCTCTTGAACCTCTGATATGGAGATGTCTGACTGTGTAGAGAGAAAATATAAAATTTACTGCAATGGCCTATTTCACCACACTTAAAACTGTGCATGTAGTAATAACCACCATGGTATGAATGCCACAACAAAGCCATGAACAACTGGAATAGTCAAACACGATGTTGGGGTACCATGAGTGCATCTCTCTCACAGTCTAAGCCATAACCTTGATCATTTAGAAAAGCTTTGAATCTCAGAACTAAATTGTCGAAGTCCAAGAATCTTGTTAAAATACTTCAGTGTTGACACTGAAAGGGAGAGAGCAACAATACTTCAACACCCAGAACAATCACTGGCAAATCAATCACTGCCAAGCTTTTACCTCCTGCCGCTCCTCTCCCAAGTAAAATTTAGCAGGAGAGCTGAGAATCCCAGGAAGGTGACAAGGCAGGTTGTGGGATACGGATCGTTTTCAAAAATATCCATCAAGGTTGTAATGTCTGCCCTACTAACAGGTGGTTCTTAGAGTAGCTGCTAAATGCTGAATATCTGCTTCCATGTTTTACTGATGCTGTCCCAGCCACGCAGGAGCACACAGAAGGTTTGGTCCCATTCTTTATGCTAGTGTTGCCAAGATTTTTTACCCCAAAAAGGCTGTTGAGTTGCATTAGAATTTGAAGAACTCAACATACAGCAACATACATACCCTGAAAGCTCATCAGCTTGAGATATTTCGGTTTGGATTCCTTCCCTGCCATATCAGAGTGCTTGCAGACAGTCTCCCAAATGACACCCGGTGGGCAAACATTGCACATCTAGAGGGGGGTTGCAATCTCTAAGCCACATAACACTGCCAAGGAGGAGGACCTCTGCTACACACACCCCGGCAGTCTATGCACGGCCAGAAGTTTCCATGACTGCATTTCATTGTTCTTTCTCTCCTGGCTGAGCAATAATTTCTTAACATATTGGATTATTTTTAAATACAAGGACTGGATGGCAATAAAATACAGATCAGGTAGATGCAATATTGAGACAGACACTAAAACATCTTATTGTGCATTGGAAGACCATAGCGAGCACTGGCATTCTTTCTCACTTAGTAGAAAGAACACATAATTAATGCCATTTAAGGGGAATATATCTATTCATCCCCAAATTGTTCCAAAACAAACATAACACAGTTGAGATGTAGTTGCCTTGAGGGTGTAAGGCAGCAGCAGCACATACCAAACAAAACAAGAGAAAAGGTGGGAAGGAACATGAGGGGCTATTACAGCTTTTTTCTCTTTAAAACAATTTATTTGGGTCCTTGCATATAAATCTTAAACCCGAATTGTACCTGGGAGATTGCGAGCCATTACATCTTTCTCAGACGTGTAAAAAGCCCGTTGACCTTACTGGAGGAAATACAGAGCAAATACATTATAGCCTAAAATTCAATCCCCAAAAGTGTAGCTAGATGAAAAAATTGTTCTTACTTCTAGGGAGCTTCATCAATGTACGCCTCTGCTGTGGACAGAGAATAGCACGTGTTGGTGTTTCCCTTGTGCAGTTGACCTCCTCGTAAACCCTGGAAAACTTTGTCACCTGTTTGGCCCTGAGTGATTGTAGTTCAATGAGGACAATATAAGATCCTGCCCCCCTCAAATACACACATCTTATATCCCTGGTGTTTGTTAAGAGTTCATGGGAAAAGAAGACTCTGGGGTATACAATGAATAATAATACACAATGAATAATAATATACAATGACTAAGACAAGATCATAAAGGGAACTTTATAATAAGGTT
The DNA here is from genome assembly GCA_013400555.1 of Jacana jacana. Taxonomy (NCBI): domain Eukaryota; kingdom Metazoa; phylum Chordata; class Aves; order Charadriiformes; family Jacanidae; genus Jacana; species Jacana jacana. Next base: position 63,317 of record VZTM01012477.1, on the reverse strand, counting down.
ATTTTAAAGATAATCCACCATCTGGTTTTAAGTTTACAGCACTGCAACGAAAGGATAATGCTTTTTCATTGTTTTTACATGAAATAGCTCAAACTGGTAAGCATCCAAAATGCAAGGGGAATTTATTTGTTGTAGGTAGAATACAAAGCCAATGAGTAAGGGTAATTATTTTCACCTATTATTGTACTTCTCGTTCATTAACTCAAAAGAGAACAAAACCTATTTTTAAAATAGAAATAAAAATATAAGCTTAGTTTGTATTCTTTACTGTAAGCATATGGCAATGCAATAACCTGTTGAATAAAAGAAAGTAAAACCAATGACATTAACTTTGGTTTTATACATTTTCCAAACCTTGCTGACTATATTCTTCTTCAGTGTCTCTGCTATCAGCTGTGATATTGCTCCAAGCCAAAAACAAACTCCTCCTGTCCCTTTGCTGGGATTTAATGTTTAGAAATAAATGTTCTTAATCCTTAAGGATTTGTAGAACAAGCTGTCATTTAATCCACTGTGATGCAACTTGCCCAGTATCTGAAGAAACTTCACCTATTTCTTTCTAGGTGAAAACAAAATGTGGCGACTGTCACATGGGAATAGAATCACTGCTTATTTCTGCTACAAGACAATTCAGGCATGGGGGAACCCATCTCTTGCTATTTTCTCCTATACACAGCAAAAAGGACAGCGCTAGTCCAAGCAGGTCTATCAATAGCCAAACCCTGAACACAGACCTCTTTTTAAGGCTTTTCCAGCAATTGTAAGGATCAAGCAATAGTTAGAATTGTGCATCCTTGCACAGATAAGCACCAGCTTTCACCAGAAGATCAACAGAGGACACAGAAACAGAAAACCAGTGTCTCAACGTCCCGGCTCACACAGGGACACTGCGCTGACACATCACCCATTGTGTCTGCTGTGACTTCTCTTAAGCATTCTCATACAATTTCTACTGAAAAAAAAAATGTTATCTGTTTCACCACACAGGTTAAATTGATTTTTATATACCTTCTCATTACACTAATCTCTTTTGTTGCTGAAATTAAATGGATTGAGAAGCTGCCACTTTTTATGTTTGCAGCACAGGGAGCTGGATGTTGTTCTCAGTTCTGTCACTTGACTTTGAGCAACTCACGTCATCTCTGTCCCAGTTCTTGCAGAGACTAAATGATGACAATAATACTTACCTGTCTGACAAGGAGGTTGTGAAACACTTTTCATTAACGTCTGTAAGAAGGTTTTAGAATTTCATACAGAAGCTCTACAGACCAATTTTCCAGGTCAATATTGTTACAGCATCAGAGTTGTTCTCCTTTGCAGAACCTGTCAAATCAGCTGACAGGCAAAAAAACAACATCCAGATGTTTGCAGTCACATTGGAGGGGTAAAAGAGGATGATACAAACAGAGAGTTTTTTGCCCTTGCCCTTTCAAATTATTATGCTACAGCATTGCTTCTGGTCTCATTCACTGAGGAAGCAAATGAAGCAGTAAGAAACACTAAAATCCTCCCTTGGCTCTATGTGTGAGAATAATTGAGTGTCCTCTTGTTATTCTGTAATAACACCAAGGACTCGGGAAGAGTCCTGGGAAATTCAGATTAGAAAGTAAGAACTGTCTGTGATATACTCTTCTTCTCCCACTTGCAGGCACTGGCTGAACTATATACCCCTTCATGGGTGGAGGAGAGAGGCTCTAGTCATTCCCAGTAAAACTCTCCTGTGTTGCTACTTCAGTTCGTTGTACACCGAAGGTTTTTGGTGTTGAGAAGGTTCTTCATGTGCTTCATCCACCGGCCAAGCCGAGTCTTTGGGTTCAGTGACTGCAGAAGGCTATAGCCCTATTGAAGCAATGAGAGACTTACCAATAAAAAAAAACAGGGAGCAGCTTAACTTGGGGGTGCTGTGCTTGAGCCCAAGGTCTCTGCACACCCCACACAGTTTGCTGCCCCACTCCCTCTGTCCTGCTGCAGGGAATAGGCAAGAAAAAAAATAAAGGGTTTGTTCCCAGCCTGACAATCAAGGCCTATTTCCTCAGCCTACCCAACATCCTCAGCTGATTGTAATTACTGGGATTTGTCTCTTTCTGTATTAATTATTTTTTCTCGTCTTTTAACCCTGCAAGCGTCACAGGACAATTAGAAGGATGAGCTGGGAAAATGCTATTAGAGACTTGTTCTTAAATGCAATTTCCATCTGTCTCTCTTGGTTTTTTTTAAAGGGATTTTTAAACCATGTCATCTGTCAGTGATAATGAGGCAGTGGAAAAAGCCAGGAACTGAGATTTGGATGATCATGTTTTTTCTCATCAGAATAGCCAAGCATGGGGTGTGCCTGATGCAGCAGTGCCCTTCAGCTCTCTGTGTTTCTGTTTGATTTGGCTGTTCATGCCGTGAGTTTGTTGGAGATAATGAAAGCGCAAACACCATTTAACACAATAGGGTCTTCACATGCATCTTCAGGAAACACCGTGTAAGACATAGCAATTCTTTTGATAGCACTTCCCAGATCACACCGAAAGAAACAGATGACCCTCTACTGGATATGAGGGTATATCACCCCAATTAGGATAATCTGAATTAATATGCTTTTTTCTTTCCTTTTCCAGGGATCCAGTAAGGAAAAAAAAAAAAAAAAGAAGAGAGTTATTAGATAGCTGTGGGTGTAGGAATTAAAGGAAAGCCCTTTCTTCCATACAGAGATATAGTATCAAGAATAGCACCCTTGAATCCTGTCTTCCATCCTCTGTCACTCAAAGAGGTATCTAGAGCCACGCAGACGACTGCCACCAGATGGGAAGTAAATTGGAGCCTCCCACAACTGACCCAATATTATAAAAATTTGAAGAGGCTGCCTCAGCATGTTCATGTTCTCACCCTCTAAGTGGCGTTAATTAAGCAAATCAGAGTCAATAAAATTGACTAGATTCTCAGAGGTGAAAAACCAATAAACTGGCAATTGCATTGCACTCTGTTCCCTTCTTACCTGCCAGTGAAAGGACAGGACATTGGTAGTGCCTGTAACTAACATGACTACTTGTGCAAGTGCAGGCTTTATGGACTGTGGAAATAGAAACAAAGAACCTGCAATAGCCAAGGTAAAAAGGAGTCATAGGATGAATCAGATTGGTGGCTGTGGGAATGGGTTTCCGGGCTTTTATGAAGCGATATGACCTGGCAGGAGCCCAGGTTGGGTGAGGAAGGAACTGACATGGAGAAGATTTAATTGAGGAAGACACCAATGACACATCTAGCATTATATATGAAAGTGGGAGAGGTTGGAAATAGATTTTTAGAGTCATCGTCACAAAGGTGGCAGCTAAATCTGTGGGAATAACTAAAGTAATCTCACGTTAATTTGTCTACCCACACACGTACACACCCTCACTGACTTCCTAATTGACGCTGTGGCCAGAGAAGAAACACTGAATTCAAAGAGAGGCTATTTATATTTTATTTTGGACCCAGCTGGACCCAAGAGGTGCCAGGAATCTTGTGAGAAAGGCTCCTTTCAAAGAGCAATTGAGCTGTATTTCAGGCAGTGAGAATAAGGGTTCTCTGAAACCTCTAATCATTCAAAAAATACTTTTTTTCTCACTAAGGCAGCGTGGTAACTTAGCGTGGTAATGTGCTGTACTACACTATCCTGTGCTGTGATGATTTAACATAAAATTTAAAAAAAGCCAGTTATTCCATGATGTCCTGCTGAATCACATCTTTCCTTCTGAATTTGCATTTTTTCCCAGGCGTCTTCTTACAGCTTACCCTTTCCATCAACACTTAGCTTCCCTTCACCTCAGAAAGCCCCCTGGTTCCACACTGTCCTCTCATTAATAACCATGGAGGGGCAGGAGGTGCCACAGCTGGCTCTGAGCTGGCTTTGAGCTACCTGGCCAGCCACTGCCCACGTCACCATGAGTAAATGGACACCTTTATGCTGCAGCCTTTTCCTCGGCAGGGATACACCTCTGGGTCTCATTCCACTCTTCAGGCACTGCTTTTTCTTAAATGTGCAGGATCTTCATATCTCTAAGCTCTTTATGCTTTTTTCCAAAGTAGCCAAAATGGTTCAAAAGTTTTAGAAGGCCATTGAAAAATACAACAAAGTAAAAAGGTAATACTTACATTACTTGCATTTGGAAGCCTTCCATTTGAATTTCCCACCTGATTCAGGTCTCTATTTTAAAAAAAACTATACTAACACACAGTTCTTCAGAAAAACAAAATTCGGTTATATCACGTTTTAACTGAAATGTAGTTTGTGTTCTTCAGGTGTCCCAGGCAGCTCTACAATAACAGAGAGCCTATGCCATGCCTTCAGGAAACAGCTGAGCAGTTCTGCTGCTTGATTTCAATGTTAGTTTAACTGATAAGGTCTATTTTTTTCTGTGAGGAAGGTATGCACATAAAATTAAAAAAAATGGGCTATGTTTTAGTGGGTGCAGTCCTAATAACTTGCATTTGTCAGTCTCTANTGCACATAAAATTAAAAAAAATGGGCCATGTTTTAGTGGGTGCAGTCACTGGTCCTTCTTGCCTAATAACTTGCATTTGTCAGTCTGTGTGTGATCTGGTCTAGATGAAGTCAAGTTGTCCTCTGCCTTGCTAATGCCAGATGGTCAGTGATGTGTGTGAACAAGAGAATACGCATTCCCTGCCCATCACTGATGAGTGATTTGAGGTCCAAAAGGGTCAACTCAAGCGTTTCATTCTCTCAAGAGCTGATATGATAATTGAATAAAATGCTGGGGTTTATTTTCATATCTTCTCAAGCACTATATTTTATTTAAAAGATTTCCATATTTAGCCCTAAAGGATGATTGGAAGCATCTGATACAGCATCATTCATTATTGCCACTGGAGCAGGGAATGGCCGTTAGACTCTGAATAACGGAGCTGGCTGTCTAGCCGGCATGGGGCTGGGAACACTGGTTTTAAATCTCTCCTGAGTGCTTCTGGTACTTAGTTATTATTTCTTTTCTTCCTTTCTTGCATAGCGAATGTAGTACTACCCCATCACCGTTGGGTTTCCCAGGAGCTGGGTGTACAGGAACACTGAATCTCACCATTTGGGTGCCCAGGCGAGACCCAGCTGCCAGGACCCATTCCATTGCCCCAGCCAGGACCAATCCAATTGCCCAGCCAGGAGCAAGCCTCAGCCCTGGGCATCGGGCACCTCTCTAGGGACAGAGAAGGGCTGAGACTGGATGGGACAGCAGGTTCTGTGAGCAATTTGGTAGAATTAAACTGCAATATTTGTAACTATCCCAAATGGCTAAATGCATGAAATCTTTTCTATATCATGCCTCAAATATAGTGGATAAAGACACACAGAAATACATTTTTCTGCTTTTACAAGTTCACCATTTTTGTCCATTTACAAATGCTGTAAATTTACATCACAGATCCTGTAGTATTCACTGCATAAAACTTCCAGCTTCTCACCACAGAGTTGAGCTTCCGTACAGGATTCTAGGAACAAGAAGCTCTCCATGTTTGATTAGCCAGGGTCCTTTCCTAACTACCAACACCCACTTTGTTGCCACTATTGTCTCCAGAAGATTTCCCCAAATTTGCTCCTTGTGGAGGAATAGAGGAATCTAATTAAAAAACAGCTTTGCCAAATTATTCAGCTGGGAATTTTGACCCACAATAGTGACTATGTATTTGCATCCATAGTAAGCTATCAAAATGAAGAGAGAATTACACATAGAAAAAAAAGTCTAAAATGTTTCTGCTTTGCTAATCTCTCCATTGAGGGTAGACACAGAAAAAATAAATTACTTTGCTAATTGTTCCTGACTTACAGGGTTAACATACCCTGCACCAATATGTTCGGATCAAAAGATACTACCCTTGTTCTTAGATGTACTGCAGCTGCTTTTGTTAAAAATCTCAATATTTATGCTCTGGGAGGTGGCAAAGTGAAGTCTTGCTTAAGAGCAGCAAAGTAAACAGCATTATACCTCCCTTCAGCAGGAACTACTCACACACCTGTCTTTTTTGGAAGAGTTTCAGTTTGCTATTTTCATCTCCCCATGCCTGTGAACTCAGTAGGTTAAGGACTCTTTTTTTGTTTCCTTTTCGATACATGTGCCAGCTACACCTTTCCTCTAATCCTTACTTGATCTGAGGGTGGGCATATCTAATCACAGGAGTGTTTGAGGACCTCAGGGTATAATGAATATTTTGCATGCCCAACCTACTTCCACTGTGCTAGCTGCTGTTATCTTAGGCAACGATTACCTCAGACTTGCCAAGTATTAGGTATGTGACATGACACATGTTTTCCCACAATGTCTTGCTCTTCCCCACAAAACGTAATATCTCACTCAACCATGGGAAATGTTTCTTTGTGCACTGGCACATGGAGGACAGCAGTGAATATCACAAAATTGGCAATTCCCATTGCCTGGAGTCCCCACGTTTCACTATAGCACAAGTATGTCTGACTCACTGCAGTTTGTGTTGTCACTTGAGGATTTGAAGGTGTCCATACGTGCTCCCCAGTGTGTCTTTGTAGACAAAGGTCCAGCACTAATTGTGGGGTGAGGCTGGTGGTCCATTCCACCATCTCTGAATGGGGACTTATCTCCATGGTAAACCAGGGAGTCACAAATTACAATAGATTTTACTAAAAAATGCTTTCAGCAACTAAGTTTCTCCTGGCAGCACAGTAAAGTCCTACCATCAGTGCAAAAGCAGGCTCCCTCAGTCTGCAGGACAGCTTGGAGCCACTCAATGGCTGAAAGTCATCTCCAGATTTTGGTGCTTCCCACCATCACTATTTTAGGTGCAGTTCAAGTACAAGCAGGGACAAGGACAGAGCTAGTGCAATAATAATACACTTGAGTATTTCGTAAAGGTTGTGACATGCCTTTTGTAATATATTTTCTAGCTTCCATAAAGACAGCAGGGCATAATCACACTTTGCCATTAACGTTGAAACAAAACATTTCTAGAACAGAGTGCTGTAGCACACAGCTCAATCCCACCAATGTCACATCTGTTGACAGAGAGAACGGGGCATGTCAGTTCCCTGGAAATGCAAGTATTTCCTCTGTGGTGTGACAGATGCTTGAAGGCCAGGAGAACCTCTGTGCCTTAGAGATGGAGCTGTAGGAAGGTGGTTTCATTAGAGGCTCCCAGAGACAGCCCAGCCGCTCTCCCTGCCCTGCAAAGGCTTTCCTGCATCTTTGTTAGTTACTTAATCTTATGGTAAAGGATTATTGCAGTTAATATGCAGTAATCTCATTAATCTAAGTTTAAGAACACTACAGGATCAGCAATAGCTTTAATATATTGCAATGTTTGTAGTATGTCCTAAATTCTTCCCATACCAGTCAAATCCATATATTAGCGAGTGACGTAAGGCGGCTTTGGAGATCATCCCTATGACAGATGCACAGGCCAGGCACAAAGTGAAGATGCAGTATCTCATCGCAGGGGACTGGTTTTCTAGCTGGGTTGGATCAATATCTAATAATGCTCTAAATGTCCTAAATTCTGCCAATGAAAATATCATAGCGAAGCATAACCAACCATGGATCATTGCAACATGGATATGCTTACAACATACAGTTCTGTAACTTAACAGGCATGAAAGAACTCTCTTCAAGTGGTGACCTGCCCATCTAAACAACATATAGACAATATTTTAAGTCAACCATGGGAAACCATCTGATCTTGGTCTATGTCACTGCCTTCAGTGCCACCACCCCTGGAATGTTAGCTGGCATCATGGTGGAGAGCTTTGGGGTTTGGGTGGGGTGAGGGTGAAGGGGAGGGGTGGAGAAAGCTATTGCTCGCATAATCTTTAGTCCAGGAGTGAAGTTTAATTTGCTAGAAATACAATATTTCTCATAACCCTTGTGAGGCAATGAACAGCTGCTCTTACACGCAGTTAGTGCAATAGTTCTGACATACTATTATAGAAACCTAGTAAGCCTAACCAGTTTTTCGGCAACTTTCACACATAGAATAGCTATCTCCTGAAGGTTTATCTTCTGATTGCCAGTGTACCTTATAAATAACCATGAACAACTGCAATTGTTTACCTCTGAAGTGACAAGGAAAAATTTATACATGAGTACTTGCTTTAAATTATATTCCCACAAATCAGATTTCACTGGAATTTTTTCTGTACAGAGAAACAAAATGAATAAAAAAAATAATAAAAAAACACCCCAGAAACTGAAATGCCAGTGAGATGTTTGTCACAGTGGTATCTGATGGAATATGAAAATGTCCAGCAGAAAAATTTCATCAGAAACATCTGCTCTGATTAACTGTTAGGTCTACAATTGCTTTGTTTACAGTCTGTTTCAGAAATGTTTTTTAAAACCATTGACAGAGAAGTTTCCTGACCCAGGGAGGGAAAGAAACCTTTTAGAAACTCTTACTGTGTGCCATATAAATTAATATTAAATGATTAAGTACACCATTTAGCTATTAGCCCATAATCATAACAAAAGGTCTGCAGGCTGTAAAGGACATCTGTAAAGAATGGGAGAATGGCATCTTCCTCCAATTACCAGTAATGGTTTCAGAGCATCCATAAATCCTGGTAGAAAATTCTGTACTGGACTGATTTGGGAGGGCACATTATAGTAGAGTGAGAAATATTTAAAATATATTAAAAATATCTAGTGCTTAAATACATAAACATCAACATACATGCACATTCAGGTGCACATGCCCTGAGTACCTCTCATCAGCAAAACCAGGAAAAATATTTGAAAAGACCCTGATTCACTCCTATACATCTCCCGTTTTATGCCACTCATCCAAAGTGCTTAAATCACAGCAGCTTTGCTACAGATTTGTAGATGATGTTTGGACAATTAGGAAGCCTAAATGATTGTGTAGTTCCTCATAAGCAGGGAAGCACTGAAAGGAGATTCTAGAGGAGTGGGGCTTGGTTTCTTCTCCCAAGAAACAAGTGACAGGACCAGGGAAAATGACCTTAGGCTGCATCAGAGGACGTTTAGATTGGATATTAGGAAAAATTTTTACACTGAAATGGTTATTAAGCATTGGAATGGGCTGTCCAGGGAAGGGGAGGAGTCACCACCCCGGAGATATTAAAAAGACGGGTAGACATAATGATTAGAGATATGGTTTAGAGATGAGTTTTGTCAGGGTTAGGTTGATGGTTGGACTACATGGAAGTGTTCAAGGCCAGGCTGGATGGGGCTTTGAGCAACCTGCTCTGGTGGGAGGTGTTCCTGCCCATGGCAGCGGGGTTGGAACCTGATGATCTTTAAGGTCCCTTCCAACTCTAACCATTCTATGATTCCATGATTCTATGATTCTATGATCTGAAAGGTCCCTTCCAACCTAGGTAATTCTATGATTCTAAGCAAGAAATGAAGTTCAGGATATCTCAGCTTGTAGTGAAATGTGTTCTTTATTTTATTTTTAGATGCTTTTAAAATACTGCAAAGCTTTGAACCTTGAACACATGCTGAGCGTAATGCACAAGCATTGTGCTGACCTGCACAGCAAAACTGGCCTGATACAAAACACGTGCACATCACAAGATGCTGAGGAAGGGCATCTTCTCTCTCTATTAGAAAGATAAACAGAATTTTGAATATTTGAAGATAAAATGTTAGTTGATAGCATTTAAATAAAAAAAACTGTTCTGCTTTTTTTTTTCTTTTTTTTTGAGGGGATTCCTTTAAGAATCAGCCTTCCCTAATCACCATACAGAGGCAGCTTTCAATTCTGTGTTGTTTCTAGCAAAGCTACTTCTTAGAAACTGTAATATAAATAATGTTTCCAGTTGTTATTTTAGTCATTATTTCCTTCTCGTTTTTAAATCAACATGAAAATAAAGCCCATACAGAAAAATTATGGTTTTCCAGGAGCAGCACTTTCCATGTCACATTTCAGGTAAGAATTACTTCCTTCTCAGAAAATTTACATCACCTCATAAAAGATTTAAAATGCCAGCAGATTCCTGAGCAACAGCAAAAAAAGCTGAAATAAGCCCACAGTCCTTCTATGCCCTCCATTCCCCCATGCCCAGACATTGCTCTGGGTTCCATTCAAGCACAGTAACCTCGACATAGAGCAATTGCTGGCTACAAATCAATGTATGTAATCTCTTTCTCAGCCAAAAATTAGTATTTTTATGTTTTATTCTTTCAAATTTTTTTGTTCTCTGAGTATTACCATGTCCCCAGTGGGTCTTTATTGCCATTGAGGGTCAAGGACATTCTGAGCATCCGCTAACACCTCAGTAATTTAGGAGTTTTCAGCTCAGAGATGGAAGTATGACAAAACAGTTATGACTCAAGCATTCCCAGTGTCACAACCTGAGGAGACTGGTGACTGCGAATCCCACAAACCCCAACTGTTTTTTAATAGTATGCATACAGAATTAACAACAGGATAAGGAATGCTAAAACACCTGAGATGATACTCATAAAAAGCTGTGCCCAAAACTGAACAATGGAAAAAATAATGATGAACTGGAAGTAAATAAACTGCATTTATTAACTAGTGGGATATTAAAAATATACTTGTTTTCATAACGTGGTATTAACACTTGAAAACCAGAAGTGTAAGCAGTGAAAATATTCCAAGAGAAATAAAAAAAAATAAAAAGAATGAAAGGCAAATGTTGAAAAAAATGAACCCTGCTTTTTCTTTTAATAACTGAAGTAAGGTTTATAATATGGGTGAACCATTTCCTCCACAAATTTATGAGACAAATATCCAAGGAAACCATGTAAGAGAAGGGCAAAGAGAACAGGTCCTTAATAACTTATTATTTATTTAACATGCAGCAATCATCTGTTAAATGTAAAACTAGTCTTGGGACACAAATGTAGTATCACCAGTGATATGCTATATGCCTATAGTGTTTCTTTTCAGTGACGTGATATCCTGGTTTAGCTGTTGGCTCTGCTTCTGCTTCCTTCAAACATCATGTTTGGTCACCAAGCCAAATAAACAGGGTAGAAAATACAAGTCTTACTGTTTCCTTTTATAAATTCAGAAATATTTCTGAAATTCGGTCCTCCAGATTTCTGTCCCAAAGCTTCACAGGACTAGGTAGGCACTGCAGGAGGAACTTACTGAACCTTTCTTTTCTTCAGCTCAGGCCTGTTTATTTTAAGCCACAGCCTCTGACCTGTTTGCTTCACATTGTGTGGAAGTTACAATCATCAAAGCAGTTTCAGCAACACCTGTGTGGGTTTCCAGACCTAATTTCTTCACATGGAAGAAATGGTATGTTTTCCTTTAGTAACTGCAATTTTTGTACTGAAATTGGTTCTCTTTGTGCAGTGATTAGGGATGGCACCCTATCCTCCTAATCAAAGCAGGGATGTTTTTTTTCAGTTCCTCTCCTTGCTAATGATGGGCAAAGTGTGTCAGTCAAACACCCAGAATTAAAGGCTATGCCCATCAGTAATTCGCATGGCTTTTGGAGAAACCTTCAATATAGAAGGGTCATTTTTATCTTGTAAACACCTGTGAGTAATTCTGTACTCCTTGGTGACTGTGATTCAGTACTGCTCTTCCTCTTCTAGCTGTGATCCCACTGGCATAGGTGCTGTGAGTGGAAATGCTCCTCACTGAGGATTTCCCAGACTCAGCAGTGTAAGAAACTTGCACAACCTTTGACAGATCTAAAGGACTGTGCAAAGATGGAGCTCATGTGGCTCCGTGGCATTTAAGTAGACATAAGTGGAAGGAGACTCAGTTTCAAGAGGTGGTGTTGCTAACATGGTGTTTTTTATTAAGATGTGTTTTTCCACCTACTCTTATAAGTAAGAGACAGAAGCATCCCCTTTTTTTCTTACATAGCTGGGTTGAATAAGAAAAACATTTTGCATGTACCATGTAGGTCTCATTTCATTTTGTCTGCAATATTTTATTCTTGCTGAGCATCAGAAGCTCAAATGCAATGAAACCATTAATAGAAAGCGAGTAAAAAAGAAGGGGCAATGTGAGCTCTTGTGAAGAGAAGAGGTCCACTCCAGCCTTCCTCCTCTTAGGCACACAGTTCTGGTGCTTCTTCAGGACAAGAGCTGAGGTCAAGGTGGATTTTACAGGTTTAAGATGTTGGCTTGGCAAGGAGGAAGGATGAGCTTCCACTGACAGTGAATAGATAGGAGCTTTGGACAGTCAGGCAGTGCAGCAGACAGCAGGCTTCCCTACCAAGCTGGGGTAGAGCCAGACCTACAAGGAGGTCAAGCTAAACTATGGCTCTTTGCCGTTTAGGCCACTTCTTTGAATGCTTCTTTGGCAAATAAACATGACTTTGTTTTGGAGAAGCTGTTTTCCAAGTCACTTTAATTAACTGCTGTCACAACAGAGATAAAGGGTGTGTATGTGCCAAATCCAGTTAGGCCTGTTGAGTTAACCCTGCTGGTAACCAAGCAAGTTGAAGCCTTGAGATGTAATCTCAAAGTGGAGCATGCACGATTCTCTCAAGAGGGACAAGGTAGCCAGACTCATCTGTCTCCCCACGGGTGCATCAACAGAAGTCAAAAATAGGTCACCTTTCTGGATGACCACAACCACAGTAGGGAGAAAAGGAGGGACCTCTTGAAGTATTCTTTAGGCAGGAGAAGAATATGTTTCCTCTTCCTAAAGGGTGGGAAATTGAAGAGAAGGCTATGCCTTCCTGCTCTGGCAGGGGGATTAGACTAGATGATCTTTCAAGGTCCCTTCCAATCCCTGATATTCTGTGATTCTGTGATTCTCCTATCCGGCTAGAAGAGGAAGGCATGAAGAGGTGTTTCTACTCATCTGTCACTTGGTTATTAAAATGACAATCCATTGTGATTACATCATGGATTACTGTCCTGGAAACAGACACTTTTTGCAGGTGCCAGCGATACAGGGAGTGTGAAGAGGAATCAGCATAGTATGAACCAACACACTATGCAATGGGCAGGGCCAGGTGGCACAAGAAGGAAGGAAGCCTCTGGTTGGCTCTACTGCTACCATTTTATAGAATTTGCTGGGTTTGCCTTGAAATGAAAAAAAATAAAATATATATCTTGCAAAGATGAAGCCAAGAATAACTACTCCAGAGAACTGACAATGGTTGTATGTATGAAAAGTCATATTATTTCTCTCTTCATCTTATCCTGATACCTTCCTCTGTCCCATTCATGACACACACTTGGGTTTCCCTGGGACCTGAGAACTCTATACTGGATGGCTGGACCATGAGAGCCATTTGAAGTATACGCAGATTATTTCTTCCAAGCGGTGGTACAAGAACTGCCAAGACCATTGTCATATCCATGGAGATCAGTGACATGCATGAATGCTTGACTTCTCTCCCAAGGAGGTTGGTGCCTTCACTTCATTTACAGAATGGAGGCTCGTGGTTTTCAGCCAGCTCTGTGCCTCTCAAATTCTGTGAGGGCCTCACTGCTCAATTCCATGGAAAAGTTTGTCTCCTCATCTGGGACAGAAACTGCACGAAGTTTGTCAGTTGTGTAGGTGAAACTGAATTTTGCAACCCCAGGTACAAGGGACCAAAGCTACTTTTATGGGAAGCGAGAGACATGTGGGAAAAGACATAGAAAATAGGGAAACTAGAAGGAAACTAGAAAAAGGAAACTAGAAGGAAACTGGAGGACCTCAGCATTGTTGCTCCTGCTGTCACAGAATGTTTGGAGGGGCTGGAGGGGGGCTAGCCCTTTTGGCATTGTTGTTTCCCTAGACCCCCTGATGTTTCACCTGGTCAGTGGCAGTGCCGACCTGGTGTTCAGGGTTCAGGGCCAGGTACGGTACCCCAGCAGCCTGCAAGTGCAGCTGCCTCATTTGCCTTTGCCTCAAACCAGTCCGATCACCTTTTACCCCAGCACCTGCCAGCATGCTCCTTTCTGCTGACTTTTCTTTTTTTGTTTTTTAAGGAACACATGTTTTTCCCATAATAACTAGATTTCAGAAGCTGGGGCTTCTTTTAGAAGAAGCTGATAGCACGACATTAACAACAAAGCCTGGTGTGCTGACAATTTCACTTAAACCATTGACTCGATCCTATGCAGATGGTTCCCAGTGGGCCCAACAAGAGCTTTCCTTTCATCCATCTTGCGGGAAGGGTTAAAACTTTTTTGTTTGCAAAATGACATGAATTATAAATGTCGATTAGTACTGCTAATTGTCACTGAGCTGCTGTACCTAACTATATCCAAACATCAGTCTCTAATTGTCCAACCCCATGCTTCTGCAAATTTGCGTTGTTTTGCTAATTGAGCTTTGTCTTTATTTGGCTGAAACTTGTTGTGACTGGAACTGTTACTCTGCGGTTGTACGGAAGCCAAAGTATGGAGGCTTGATTCCAGCTGGGAACTATAATTGATATTATTATCTACAATGCAAATAATTATAACTCAGTGTACTTCCTCTTCAGTAGGTTTTTCTTGGCAGGACAATTTGACTCTTACTGTTGAATTATTCATTTTCTCCCCACTTAAAATATATGGCCCATTTCTTTATTCCACTAACACGATGGTCTATTTAAGAGCTTAGCCAGATAAGGCCCAGATCATGTACATTTTGAATCTGTATAAAATTCTCATCATCATCATCAGGACCTGCATAATATCAAAAAATGGCTCTCTCTAAATTTTGTAAACAGATAGCAAATAAGGTATTAACAAATCTGTTAATTATATGAAGATTGCAAATTGGGTATAATTTGCCAGTGAACCTACTGTAATCTGAATGCAAACAAACTGTAAGCGAAGTACAAACAAGTAATAAACCTACTTGCTAGGTCCAAACAAACTTGAGGTGAACAGACTACAAATTAGGCAAAAAAGAGGAACACACACTGGTTACAGGCTGAGTACCAGCAGTAAGATGATGTGCTTGCCTATGTGTTTGCCAGAGCGTTTGCCTCAGCAGTTTTCGACCACCACCAGCAGAGTTCAGAAACTGGGTTGCTGATTGCTCCTTCAGGGTGAGTTTCATTCTTCCTGGTACAGAGAGACAGTCTTGCCTCTTTTGTACAGGGTCAGAAGCAAGCTCAGGAAGGGAAAAGTTCTCAAGAAAAGGGGAAATTGACAGTGCTAGAAAACTTTCCTCTCTAAGCAACACTGGCTTCACTAGAACCAGTAAAATTTGCTGGAAACCAGGTTTTCTATTAACTTCTCAGGTGGTGTCATTGGGTAGTAGCTGGTCTCTCTGCAGGGGAGGAGGTGACCTCCATATAGTTGCCAATGCCTGTAAAATGGACTTTCTTCTTCCAGGGGATGAGTTTTATCTGTCTGAATGCATTGCTGAAGGGCATTTGCTTGCAATTTTATTTCCAGTGAAATAGAGATTAACTTCTAACGTGAGCAGGTTGTCCAGAGTGATGGTAGATTTGCCATCCTAGGAAACGTTCAATGTCAGGTTGGAACAACTTGACGTAGCTGAAGATGTCCCTGCTCATTGCGGGGGAAGTTGGACTAGAGGACCCTTAAAGGTCCTTTCCAACCCAAACTATTCAATGATTCTATGGTCTAAGATTGCCTATAGACAGACTGGGGATGGAGAGAAAGGGCTCCTATTCCATTACATGAGGAATATTTTGCTGGCCTTTTTTGCTTTCAGTTGTTAAATCATATGGCTAAACTACATTTAATTTATATCACATATTATATTTCATTCTATGACATTGTATTACATTAATATAGCAACAGCTAAAATGTATCTCTAACTCTTCACCAGGAAGTCACCACTCTTTAGCCATAGGGATATTACATGATCAAAAATTAATTGAGCTGCCACACTAATGAAAGTAGGAAACACTCAGTAGGAAAAACACAGGATGGTGTCCTGCAGTCCTGCAGCTGAACAAGCATGTGGAGAACAGATCAGAATGTGTCCCTACCACAGCAGAGGTTGAGGCAAAATTTGGCAGAGTATCCATAGTTGTCTCCTGACTGTAAGCCCCTCACATTCCAAAAATCCTAGTTCCAATTCTCCTGTCTGACAGATTCTGTCTCCAGCTTCTAATGTCCCAGAGTGCCCATGAGATCAAATATCCCCATTGCTCTTTCTTCAGAACTGCTGAGTACTTCCTGAGCTGAATATCCAGCCTCCCATATTTTTTTCTCAATGTTACTCCCATACACAGCCTTGCCATTCCCCAAAATACTTTGCTCCTCTTAACTCCCTTCCCCAGCCCACCCAACCCTAAGCTCACTATGGACCCCATACATTCTATTTCAGGTCCCCATTCTCCTTGCTGCCCTAATGCCCTCCAAGTTTTCGGCTTCCCAGCTCCTGCTTCAGTTCTGCTTTTTCTCTGACCTGATGTCCTCGAATATGCCTCAAAGCACCTCCCACTTGCAACTCCTTCTCCCCCCCAACCTCCCTAACCTGGGAACTTCCTATTTCTCTTAATCCCTTGGTTCTGTTGTCCTGATGTAAGGGTCCCAGTTGGAGCAACTCCTGTATGTGGATGAGGTGTTCACCTTCAACCTGTTGCATTACCCCTAGGCAGCAACACTTGCCTCCTACCTCCCACCTATCTGAGAACAGCCTGGTAGTACCAAACTTGCTTCTCCAGGTCAGGCTGGCAAGAAATATTAAATAAATGGCAGTCAGGGACTCAAATATTAGCTATTTACCCCAATGGAACATGCAGGATAGAAAAGGAGGATCTGTCTGAGGAAAAATGGTTATATGGTAGACGCAGAAACATGAGGATAGAGGCTCACTTCATCACACATAGTCTTCATGTTGAAGCAGTATGGTCCCCTGAGGTATATGCTTCAGGGAATAAAAACAATGAAGAAAATTGCTTCTGGTTATATACTAGTATGTAGTAGCTTCTAGTATGCTGGCAAGTCAGAAACTACAGTCAGCTTTCTTCAGGCAATACCAGCCCTGAAAAGAGCAATGTCCAGGCAAGGGTTTGCTTCTGCACTTCTTTTCTTCTTACACTAAGATTTCTTTGCCCTCAAAATGCTTCTTCAGTGATGGTCAACAGGAGATAAACACAAGACAAGAAAGTGAAAAGTTGTGGGGATGTTCCTCCCTTTGCCTTTCTGTTTCATTAGAGCAGTGCCTTTCTTGAGCCCTTTTGCTTTCACAGGAGAGCCCAAAAGAGTAATGCTCAGGTTACCCTTTTGTGGCTGACCTTGAGGCTTCCATTTGCAGGTTTCCCTCTTCTCTTGGCCAGAAGCGTTTTCCTCATTCCTTTTTCTTCATTAACTGACCTGCTCTACCAAGTGATAGATGTTTGTGGGCCATGAAAGCTGAGGTGTCTGACAACAGCACACCCAGAATGTCTTCTTGAGAGCTTTGCTAAGACAAAGATGTTGCTGACATTACTGAGCTGCTGGTAAACATCATCTATGCATACTGCAAATTTTTCATCAAACTAGAGTTTTTACACTCATAACTACAAGGAAAGAGAGGCAATTAGCTTTGCAAAGTGCTTTTAGTGCCACATGCTATGCCAAACATATGTACACCCAGTTAGGTTTTAAGTCTTATTGGATCATTAAGCCCAGCTATTAGTGCATCCAGTGCCATGGGTTATGCACAGAAAGGAATTGTTACTGTTAGAATATTTCTCCTGCAAAGACACCAGCTAGATCTCTTCCCTTGTGACAGTGTGAGTGTTGATCAGGCCTGCAGCAGTGGCAGAAACCAACAGCCAAGCATTTTGGCAGTTTGCAGGCAAGACTGAGGATCAGAAGGTCTTTGTGGGAAAGTGAATAAATGCACATCCTCAATTTCTACATCTAGATTCTGTCACATGAAATCCTTTAGCTCTCTGATAGATCCACCATCACTACTGTTAATCTTTACTTGTCTAATCTTTAATTTTTCAAAATTAATCTTTTTAAATTAATCATTTGAAATTCAATTATTAATGAGGTGTGATGCTACTGAAAAATGCCGAGGCACCTGAAACCGGCAGGCTGTTTTAAATCAGATTTTCAAACTTTACTAGAGCCTATCGAGCAAGAAGAAACAGTCCAAAACCCTACAGATATATCCATTGGGAATGTTACTCTCCATCTCAGTCTCATTTCATCTTAGTCTTGAATAAATGTTTTGAGAACAGGGAAAAGTCATTAAAAGTTTAGGAGTGGTTTGAGATACAACGCTGACAGAGGGACTGAACTCCCTTGAATACAAGTGCCACGCTTCCCTCATAATAATCTCACTCAATCTGTGTTTGAGCACCATTAGACCATGAAGATTTCATACACTTCATGCCCACAGCAATCTGCATTAACACCCTAAGAAGACGCTTCATCTCAATTGTGTATAGACACTCAATAAAGATGCACAAGGGAAGCACTTCAAGCAAATTGAAAAATAGTGTGGGGTGAGGACAGCCTAAACCCCAGGAATGAGAGCCAGGAAAGAGAAGCACTTTCTTTCACAAGGACTTTAGCTGGAAAGGCAGAAGCAGAGAGTGTTGTTCCTCTAGTAATCATATCAGCTCTAGTCTTTTAACCTTGACCACAGAAGAAAGGGCAATGAGAGAGAAAAATCAAGCTAATCTATTTCTCCGTTGGTAAATGACTTACTCATTAACATTGTAGTGGAAATACCTGAGATTGTTTACAAAGCTCCAGCACTACAGATTAGAGTTTTTACAATTCAGGTTCCATTTTCTAAAAGCAACACACTTCTGTGGCATTTCGCCAACATTTTCAAGATTAGGTGCCCGACGGGAAGCACTGAAAACCAGGGGCTGGCTTTTCAGAGCTACTGATTGTCACACAAATCTCACTTCTGTCTGTAGTTTGCTGTGCCTCTTGCCACTCCTGGAAATCAAACTACCTGTCTGTATACACCACCGTTGAATGTGGGTCTCTGGCCCAAGGCATGGGAGCCTGAAGGATTTTTTCTCATAACTTCATGCCTGAAAAATCCAAGTATGGGAACAAGGTGTACCTTTCTCCCCCATGGGTATGCTTATCCCCTGTCCTTGCTAGTTTGCTCCCCAAGCTTATTGAAAATGAACCTGCTGTTCTGTGGTTAGTCAAATGTAAAGTGCCACAAACCCACCAAGGACTCCAGCCATCCAAAACACATGCCACATTGACTGTTTTAATGTTCAGAGCTGCTTTACAAAAACCAGCAGTAACACAACGTAATTAACCATGGAAAGTACTAGCTACAACTCTCAGACTTTGAGAGTAGCTGGCCCCCAGAGCTTTTGAACTCCATAAGCCATTGAAATGAGTACAGAAACAATTCCTTTACTGGAATATAGAGGAACTCCAGGTGTTCAGTGCATACATGGAACAATGTGATCTTCTGTATCCATAGTATCAGCTCTGGTTTAGACCACATTTGTGCTACTGCTCACAAAGTCTTCATTCAGTTCAAAGGTTTTCCTTTATGACTGAATTCTGTTATTCTTGATGGTTTATAGTATATAACTGTGATAACATACATCTCTTTCTGCCTTTGACCTGTTGAATTTTATTCACCATGATACCAATAAACAGCACTACTTCAGGTTGGCTTAGTCCTCCTTTTCATACGTTCTTCACAGCCTACCTTCCTGTTATCATTTGGGCCAGACTGGCTACTGAGACAAAGGACAGAGTAGGCCAAGGGAGCCAGCGTTACCCAGAGAACACAGCCTGGTCATGCAGACAAGTGGGTTTAGGGTAATCTCTCTGCACGAACTCTTGAATTGAGAGCAGCTAGTAGTTTCATACTGCAATGATGATTAACACATGGCTTCTTGTCTCTTGAAACAAGCACAGCAATGCCTGCAAGCGGTATGGTCTACTAGCACCCACTTTCACTCAGTTCTCACACAGAAAAGCAGGGCTTGGATGCTCAGAAACATCTGTTGCAAAAAACTCTTGGGACTTCATGCCACAGAAGATGTCACTAAGTTAATATGAATTAAAATGACAGAGACATGGAAAACTTATATAACGTATATTTCTTAAGTTAAATAAATATTTTGTTAACTAGGCACTTAACAAAATAAGAAGGTTTTCATGAGATAGCTATCTGGAGAGGAGAGGAGAGGAGAGGAGAGGGGATGCGAGGTG
>VZTM01012477.1:13782-43239 GCA_013400555.1 Jacana jacana | reverse complement strand
CGAGGAGAGGAGAGGAGAGGAGAGGAGAGGAGAGGAGAGGAGAGAGGATTTTAGTTGGAAGGGACCTACAACAATCATCTAGTCCAACCGAGATGACATTAAGGCATCTATAACTGGTTAGAACTTGTGTGGAGCATTGGGTCTTATTTATGTGCATGTGAATTTTTTTGTAAAGAAACAGATCCAGCTGAGGAAACTTCAGGGCTGTTACAGTGGCGTAAGAGACTAGCTCAAAATTAATAAACACTTTGAAAAGATAAAATGATGCAAGTACAAAGCACTCTGTAAACATCTTTTAATCCTTAGATGTTCCTGTGCCAGTTTCCCCTCCCCGCTTTATAAACCAGGCTGTCCAAGGCCACACAACAAGTCAATAGCTGAGCCAAGATAGACTTCTAATGCTTGAATTCCAGTTCTCAAGCTCCAAAGTTCCTCTCCTTTTTTGTACTTCACCTCTCTTTCCACGCTGTGACTACTACCCAAATCCCTTCTTCTGACACCTATACCTTGCAAGACCAGACCTGGGCTGCCAAGGAGCTTTGCAGAACCCAAAGCTTCACAGTTTTGCAGTCTCTGCAGCTCAAAGTAACTTTGAACGCAGCAGACATCAGATGTTAGTTTCTATTGCTATATCCCATCCTGGCATCTGAATTCCTACAGATTCTGTACCCTTAGCGATAATTTATTTTTGTCCATAGACTTGCTAGGAGACAAGCAATGGCAGGAAGAACAGACTCCCAAGAATGCAAATAAGAAGTAAAAATTAATAAAACTGCCAGAGGGGCAACTACAGCATTTCCTGGGTTGGAGAGATGTCTAGGTTCACGGTCGTGCTCTTATCTTCAAAGACAAAGTGACTTGATTGTTTGTGTTCCTTCATCGTAGCAACAGCTTCCTTTCCTCACAGCCCAGCAATGGCATCTCCCATCCTCCCTGTCTGTACAACACATCCCTGCCTCTAGCATTGTGCTGGTGAAGAATTCTGCTTTCCTGATTGATTGCCAGCCAAGACTGCTCAGAAACAAGTGAGGGTGATTCAAGCATTTGGATAAACAGTCTTAAGTCCCTGCATACCTGAAACTAAGCCAGATTCCTGCAGTAGCATTGCTCACTAGCGCTTGCTACCATCTCGAGATCCTAAACATTTGAACTAAGCTCTCTCAAAAGAATGTCAATGTTGAAATACACCATTAGTCCAAATAGTAGTGAAGGATCTCCAACTTTGAGTCACAGGTAACAGATAATAAGTCTGCACACCTCTTGTCTCTATTTATAATATAGACTTGTTGTTTAATATACTTTCTCCTACGTCGTGTATCAATGGCACACATTTTGAGAAATGAAAAGCATTAAAACCCTGCCTAAATCATCTGTCTAGTTTCAGTTTAGCCTGTATATAAAAGACTCCTTTAATTCTAACCACAGAAGCACAGAAATAAGGAGGATGATTGCTTTTGTTACCCTTGGAGGGGATCATAAGCTCTATCAGGTCCCTAGCATACTTGCTTTCCCTCCTCCACTGTTCTTTTCCTTTTTTTCCTCAAAGTTTTTAGATAAAAGTATACTTTTGCACATCTCAGCCAAGGGGAAAGTTGATTGCATTCTTTGTACAGACACAAGCTAAAAAAACCTTCTTAACACGTGCCTGTCCCATAGGCACGAGTAGGACATGTTCTCTAGAGGAAATGCTTTTACAGGGCAGTGAACCCACCGCGCTTGGTGTGATCGTTGTTGCACAAGCACAACACAAGCAAACGGTGCTGAGCCCAGGAAAGCAGCATGGCAAACACAGGAGGCTGGAAGTGGGCATTCAGCCAGAGCTGGGCCTGTCCAAAGCTTTCTGAAAGACATACCAGTGCAAGGCAAGGCCAAGTATGCTGACAGGAGCTTCTTAGACGGTGTTTGCATTAGACAATTAGGGATTTTGGTTCATGTTTCAAAACAGACAGTTCAGAGCTGGGAGTTTCAAAGGCCATCAGGGCAGGCTGTCCAAAGTGAGTACAATGAAGACTCGGTGCTATCATTGGAGGTGTAGGATCTTCTGCCATTCTCCTGAAGATTTCATAATCTCATTTTAAAAATTCATCACCTCTGTGGCACTGAGCAGCAGTAGTTGACTGTGATGGAGTGGGTTATGAGAATGGTGTCTCTGAGTCTGCTCCACTCCCATCAGACTGCAAGGTTTTTCAAAAATACTTAGCGTTTCTTTCCACTTTGTTTCTGTCTGTCTGTGAGTAAAGTACTTAAAGATTAGTAACTGCAGAATGCATTTATCTGAAGGGGGAGAGCGAGATTTCCAAAGACACTATAGTGATCCTCCCTACAGGACCAAAAACTGGACTGACACGTGTGCGCCTATCTCATATAGACAATTTACGTACTTCCATTGCTGCTGTAGTTTATCAGCTCCTGGAGCTAAAGCAAGTCTTTTGGACAGCATGAGATTTAATTATTTTTTTTTTAAGTAGTAAATTTATTCTCAAATGACATTGTTTATTCTGTACAGCAGATAATTTATTTCAGTTGGAAACCTCTTCAAGCGTAGCATGAGGGGGGAGTCACTTCCAGCATTAATGCTGAAGAAGCATTGGCAACCAAGAACCCATTTAATAAAAAAATGGAAATTTTACATAGTTTGAGATACCTTCTTTTCTTTTGCTGCTGAATGACCAACACAAACAAGGGAAGTGACTCACTATCACTGAAATTAAACTGAGGATTCATGCTTGTATTAATACTTTATCCAGCTACCAACTCTATCCAAGTTTTTTGCTATAAATTATTCCAGAAATATTGTTTTCTGACAAAGAAATTGGCCTTTTGTGTTCATAATGTCATAACAATCTTAACAGATAGCACCTGTATGCAAAAGAAGGAATTGAGATCCGTTGCTGAAAACTAAATTTTTCTTCAATCTGCTGAAGAAAGTCATCCAAAATTACAGTTCTGAAGGTGAAAAAAAGCAGTTTTGATGCCTGGGCTGTGCATAAGTACAAAAACCATGATTTTCAAACCTTGCAGAGCACAGAAATGTTAAACATTTTCTCAGATGACTGTGAGGACTTAAAAAATGCCATCAGCAAACCTTCATCATTCCTTGTAGCAGGTACGTCTCAGACTACATCAAATTAACTCGAACTCTTCTTAAAATAATACAGAACATAACATCTAAATTTGATTTCAGCTTTATCACAGCCTTTTAGTGCACTTGCTGAAAGCCCAGATTTGCATTGAAGTCAGAAGAAATGCAAGATGTCATGAGCATATTCAGCAGTGCAGGCACCTGGGCTGGGTTAAAGGCACTGGTAGCCAAAAGGAGTGTAAGAGACACAGCTGGCAAAGGATCACAAGGACTCAGGTGCCAAGGGCACTGTCTGCCCTAGAGAAATCATATCAGTGCTCTACTAGCCCATCTGAAGGCCACCGTAGGCCCATGCATGGAAGAGTTGTTAGGAACATCAGTTGTTGGGGAAGCAGCATTCACTGGTATCCACCATGAGGTTTTAAAGGGTTAGAAAGTGATTAACATGAGAAAGTGGTTCATTTTAGCATAAACTGGCTGCAGCCATCTGCATGCGGGCTGGCAGAAGCTGACCCTGGTCTGTCAGAGCACGCAGAGGAGCCCGCACAAATCAGGAGCATACGCCAAAGTGCTTATTTCCTTTGCTAATTCTAATTCTCCACAGGGAGCAAGAAACACATTGGGCCTTAGAGGGGAAGGAGGTACTCCAAAAATCTCACACTTTCAGCCTCTCAGAGCCTTAGAAAAAAAAAAAAAAATAAAAAAGAGAAAAAAAATTCAGGGATAGTTTATAAAACCAGCTCAAGCTGTAACAGAGGAAGGAATGAAGTTGTGATCCCAAGGGTAACTCCTGGAAAGACTTCTGTTGGCTCAATCTATCTCCCAGACAACTCAGATTACTGACCATGAGTTGATGGATGTTTTTTTTTATTGTTTTTCCTTTGTCAAATTTATTCTTTAAGTCACAATCCTGTAAATCACCTATATCTGGATACATCGTCCGGATCTCAGTTGCTGTGCCCTCTCTCTGAGGAAATCACAACATCTGATTTTGGTTTTAGTTTCTAAGTGGATTAATTTAAGTGAACACTTGAACATAGAGTCTAGTAGCCCTGGTTTCATATCCGTCCAAATACCTCAACAAGCTCCATGGACTTTGGTCTTAATGGTATATTTTCCCTAACCAGTGATCTAGCATTTACCCATAACAACTATTCCTCTGCTTCCAGTGGAGATCCCAAATATACTAGATTATTATATGACAGAAAATAAGGCAGCCAATAGTGACTCTGACAAGTGAGCAGTACTCTTGTTTTCAGATGTCTCTCTGTTCAGAAGGATGTGGCTGAGCAGATGCCACATGGTGAACCCCACCAGGTGCTGCAAGGAGACTAGTCTGCTCTCAAACAAGAGGGATAATCTGTTTTAAACAGCACTTACATTGGTTAATTCTCTTCTGCAGTTATTTTTGTTTGGGGGCTTTGGTTTGGTTTAGTTTTTTAATTAAGCTGTATTCAAAAGGCAACTTTTACTTTCTTTGGCCATCACATTAAACAAAGACCTTCATGTGAGCAAACTTCTTGTAGAGACAATGTTTTTCAAATGGGTAAACCCAAATTAAGCATTTAATTCACAGTGAGATGTTGAAGAAATCATATCCATATAGGACAAAAGAAGCTAATGGAACAGAGCTTTTCAAGTGCTCTGTTTTCAGAATATGGACTCTGAAGTTTGGCCTTGTATTTTTCCTTAAACTAAAAGAAATCTGAAACATCCAGAGATGTTACACACTGGCTAATTTGTCCTGCTGTACCATACTACGACACATTTCAGCAATCCTGTGGGGTTTTTTTTGTTACAAGCTATCTATAATCACCTCTAAAATACCAACATTAATCCACAAAGCTGTTTGCAGGTATTCAAAAAATACCACAAATCATTATCCTGCATTACTATGAGCCCAGTTGTGCTGCCCATAGTGGCAAATGGGGGACCTTGAAGGGGCAGTGGCCTAATTCAGCAAAGCACCTAAGCACAATCCCAGGAGCTGCATGGGATTTGAGGAGCACGTGCCACGATGTACCCCACCACCTGCTTGGTGGCTGCAGGATGGTGGCAGAACTGGCAGGTGTGATTTACGGTCACACAGCTGCTCCCATTCACATCCCTGTAAGTGAGCTCCTCAGAGCCATACTCAGAAGTCATTTAAGGTTTGACTCCAGCCCTTTCCAACACAGGTATCAGTAGGTACGGAAACACCTTCTCTCCCTTCTCTTCCAACCAAGTTTCTGGGGGTGGTGGCCCCCAGTAGAGGTGAGAGCTTCCAGCAAGAGGCAGCAAGTGTCTGAATAAGTTTCTTGGCTCTCAAAGTCCCCCAGCAATGGTGCTAATTGTTGGCATTACCGAAACAGGGCTTGTGCCAAACATAAGGGCCTTGTTTGCTGAACTGTACCAAAATAGTGAAACAGGGCCCTGGGGAACTAAAATCAACATAAGCAACCCATTTGCTCTTTCTTCAGAAGATGGAAAGGAAACATCATGGCTTATTAATTTTAGAGGTGGATCTGAACTCGCACCTCACATCACGGGAATGGATCTCACTGAGGACTTGCTGACCAGCCATACAGCTGTAGCATTTAATAAATCTATATGCATGAACATCTCTGGTTGTCACTTCAGGCTGGGATCTGCCTTTGCAGTTAAGAAGGCACCACCAACTCTTTTCTATCTGGTAATTACTTTGGATTAAAAACATTTGAAAAGTTAAAAAAAGCAATCAGCAGTATAATAATTAAAAAAAAAAACATAAGCAAAGGGAAAGGAATAAAACTAAGGGTTCTTCTTCTCTGATATGAAAGATCTCTAGAAATATTTATCTCATTGAAGAAAGGAGAGGGAGATTAGTTGTAAAGAAGGATGATGATAGCAAATTTAGTACAGACCAGTGCCGCAGCACGTTGCTGTCCTCCTCATCCTCCTCCCTCTCCTGACTCAACAAGGGCAGCTCCTAATCCTTCCATTTTTAGCACAATGCAAACCTTTCTCTGCTCACTAATCCATCACCACATCAGCAGCATCAGCTGATGTGTGGCCCCTTTCTCCTACAACTGCAAACCCCAGTAATCTCTGCCAGTGTGCCTGATCCTTTATACACCTCCTGCACAGCATCCACAGTGCCGTGAAAGGTTTGTGGGATGGACAAAATACTACCCCTTCAATGGTGCCTCAGGAGCGTTTAGGCAGCCCGAGTTTAGTTTGTTTTCTTTAAAAGGCAGTTTAGTCGAATAGGGCTCAGCTTTACAGGACAAAGAGGGAGAAAATACCCTACTAACACAGTCATTAATCTCACTGTAGCAGTGGAAAGAAATTCCATTTGTGTTCCTAGGGAGGGTCTTTGCTTTATGATCCAGCAAAAGCTGGATGCTACAAGGCCATTTGAACTTGTGCCAAATTCAATAGAGACCCACAGCAGTGGAAAACAAAGTCACTCAATTCTATAACCAACTAAACTTCTACTATAAATTTTAGTGCTATAGCCTACAATTAAATCCACAATTTAGTCCACCTAAATTTGTTATAATCAGTGGTAACATGCGAAGCAGGAAAAGCTGTACAGTCCAGTAAAAATAGTCTTTTTTTGGTCTTCCTTTAATTTAAGGCTCTTTTGCACCATTTTGGTAATGTAGAGGGGTGAATATTGATATAAATTATGCAAAGAAGGATCCTTAATGAAACCCAAGAAAGAACAATTAATACAAGTTACATGTAGAATGGGCAGATCCCTTACTAGCTATAAAACAAACAAACAAACAAAAACAAACAAAAAAAAAAACCAACAAAACAAAACCATCAAACCCCCAAACCAATCAAATCCAAACAACAGTCTGCACCTGGTGTAAGGGGATTTATGTACAAGGCCTAACATCCAGTCGTTTGATCCTGAGAAATTTGGGATACCTTGAATTAACTGATATCTAATACACAGTGTAAAGCACAGCACATGATTCACTCGCACAGCAGTATAAAGGCATTTGAGGGTTGAAATCCTGTGCAATATCAATAACACCTATGAGGCATTTAACCTTTACAAAGAATGAAATGTACATTTAAAACTAAATTTACTTTTATTGGGCAATAATAGCCTTTGTCCTACACCCAGAATATGGATTGTTCTTACCTCACCCACCCCATTTTCTTCTGAGGAGAAGGCGAGCAGCTCTCCAGGCAGAAAATATGTCCTCTTGTGCTTGCAAACAGCTTGCTCAGAAGCAACAGCACTAATGCTGATGCTGTTGCACGCATGCAAGGACATGGGCTGTAGGCACATCCTTGCACAGAAAGGTAGTGTGAGGCCATCAGAAGCTGCTTCTGCATCTTCTGCAACCCCTAGAGGAGATGGTCTCAAAACTGGGACTCAGCCTTTGGCTACTGATGGGCAGGCGTGGCGAGGATTACACACTCAGCCTTGGGCGACAGCCTTGGGGACAGCATATTCCTGCAAGCTGCCTTGCACCACGGTGTGTACCAAAGTGGTTTTATTACTATTTAAAAACAACCACCACCCAACAAAACAAAACACAAAAAAAACCCACCCTAAATAATAAAGTGTGTGAAAATGTCTGAAAGTTGAATTATATGAGCTCTGGGGTGGGATACAGCAGTCAGGAACAAACAGTTCAGGAGGCAACTTAATAATGGAACTGGCTTCTGCATTAGGTCAGAGTTGCTATAAACCTCACCCAGCCATGAAGCAGACTCAGGTTTTCTACACCAGTTCAGCTTTACCCGTTAAACCAAAGGAAAGAAGAGTACAGAGGATGTGAACATTAAAAAAAAATAAAAACATATCCTGACTCTTGCTTTGGAAGAAACAGGAAAGAAAATTAGATTATCTGAGGTACTTCCTGCTGCATGATTTTTGTGAGGCTGTTGGACTCAGCTGTCAGCAACACAGAGCACTAGCCCATTCTCTTGGAGCAAAAATACTCTTATCACAATTTCACCTTCACGGTCCTGCTTATTGTGCTAGCAACTGAAAAAATAAGAAATAACTCCTGAAGAAAGCTCAAAAAAAGGTTGTAACAATAACATAGAGGGTGATGTAGTACGGCAGGCATTTGAAAATGTGGAATTATATCTACAAGCACGGTATTATCCACTGAGGAGTTTGTATAGTAGAGCTTACCCAAATACCCCAGGCTATGTGAAAACTGTACAGTGAGACCTTGCCCCCTTTGACACCTCAGACTGCACATATGACACAAAATACTGTTCTCCCCCTAAACCTAAACCCACCCTGGGTTTCCCCATGGAGGAGGAGGAGGGTGGACACCCGCCATGCCTTGCCTTGTCATTGCAAGGAGAGGTGTTCAGTGTGTCCAGCATGCCCTCAGACTCAGGAGGATCAGGAGCAGGCACAGGGCTGGCAGGCTGAGGGTCAGATTAACACCTGAGTGTTTGTTAAAAGCCTGTTCAGATAATCTTGCCCAGAGCCTGGTACCCATAGGCAGAAGGGAGGGAACTCCTTGCTGACCTTGTGGGAGGACATCCATCCCTACAACAGGAAAGTCACCCCAGTACTACATTTGCTGTGCAGGGAAAGCAAAGGCAGCCCTGGGCAGAGATGCACACGAAATGGCTTTTTTTTTTTTTACTCTCCTTTTTTTAAGAAAGTTTTTTTATTGCATTAATTTAAAAAGAAAAATAATAAAATAAAATCATTTTTCTGTTGCTTATATGGCAGATCCACCCAGTAACATGAGAAGCTTTGCCCACTGGTGTAGGGCTGCACCAACCTGCACTCTGCATCTGAATAGTCTCCTGTGCTACTGGCAAAGCCACAGCAATGGAGGCATTCCCCAAAAAACAAAGCCCGAGGACAGTCTACCTCTTCTAGACAACAGAGGAGATGAAACTTCCACGGGGTTAGGACCTACATTTGTAAAGGAACCAGAAGGATTTAACATATAAGTTTCATTTAAGTACAAAACAAAAGGGGAATTAAATTCAGTGACACAAAAGAGCTGAGGGTGGGATGTGACACAAAAATATAAACAATGTGATTCTTAACAATACACTGTTTCATGTTTCCGGAAAGGAAACATCTTTATTTTCTTTTTTAAAATCAGTATTGGTAGGAACATATTGTCTCGGTACGTAACATTTGTTACTTTTCTCTTTCCCCCACTCCCTTCCCACCCAGATACATGCTTATAAAGTGAAAGTGACTACACCAAATTCAATGTCCAGACACTTGAGAACATGTTGCAGTGAGCACAGACCACCCACTGACTTCAGCTGTTTTGTTTTTCTAGTCCCAAATTTTTACAGATTTTCCACTGCCCTCGATAATGAAGAACATAAGCTTTTTCTTTTCTTTAATTTTTAAATACAAAAAGGCAACATGCAGGGGCAGGTCAAGGAGAATTTGTTAGATGCCAAAAAATCCAAGACATCACACCACACATGTTCCCTTTCCCCTCAATCAGTGTGCTCTTGGTCAGAGCATCCTCCTTCCTTTTCCACTCATGCTGTAGCTTAAAGATCCAAACTGGTTTCCCTCTTAGTTTGTCCTCACAACCGTGCTAGACACTGACCATTGCAGTTCGCCTGTCTCACATGGAAGTTACCTCTATTAAAAAGTAAAGTACAAAAGTAAAACAGAAGTGAGATTAGCCCAGAAACAGCAGCTTTGCCATGATTGCATAGGTCAAAACCTTTATACAACTTCCTCCCCAGGTTCCACAAATTTCCTGAAGTTTCCTGATTTTGACACAACAGCTTGCATAACGCTGTTTGGCTTGGTGTTGTCATGCAGAGCTGTGTTCCTGGAGGAGCAGGGAAATGGGTCCATACTCCTGACAGGAACAACAGAAAAAGAGATGGCTAAATTTTGCTGTTTAAAAAAAAAAAAAAAAGAAAAAAAAAGAAAAAAAAAAAAAAAAAAAAAAAGAAAAAGAAAAAAAAGAAAAAAAGAAAAGAAATCAATAAATTTAGCTAGACTGCTGCTGAGTCTCCACAGAGTTAACATGCAAATTTTGCTGTTCACTTCCAAAGTTTGCCTTCTTCCCACTGAAGAGCCTTCTGCCACATATCTGCTCGGTCTAGCTATTTTCCCTAGACAGTTTTTTTGTCAGTCTAGGTTAATTATTAGCCCAAATCACAAAAACAACCCCACCACAAAATCCTTTTATTCTAATTGCAAACTGGGTACATTACTGACAAATGCTGAACAAGCTTAATCTCCCATAAACAGTAGTCATGTGCTACATTTACATAGCTTTTGTCAGCTGTACTTCAGAAAAGAACACACAAATAAGGATCACTTCATCCTTCACTAAACTTAATCAATTTGGAATTGTTTAATGTTACAATGCAATGGTCTGTAAAGCCAAGGGCACAGCTTCAGTCAAGTACAGAAAACAGGGGAAAAAAATACTTGAAGAAGGTCAGGTGTAAACACAAACTGAAATTTGTCCAGAGCCACAGAAGAAGCCCCTTATAAACAGGGCCGTGTTCAGTTTTACTGACTGCAAATGGTCAGGGGCTTCACTTCAGGGGCTCCACTGGCACATCTTATTTTACCAGTAGATAAACTACCTCAGGGTAAAGCCAGGTCCCATAGCTGAATCCTGACAGCTTGAATGCTAGACATTCAGCCTCTAGATACATTTATTTAGCCTTATTTGAATTGGGTGGAGGTCTTTCCATGATAATCTGTCTGTAAAAGATATTATGAATTTCTGTCTTGAACCAGTTGCTTAATTTTCCTCCCTTGGCTTGTTACTATATTGCCTACTGCAATTCTGAAGCTTCCACTGGAAAAGGGTTGGTTTCTCTCGGTGAAATGCAAGCTAAACATCAGAGAAAGAAACAAAACAAACAAACAACAACAATAAAACAAAACAAAATCAAAACAAAATAAAAAAACACAAAACAAACAAAACAACAAACAAACAAACAAAAAACCCAAACACCAAAACCCCTCCAATGCAGAAAACACTTCCTTAGTACAAAATTACAGAAGCAGAAATGATGAATATCACATTATTGGAATCACTTGCTACAGCAACTACATTTAAGAATCAGAGCTGGATGAGTAAGTTTTACTCTTGTATTAACACAGGATTTGGGGTTTGGAGGAGCTGGAGGGCAGGGGTGTTTGGGTGTTTGATATTTAGTTTGTTTTTTACCTAATAAAAAGTTTCTCATTATTTTTCCTGATGCATTCCCCAAAAGTCTAATGTAGACAGCACTTAGCTTAGCTGTTGTCAGCGGCAGCAGAAAATGTGGTGGCGGTTTTCAGGGAAACATTGGGAGTCAGGACACGCTGTTGGGATGAGCCAGGCTCTTCTCAGTAACATCCAATGATAGGACAAGGGGTAATGGATGCAAGCTGGAACAGAGGAGATTCCAGTTAAATATGAAGAAAAACTTCTTCACAGTGAGAGTGACTGAACACTGGCAGGGGCTGCCCAGGGAGGTTGTGGAGTCTCCTTCTCTGGAGACATTCAAAACTCGCCTGGATGCGTTCCTCTGTGATCTGATCCAGGTGTTCCTGCTCTGGCAGGGGGATTGGACTAGATGATCTTTTGAGGTCCCTTCCAATCCCTGATGTTCTCTGATTCTGTGATTCTGTGAGTGTGCATGCACAGAAGCTTACTCTGGTCACACAGCGCCTGTTCTCAAGGCCACAGAGGATCTCTCAAGTATCCAATACAGCAGGCATTAGGAAAACACCTAAAAGACCCTTCAGGATAGACGACAAACCATAATTTAACAACACAAGAGTAATTAATAATCTGGACTCCTGGCAAGAAGATACTTTACTTATTGTAGGTAATAGCTCACTTAATGTCACTAACACCTTGCCCACCTTCAAAATCCAGCTAATCAGAAAGTTTCAATTAGCTTTCTTACACCTTCTGGGCAAGCCCTGTCTGCACCCCTGCCAAAACACACTACTCTTCTCCTCGGCGATCCCAAACAATCCTTCTCCGTAGGTATTTCCCCTGCAGCTCCTCACAGTGCCACGCACATAGTTGTGTTGAGCAGCCACACCAAAAGACCAGAGGCAGAATTAACCACATAAAAGTATCAGGCCGCAGCTCCTGGGAATTTGGAGAA
This sequence comes from Jacana jacana, assembly GCA_013400555.1. Taxonomy (NCBI): domain Eukaryota; kingdom Metazoa; phylum Chordata; class Aves; order Charadriiformes; family Jacanidae; genus Jacana; species Jacana jacana. The sequence goes on along the minus strand of VZTM01012477.1, from coordinate 31,091 downwards.
AGCTATTAGCCCTGCCTTGGCACTTCTGCTCCTCCTTCCTCTTCCCCTTGATCCAAAACACTAGATCAAAAGGAAGAAATATTTCCAGGGTCCAACCTGAGGTTCTGCCACTGTGTCCTGATGCATCTCTGCCCAGTCAGCCCTTAATCACACTCGTTATTCATGTTCATGTCAGGGTCATGCTGCGATGCCTGGAGCGTGTCCCTCCATGGAGACAGCAAACTGAAGCTGCTGTGGGAATTTAGCAGCTGCCCAGAGGACAGATAACAACAGGATGTCATTTATCCTCGGTGGCAGGGTTGGAAGTATTGCTGAAGCAGTTAGAGGCCAAAATTAGTTACCAGGCGATGGCTGCCTAGTGATTCACACGAAATGAGTTGTGGTCTCAGCCAAAATGACAGTGGAGGAGTGTTCACGTGGCACTAAGGGCCTAATTAGCACTGCCACTGGATGGCTCCATGCAGGTCACATTCGGGTCTGGATCACATGAATTACCCTGTCCCACTAATGACACCACTGGTAATGAAGTGGAATTTTGCTCCTATGGAAAGGTTAAGTGAGAAATTACTGCCTTATCTGACGCAAATGCAATAGGGAATGGAGGGTCTCTGCCCCCTCCATTAGTGTCAGCCAGTGGGTGTTCAGACAGGGAAAGCAGGAGCAGTCCAGAAGCTGGACCCTCTGCTCCCTGGGGCCCTATCCCAATTGCTTTGGAAATTAATCCTTCCTGGTGTGTGCCTTAATCCCAAAAGGCATGAGTTTTATCCTAGAGTAAAGCAACACGTGGGAGCACATTAGGGACTGCATAGCAAAGGTGTAATAGCTGGGGTCACTGTCACGCACTTAGTGAGGTTCCTTGCTTGTTTAGTGAAGTGTGGCTGGGTGTAGGAGAGAGCAAGGCTGGGTCTGCTCTTCACCACGTTAGAAAGGCTCCAGGGAAAGTTTCTCTAAAATTTCCTTAGAAACAAATCAAGTTCTTCTTGCCTTGGATATATATAAACACATTGTAGGAAAAAAACACACACCACTGCTTCCATTCTACATTAAGCTTAATCACAGCTTCATTTATAGGTCTTTAAAAATGTAGGCTTATTTAATTTCTAAAGAAACCAAATTACCCCCACACTGCCAATCATTAAAAAAGTTAAATCTCATGGGTACCCAAAGGGACTGACAATAGCACTATGAATGTTCTTATTTGATGGCCTGGGGAGAGTAATAGAATTGTTTCGGTTAGAAGGGTCCTTAAAGATCACAGAATTCCAACCTCTCTGCCATGGGCAGGGACACCTCCCTCTAGAGCAGGTTGCTCCAAGCCCCATCCAGCCTGGCCTTGAACACCTCCAGGGATGAGGCAGCCACCACTTCTTTGGGCAACCTGTTCCAGTGTCTCACCACCCTCACAGGAAAGAATTGTTTTAGTATCTAATCTAAATCTTCCCTCTTTCAGTTTAGAACTGTTACTCCTCATCCAGAAAACAGAAGAGCAACTCTTGAGAAATTCCCGGTGTTTGAAGAAAGAGCAAAACTGGAGCAGGTAGGCAGGTAACCAGAGCAGATGGCATCGAAGTCTAGATTAGGCAGTGGGGAGTGGCCACTGTGGTGATACCATGGGACACTACAGCACTGTGGGTGGTGGGCAGGAGGGATAATAACAAATCCTGGACAGAAGAAGGCTGTAGACTACGCCCTGCTCTGGAGGCTTATGTCCCTTGACTTCCTTCAGATTTTTTTTTCATTTATTAAACTTCTTAAGATTTTACTTGGCAGAGGGAAAAAGGGTCTGCAACATTTCCCAGTAGGGTAGCATTAATCCAGCCAGTGAAATGTGATATGTGTCCTTAATCTTCAAGGCTATTGACATCACAAGCCAGGAAAGTGGAGCCAATGACTGGGGGAGCTGAGGTTTGGATTACATGAAGCACACTCTATTTGGTTTTCTTTCTAAGCTATTCTTGCTTTTAGTGCAAAACTAAAGAATCTAAAGAATTTCAAGGGGAAGGGGAATTGCATATCTTTAATTTAATGACAGCAGTATGCGATTTTAAGTCAGTCCAAAAGCAAAGACAGAATTAGCAAGGAAACCAGAGGAGCAGATCTGGACCAGGAAACATACAACTCTCATGTAAAAGAAGTGATTGGGCTAAATAAGAGGGATGAGATCCTGCAAGCTTTAGGGCAACCTTCTCCCTGACTCCAGAGGAGCAGGAAATATACAAGAAGGGGGAAAACAGCCCTGCTTGCTTGCAGAACTGCTCATACAATAAGACACTACTGCCCATAGTGGCACCAGCTCCAGTAATGTAGGAGCCTAGATGGTCCCAACCTCCACCATCCTGCATGCTCTGGAGAGCCCCAGAGAGTATGGACCTCCATGCAAGCTCCATGCGAGAAGGAGAGGCTCTGAAGGTGACCTTCCTGCCCTGTGCCAGGCCCCAGAGAGGTCTGCAGTCCTGTGGTCATTGCCCTGGGCTACAGCTCCAGGGATTAGCCTCTGCCTAAACTAGGGGTCTGGGACTCCAGTTACTGGGTCCCCAAGTCTATCACATTTTGAGATTCATCCTGGACAATCCCCCTAAAAAGCTGAGCAATCTGCTGTGCATTGTGACCAGGCAACAGAGCAGCAGGAGTCCAATCCTGCCCAAGTTGAGGACTTCACTGTTGACTGCAGAAGGGCCAGGATGGCATCTTCACAGCCGCACACAGGAAGCAAGACAAAAAAAAGGCAAACCTCCCAATACTGAATACAACAGCAGGTGCCAGATCACACATTTGCAAACACAAGACACTGAAATCAAGGCTTTGAAGTGTTAATTGCCAAGTTTGGATGCAGTTCTTTCCAACAGCCCACGCTGACACATCAACTTCTAGTGAGGTTACAGATCTTTGAATCCTTTTAAATACTTTGGGACAAGTTGGCACCTTTGCATTGCTTTTTCTCAAAGAAGTTAGATAAGATACTTCTAACATGGGGCAGGCAGGGAGAAGGAACAACTTAACAGCAGGAGCTGCTGCTTTCCATATGTTCACATTGTTTACCATCAACCTTAGAAAGAAGTTATATTTCCTGGAAGTTCTCAGAGCAAAAGCATGATACTATTGCCTGAAACACACCTTTTGCTCGCAGGCCAGGTGCATTCTCCCCATTCACAGAAACAGATGTCCTCACTGCCTTGCCAGCCTTTGAGGGAGACATGCACAGATCCCGGAAATTGGTAAATGCCACAAAACACCAAAGCTCAGGTTTATAGGCCTGATTTCAATTTACTGACCTGCTACTTAAAGCCTCTCTTGGGAAAGCTCATCAAATATTTTAGAGAGCACAAATTCCTTCCTTTTACAGAGTCAAACCTATTTACCCTGTCAGAATGGGAGAGGGCAGGCCTGTGCCATTTAACATTTATACTCCACTAAATGTCCCATTCTTGCTACATGTGTCTCTTATGCAAGCAAGAGAATGACCCCAGACAGCACTATATGCAAACTTTAGCCAAGGGCTAAACCAACCACATCCAATTGCAAGTAACTGAAGACTTTTCTGACCACTGAAGTAAAACTCTGGGCAGAAGCTTGTTCTGGTTTTCCTCAGTGCTGGCAAGACAGGGAAATGTAAAAAAGCAAACTAAACTTCCTGAAGCCAGTAACACCTGCTGAAAAAAGGGTTCTCCTATTACAGAAGTAACTAAATGCAGTTTTTCCCTCACTATTAAATCTGAAGATGACTATTCACCTCTTTACACAAACACATGGGGGTCAGATGGGGGTACCAGAGGCTGAAAAGCAGGAGCTAATGTTAGCACTGTATATTTTTCTGACCTTTGGTGTATTTACAGAATACAGAAGCTATTGTCTGGAAGACTTTCACATCTCTCCCTGCTGAGAGGAAGGGAGCTGGGGAAGAGGATTATGAACAGTGTTCTGCTGGTATACAAAAACCAGAACCAGGATCCCAGCAATACTGGATTGATAACTTCCCCCCATGCTGATGTAACAGCAGACAAGAATTGCAAAATACATACCAGCATGTGACAGTGTATGGGAAAGCAACCTTACTTTTACAAAAAAGGCAACAAAATAATTCTTAGCCTTCTGCTGAAATTCTGTACATAGCTTTGGAGCCCACACAATGCCATCATCTCATATTCTGACAATTCCTAAATACAAGGTAGAACAATACACAAAGAGCGTTTCTGCTGCAGCAACACAGTTTTATACTTGCCCTTTCTTTCCCATACAGCAAATGATCCTACAGAGGAGCCTTTCCTTTTCCTTGGCCGTAGAGGTTCCTCATCACTTAATTTGCCATCAGCCACATCCAGTGCTAACAGAAGGAGGAAATGTTGCTTTTACAAGCTTGTTGGCTAAAAGTGTGGAAATTCGATGCTCACCCTGGTGCAGTCCATTTTGAAGAAAACGTATTCTCAGGTCACAGAGAGGCCCCATTAACACAGAAGGGACAGATTTATGCTGGTTTGTAGGTTCTATGTTACGCTAGCCACCTAAGAGATAAGTATATAGCTTAAGCTGTCTTCTCCCTCTTACGCACAGTGATCCCAAGGCACTTCAATGACTGCCTTTTATTCTTGCTTAAATACTTGACCTGGAAACTTCTGAAAGCAGGGATTTTTATTTTTTTTAAGATTTTTTTTTTTTTTTTGGCAGGGTGTTTGCACAGCAGATTTCTCAGCTGCACTCCTGCTGAACATGATACCACCAGATAACATCACTACATTATGACTTGTTGCTGTTAGGCTAAAAGCTCATTTTTTTTTCCCCTCATGCTCCAGTACTCTGGTCAAAACTGCAAACTGAATCTTTTTAGAACCCAGAAAAGTCTCCTGGCCATCAACTCAAAACTACCTTTCCACTAGAGTTTTTCCTACTTTTTCTACTGTGCACAGCAAGCAGGTGATACTGGCTTAGGGACCTCAAAACTAGATATAAACTAACAAAAAAGAGCAACATATTAACCTTCATTGCATGAGTTAGTAGGGCAATCAAAGCATCAAGAGAGAAAGGACAAGAGTCAAACCCGCTGTTGATTTGTCTTGTGGAAAAATGTTACTGATCAGTCACATCCTTCTAACTTCAGATCTGCTCCTGTCTGCTGGTACCGTGCATCCACAGCCTCCAACAGCAGAGGGTCCCAGATGCAGACCCCCATGGGGCTCCTTGTGACTGCACACCAGTGGCAGCCCACATGCCCAGCCTCCTGAGAAACAAGGGGAGGCTGTTTTGGGTAATCTCTTTCCTATGGTACCTTCAGCTTTCTGATTTCCAGAAAATCCTGCTGAAGACAAAGCCTCTTTTTATTCCTAGATTCTCTCCATTTTATAAATACTCTCCCCAGCTCTATACAAATTTTATGCCCTCTAGAAAATTATTTGCCTGTTGAGAATCTGCTCAATAAACAAGCATGTGTAGACAGGAGTTCTTAGACCAGAAAGAGCTGGCTATTGGTGACCATGAACAAGTTGCACTGATAAAACTCTGACAAAGAAACTACTAGACTTTGGCACCTCTAGAAAGGCACTTTTTCACATGTCATTAAAAAAATAAAAGAAAAGTCTCACTGTAACCTGTGCTGTTACCCTTCTGATTTTATCCCTTTTAATATCCCTATCTGTTACTGGGCGAAAGAACCCATGTGTAAGCTTTTTGCACTACATAGCAGTCCAATTTCCTGCAAACCCCTGTCTTCTAACTAATGTCTCAGACTCTACAAAGGCCATAATTCATTCTGTGAATGAGCACTCTTAAATATTTAGTATTCAAGTAAGCAACTTGGCTTTGCATTTTTTCAGACCACACTAGTACTGGAAAAAAGAAAAGAACATTAGGGAGAAAAAGAGCAGTTACTAAGTTTGGAAAAGTCTGGATGAGATTTTTCAAACTTGAATATTCCCACAAGTCACCTTTGTAACATGGTTGACATGCTCTGAACAGGTTAGCAAGCTGATTGGAAGGGGAAAAGGATGTTAAAACTTTACAAATGCTCAGACGCTCTTGCAGGACACTCATGGTAAGCTCTGGAAGGAACTGTCACCCCAGCTCACACTGTTCACATCATTAAACTTTGCAAATCTTCTTCCAGGCCATTGGTCACTGCCTTCACTCAGAATCGTGGAATCATCAGAGTTGGAAGTGACCTCTAGAGATCATCTAGTCCAACTCCCCTGCTAAAGCAGGATTGCCCAGAGCATACCACTCAGGACGGCATCCAGACAGGTCTTAAAGATCTGCAGAGAAGTGGACTCCACAACCTCCCTGAGTAGCATGTTCAAGGGTTCTGGCAGCCTCACTGGAAAGAAATTTTTTCTCATATTTGAATGGAACAACAACATCCCCTGTATTTATTCCACATATCATCAGCTGTGTGGGGCACAAGGAGATTCCACACTGCGGTGGAGTTCCTCCAGAGTCAACCGTGGTGTCAGTACTAGGCAGAGCTTGCTGAAGCATCCCATCAAATACTCCTCAACTGGCTGGTGAGACTTGGCACTTGGATAATAAGGAAATTGTTTTTTCACTCCTCCAAAACAGCTCTACTTCTCAGTGGCACTTAAAAGGAGCCTTCCTTGAGGCGAGGACTGGAGTTATTATGCTGGTTGCTCCCTGGTAAAACTACTTCAGAGGAGTGGGCCAGAACATACTGAGGCTATGCTATGAGCTTGCTAAGCTCTTTCACAGTTCACATGGCAAAGGCTGCTCTAGAAGAGATTCTGGATGCAAACATCTGAGCATACAGACAACTGTCAACCAAAGTTACTAGTGTTAATGCAAAAATACCACAACTCTCCACGGTTGGATCTCTAGTAAAGGCCATGACCAGCAGATTTGCCATCTTGGGATAAGTCCTACATCTCTGTTTTTTGCAGCATCCCGGCTTGCCAGATCTGTGGTTGTATCATTTTCGGAAAAGGCTGCTTGCTTTGGGAGTAGAAACAGACAAGGGGGCCTGAGGCTGAAAGATCAGCCAGATTGACAAAATCAGTTCACATTTCATTCTTATTTAAACTCTAGTAAATCCAGCCCTAAGAACAAGGGAAATCTGGATGAAATCCAGCAGATTCTTTGGCCTGACTAAACAGTGCTGTATTGGAAGTTGAGATGGTGAGAAAAGGTTTTAAAAGCTGCTTGCATCCTCTACATCCTCAGGGTGACCCACCACAGCTGTAAGACTTGGACATACTTGACCAGTTCAAAAGCCTGTTTTCAAAGAGAGCATCAGAGTGCTCCTATCATGACACTCTGCACAATCCATCCACATGCAGCCTTGTGACCGTGTATGCATCTCCAGCCCCTCTTGTTTGCCACCCAGGCTCACCATCTTAGTGCATCTGCATACAAAGTAAGCCTCTGAGTACCCTCCCCTCCGAGTGGGAATGTCAAAGTGCTCCTTACAGCATTCCTTTGCTCATATGACCCACCCTTGGCAAAGTTTCCTCTTTTACCTCCAAGCCCTCAGTTCCTAAAGAGGAACCTTTAAAATTCCCCATCAAACCTGCTTTAAAAACCTCCTTCCTAAGTTAACAACTCTGTCTGCAACGTTTTGATTTAGTTAGGACTGCTGGGTTTGGGTGTTTTGCACATACTTTGACTGATTAAAAAACCACGTACACTCTCATTTATACTGGTTTGTACTTTCAAAAAGCACATTCAAGCTGCTAACAAACCTGCAACCCTCCTTAACTGTATCTTTAAGAACTTGAGGATTTTTTTTCCTATGCAGTAGTGGGTGTTCAAAAATATTTATAAATTAAAAATATATTCTATGTTTGAACATTTTTGTTCAATGAATGCTGGAATCAGTGGAAAACAAAAGGTTTGTGACAACTTTTTTTTTCCTTTTAACTCAAAACCCAAACCAGACATTTAAAAAAAAAAGAAATAGTTAACGGAAATAAACTTTCCAACTACATTTTTATAGTCAAAATAAAGGCTTATAGGAAATACAACACTGAAATTGCAAAGAATAAATTATTCCTGAAATGACCAAAACAGCCGTCCTTTTTCATTCTTAAACAAAAATGTATTGCCAGCAAACTCATGTGATCACCAGAAATAAGTATAATAGGTCTCTAGCTCACTTTGACTGGGAAAGCAGAACATACCTTTCCAATCAGTAACTCATGAATGTCACCCAGACCACGGAGTAGCCCTTCTCTCCCTTCCCTATCTCTAAGGCACACTAGTATTAACCAGTACACTTTCTGGTTGCCTGAGCACAGCCAGCCAAACAGCTCTGACCCAAAATTTGTCCATTTGAAAACAGNGTCTCCCCTCAGCCTCCTCTTCCACAAACTAAACAGTCCCAGTTCCCTTGATCATTTCTCATAGGATTTATGCTCCAGGCCCTTCACCAGTTTTCTTCACTAAAGCCAAGAAAATACTTGCCTTTAGTCTAGCCATTGTCCCACATGGACCATAACAGCATAGATAAGACCGGCCACACAGGAAAATATCTTCAGAAATGGCATCCTCTTGCCTTCAGTTTTTCATACACATGTTTGGGTATTGTCTTGACACTTACAGGAATACTGGAGAATTTCCACTTACCAAATTTTCTGTATCCCATGATCCATTACATAAAGGCCTGGAGGTCCTTTACATAATAGATTATCCCTCCCAACTTTAATCACAGCAATGAAGAGGGAAAAAGATTTCAGCTTCTCATACTGTCTCAGAGAACAAGCATCACGTGTTCTTCAACGTGGTAGTTATTACACGGTTGCCTGTTGAATCCCACCAGGACTAGGAGCAGGATTTTTTTTTCACTTTCTGAAGGGCCATGAGACAGAAGTACCAATATTTTCTACTAGTCCCAGAGCAATCTTGAACCTTTGTTGCCTTAAAGCGAGTGTTTTTTCTCAAATTCCTTTTCTCTACATTCCTTTCTCAAAAGAAGTAAGGCAAAACATTAATATGAATCTCTTTGCAGTCTCCTACTAATATTTTGGTCAAGTTGACTATACCAAAATATTGGCCCACAGGCAGGTAAAAACTCTATTTGCTGGAAGCTGGCTGTCAAATCCTGCAGTGGCATGGGCATCACTGGATGCTCAGAGCAATCTTGGATTTGATGATCCCAAGGGTCTCTTCCAACCTAAATGATTCTATGATTCTATGATTCAAGCACCTCATGATATACATGACTGCTCAGTGCAGATAAAAAGGCAGAGTAACAGGCTCAAGTTATCATGGGTATGAACCGTGTGTGCCCTAGGGAAAGTATCATAGGAACTGCCATCCCCCCTGAAAAATCCTTGCAGGGCTACAGGAAGGATGTGCTAGAGATGTCCTGGGGAATACTCCACCTTTGAGTCACAAGAGAAGAAGGAAAAGAAAAGTGAGATGCATCAGTACCATAATGACAACAACCCTTGCTGTGACCTGTTGGCACAAGATCAGAGAAGCAAACCATGGAAGAAGAGGGATTTCTATTTTCAGTCTGACAGAGTGAGTCTGTTTTCCGATGTCCAAAGTGGGAGGCTTGGTGTTTTGTAAAAAACAGTTCCAACATCACAAGGCACTTTCTCTGGCTTGTAAGTTCAAAGGAAAAATGCGACTGGTCAGGATCAAAAGCCTTTTTCAGTCATGGCTGATAAGCATGTGCTTTATGGCACCTGTCCTGTAAATAGGGTCCGCCGCCTTTCAGAGCACATTGTAGCTGTGGGACCACCTACAGCAGAGAGAGGTGGGACAGGCCACCTCCCTGTTTACTGTGGAAATAAAAAAGAATGGGAATTCGTAACTACAGGTACCTAAAAAAACCCCAAGAACTTTTTTAGCCTGTGCTTTGCATTCTTTAAATAGGCAAAGGAAGGCTTGTCAGGTTAGTTCTGTCAAGTTTACTAAACCTTAGAACAGATCAGCTATTCTAGTAATAGACATATCAGTATAAAGGTGAAATAACTGTTATTTCTTTCTTCCTTTTCCTTAACTTTTCATTTTCTGGCCCTCCTTTCCCCTACACCTCCCTTATATCAAATTATGTTTTAGTAAAATATTTGAAGTTCTTCACATTTCAGAAAATGCAGGTTGTTACACGCTTCTTTTCAGCTATCTGGAGATAAATTAGGGTTTAAATGCCTCTCACACAACGCTTGACCTCCTCATTCCCAGGAAAAGAAAATCCTTCCAGTTTTAATGAAGGAGAACCATTGTGCACAAAGCAGATGACTAGGACGGAGAATACTTGATTGTTTTCCAGCTTCTGCCATGTGCTTCTTGGGTGTTTTTCAAGAATTCGTTTTCCTTTGCTGTGCCTCAGTTCCCCATACATGAAATGGAAATAACATTATCCAGCAGCATGGTATAGGAGCAAGATATTATCATTATTGCTAAACCAAAGAAAACAGTCACGGTTTGTTTTTATGGTTCTAACACTCTAAAAAAACCCCAAGGAATATATACTTCTTTCATCAGAAAATAAAACTGTAAAGGCACCAAAAATCCACAGCACCAATTTTACCCACAGGAATAAGAATTGTGTTTATAAACCGAAAGGAGAGAGACACGTTACTTAGCACAGTGCTAAGAAATCTCGGCAGAGGCGGTGGGATCGCAGGGATCCCTAGGGCCGTGAGCAATCTTTACATACACAGATGAGATCCTTAAGTAATTGCTGTTCTTCCTTAGGTAAACAGGGGCTCTGGGAATCTGCTTCCCTGGGGAATGCTAGAGAAAGAAAACCTGAAGAGTAGCTGAGAGAATTATGATTTCCTAGCTAAAGTCAACAACAAAAAAAAAGACAAAGTCATCAACAACAACAACAACTATTAAAATCTAGCTATGGAAGCAATAGGTAACTCATTTTGCTAATCTGGTAATTAAAAAAGAAAAAAAAAAAACAAAGAAAATAATAATAAAAAATAAGAGAATAGGAAGATGCTTAAGATGCTTTCAGAAGACTTTGAGACTCCTCAGAGCCAGCAAAAAGCTGAATGCCATCTACAGTTTCAGAGGCCATATCTAGCACTGTTTACTATCCTCTTGCCCCAGGGCAGCTAAAAGGTTTGTGTTAGGAGCAACATGCAATAAATATTTAGCTTTTTTTAGAATGGACTTTCAGTGACCAAGAATTTCCTTTATATGGGATACTTCTTCTGCCACATTGGCTAATACTTCACTTCACATACTCAGAGAACAGACCTAAGTTTCAAGTTACTGCAAATTCATGGAAAAAATATCAGCATATGGGGAGAAGAAAAATAATATTTATTTCCATGAAAAAGCATAATGTGCAACTTCCTGTAATAGACTGTTCTTTGAAACGCAGCAGAAGATAGTGGCTGCCTCCAGCATTCACTCTGCTGCTAGAAGGGTAAAGATGAAGTATGCAGGGGCACAAAATTAACCATTGTGTTACTAGACACGTCCTACAGAGAACTGGACATGGAACTTATTTGTGCCACCTGAGACAGCCAGAGCGATCCCTTGGCTTTTCCTTTCTTGCGGTGCGGGTGCAATCCGCTCGCTCCAGGCCTTCTAGGGAGCCTGAGGGACTCCACTGGTCCTGTCATCTTCTGGCAGAGGCATACCTCTGCAGAAACAGACTGTGAGGACAGACGGTTCAGCACATTAACTGCTCGGAGCCCAGTCCAGAGCTTGCGAGTTCCCTCCCCTCCTTCAACACGCCAGATGCAAAAGGAAAACAAGATGTCTTATTAAAAAAAAATAATAATAAAAAATAAAAGGCAGGGCGAGGCGTGCAGGGCTGCGTTTGCCTGCCCTTCAGCTCCAGGGAGCCCCTCAGAGCACTGTTAGCTTTCTCAGGCTCCCAAGTGCTTTCCCAGCGCGGGAGGTTTCTGCCGGGCGGAGCGGGACAGCGCTGCCCCCCAGCGCCGGGCACCCGCCTGCGCACAGCACCCCCTTCTCTCCCCACCTCCGTCTGTCTGTCTGTCCGCCTCGTTTCAATCAAAGGCAGCTCTGAAACCATACCATGTCTTTCCTGGTATCATATCTACATGCTCATAGATCTATCTATATATACCCTGTGAATATATATAGAGAAAAATATACTCATAGTTCTATATATATAGGCTATGGATACATCTATAGAAAATTCTGGTCACAGATCTACATACATTCTATGAACATCTATAGAAAGATATTTTTTTATATTTCCATTTATATATATGTATGTGTGTCTTTATATATATACACTATATATACCTGTGCAGTTGAGCCTTTATACATATGTGTATGCATATATATAAAGGCTCAACTGCACAAGTAAATATACTAAATACTTGCACACACAATCCATTGGTACTTTATCCACATGGACAATGAAGCAATAAATGTACGAGGGCAAAGTGCCAGACTTGATGAAGGAACGCTGATAATTCAAACGGTTCTCATAGATATGACAAGTGAAACTCCCCAAGCAATGAAGATTGTGGTTTACATCTTTATTTCGTGTTCACAGCTGAATTCCTGATCAACAGGGAGCATTCTGTGGTGTGAATGTGTGCTCTCTCTCTCTCTCTCTCTTCCTCCCATCCCACAGTGCTCCTCTCTAAGGTTTTATGATTATTTTTATTCCCAACTTTCCATAACATAGGGATTGACCTTTAATTCACAGTGAGAAAGCCATAATTAAAACTTGACATTCCCTTCAGCTGGGGCTTGTGTTCCTGAGTCACATTTTCCTCCATAAAATGTTTGCATGACTCTAGAAATGGTCCTGCAACACTTCCCAATGAAAACTTCTGCAACTTCTGCTGGGAGCAGCAAAAGAGGACTGCAAAGAAGTGCCTCATGCCTTCTGGGCTTATAGGCACCCCCCATAAAAATCCCATGAGTGATCACAACTGGGTGTCATGCTGCTGGGAACACAGTCACTTTGGAGTATACGGGTGAAGTTTTTATTTACTGATAACAAAGTTAAACACTTTATTCCATATAGACCCTGACAAAATTTACAGACTATCACCTTGTTAAAGCCATAAAGGAAAATGTGTTTTGTTATCAGTGTTTACAGTGTCCATCCCATAAAGTCCTACCCTCACACTACAGTGCCCATCCCACAGAGTTCTGCAGTGGTGAGTGACTTCTACCATTTTCCGAAGATATGACTTAAAGCTGGGATTTACTTTCCTTATTTTAAATATAATCTTATGCCCTCCCCAGACAGCATTAACCTGAGGTTTGCCCTGCTTTGGCTGGGCTCCACCGCCTGTGACACAGAACGGCACCCACTCCACCTCTTGCAGGAGGATGAACCTGCCAAAAAATTTTCCCTGTGCCTACAGAAGGCTCTCACACCAGATTTAAGGATGACTCAAGTGAACAACTCTTACCTTTCCTACACCCCCCTGACAGAAAGGAAACTAATCCAGAGTCTTAAATTAAAAAGAAAAACAAACCTCAGGAACCAGGCAGCAATATAGCATCACAGAACAGACTGTGAAAAGCTGGAATAAAGAAGGAGTAGCGGAAGAAGTTAGTCAAGGCATAATCCAGAAAAGCTAAACTGCTTCAGATAGGAGACAGCATTCTCTATGAACAGGCAGAGCAAGCGGTACTTTCCTTTTGGTTTAATTATAGCAAAGAACACAACTTCAGGGATACCTCAGACTTGTTTTAATGTGGAGATGAAATGAAACAGTATAAGGACAACTGCCTTGATTTCATATGGGAATTTGTATGTTCCTACATCATGAGCTGCCCCAAAACAAGGATATGTAACCTTTATGTCGTGTTACTTATTTTTAAAACAAACGTATCAGGGTTATACAGATGTTGTTATTCATCTACTTCCTTGCATATTTATTACTTTTGAGTGTGCTCCAGTATCTGGACCAGAACATGTAATGCTCATCCAGATAAGTATAAAAATGCCCTGGTGTACATGTTGCCCAAATACAGCAAAAGAATGTTCCTAGTCACGCTAAGCATGCTGGCAGACACTGTACTCACGCAAGAAGATCAACAGAAAGACTGGCTTTATTGCTTTCTTTTGTAAAATAAAATAATTTCCTAATATTTTCTTAGCTGCTTAAGCACGTGGGGTACTGTAATACACAGCAAAAGCATTTTAAACTCTGAATAGTGCCTCTTTGTTAGAGTAACAAACCCCAAACAACTTATCTAAAGCAGAATCCGGGAGTTTGCTATTAAAGGGCTGCAGCTGAGTCACCCCAGAGGCAGCAATGGTCTGCCACAGCTCAGTAAGACAATACCCTAATCCCTTGGATTTTCTTAAGCTAATTTTGGAAAGCTCCTTGCCATTCATAGTGCAGTGCTTTGTCTTCTCATATTCATTTTCTGCTGCAGCTAGTAGTAGTTAATATTTTGTCACTCCATCACCCTAGCAGTTGTCTTATTTTGATACCGCCCGTGGAAAATGTGACATTTTAAGGTGAAAAGAAAGAAGGAAAGAGAGGAACCAAGTATTGAACAATGACAGACTTTGCCCTCCTGTGAAGGCAGCTCTGCCAGCATGGAACTAGATGGACCAGCAGATGTGAAATCAAGGGAGGCTTTCCGGTGATTGCTGAATCATTTCTTCCTTTGTTATCGCTGCAGGGCTTCCTGTCAGCAAGTCAATAGTGCATTCAGGATACCGCTAAAAGGCCAGATCCTATTCACTGAGGAGCCCCAATTAGCCATGTGATGTCAGGGGACCTTTTCACATCTAACACAGTAACATTGTCCCAGAATAAAGGTTATCCACTTACAAAAGTGGAGGAGTGAAAGCAAACTGGAGCACACCCCTGTACCACTTCTGGGGGCTATAGATTTTTACATTGTGCATATCAAGATTCTGCCTGTTCTTCCCTTTTCCTTCATCAGATAAGCCTTATTCAAGAGGATTTTCTTGTTATTTTTATTTTAAAGGAATAGGACGTAAGTTGCATGCAGGCCCTTTAAGGGAATGAATACACATGTTCCACAGGGAGTAAAACAAGTGTAACAGCCCACCTTGTCTTTGGGGCTACTGGACGAGGAGCTCCAGAGAACCCATTCTGTGTAAGCTGCCTGAACTTCCCCCACAGCTGCACAGGCAGGGAAAAAGACGGGTCAGTCCTCTGGTTTTGGGGCAACAGAGGAAATTAGACGGGCATTACATGCAGTTTTCACTGCTTGCTAGACTTTGGCAGAAAGACTCAGTTTCACGGGGCTAAACTAACCAAAGCAGTCACCTCTGTCCTGCAGAGTACAGGGCCCTGCCCCCAGAGCAGCCCAAAGCCTACAGCAGCAAAGGTCTGTCACCTGCACACCACACTGTCCTGGGGGCAGCCTGGTCCCCATCAGAGAGAGCAGGTGAGGAAAAGCACAGATTTGTAACTAAACATCTAACTCTTGCTGTTCCAACAATGACTCTTAGGTGCCAGCTTACTCTCATTTTTTCTTTCCCACGAGAAAAAGAAAGCAGCTCTCCATATGACAAACCTCCAGCATAATTATGTCTTAAAACTGAAGAATGAAGACAGCAAAAGCACTTTCCATCCTTAAAAGAAGGGCTCCCACCACGCTCAGCAATCCCAGAGAAGTACTGGAAAGTGAGAGGTACTTTTTTGTTTGGTTGGTTTTCAAAAGGAAAAGAATTAAAGGAAAATACACACAGATTTATTCTCTAGGGAAACCTTTCAACTTCAATGGGGAAGACATTATAACATGGCAGGTTAAGGCTGCAACAGGTTTGTACTGCAGATTAGTACTTGCAAGGTGACCTGTTATTTTGTTTTGGAGGTTGCATAGCTGTCATCCATAATACTCCAACTTCTTCTTTGCACTGGGCTAAAATTCCTTCTGCTCAATCCGTGTACCACGCAGCAATAAACCCTGTCAGGCTGTAATAGCTCCCCAGGGCTTGCTATGTTAGAAGACCAGATGATGATTAATAGAATATGCATTTTATTAATCTCTTCCTGCCTGTTCCAAAGCTTGTATTTTGTTTCAAATCATAGAAACAGGCGGTTGGAAAGGACCTACAAGATCATCTAGTCCAACTGTTCCTCCTATCACCAATACTACCCACTAAGCTACTAAATCACGTCTTGTAATACCTCATCCAGATGCTTCGTGACCACCACCAGGGACAATGGTGGAGTGATGCATCCAGGAACAGAGAACTTCCATTCTCTATTAATAACAACAAAGAAGACCCACCTGTGCTGGCAAAAATCTTTCAGTGATTTTATGAACTTCTGAGTCCACAAAGCCTGGAACTGAACAATCAAAGGCACAAAATAAAACGCTGGCAAAACTGCATAGATAAAATAAGCAGTGAAAAGGAAGCAACCCTGCTTTTTAAAATGCCTGTACCCAAAGCTCAAACTCTATAAGAAGCTTGCCCCTGCAATTTGTATTATAGTTTTAACTGTATTCCAAAAAGGAGGTAACTGAAACAAGGACTATATAGCTTTTTCATTATTATTATCAAGTTTACATTTGAAATCTGCTTAAATACAATTATAGTTCAATTCTCAGGTTTTGCTTGAATTAAGTGACTTTCTCTAAACTTCTCCAGTATTGTAGTGAACTAAATGCTTCTGGGGGAGTATTAATTACTTCCTGTGTCACACTTTCAGTACTTTCATTGAGATTTGGAAGAAATAGGAAAAAAGCAACCCAAGACTCCCAGCAAATATCATCTCACAGGCAATGGAGTTCAGGAGTGTTCAATTAGGTTAAAGGTAGTACAGCCTTTGAAGAGAAGTCCATGCTTTCATGTGAGATACTGTATTTTACATTGGGGAGGTATAGGATTTTTGAGTTAATTTGTATTCCTCTTAACACATAGGTTACCATAAACTTCAGGGTTTAAAGTTTCATTACTTACAACTACAGGCAGTTGCATCTCAGCTTTTAGAGAGGATGGAACCTGACGAGTACACAGCTTGCACAGCCAGCTTGAATCAAGCAAACTAATAAAAACCCCTGAACGTTACTATAGAAGCCTGCTATGCCATATTGTGCCTCTATAGGCACCTGAATTGAAAGTACTAACTAATTGGGGTTTTTTACCTACTATACAAGCCATAGATGGATTAAACAACACAAAAGTCAAAGTAAATAGCAGAAGTTTTTATCTTTTTGTTCCTTAAATGCAAATTCTTTCCTTAGACAGCCATAGCACTTCTTTTTCTTCCTTATTTTTCTAACATAGCTGTTTTCATAAGCCACTAAAGCCACTTGCTCCATTTATGCAAGTCTTGATCAGTGACAATCAAGAAAACCTGGCAGCACAGTAGAGAAGACCAGCAGTAATACACTAGCTTTAAGTATTACTGTGGGGTTTTTCTGCACCAGACTTACAAACTAACATATTCTTACATACAAACACAAATTGTTTC
>VZTM01012477.1:0-13747 GCA_013400555.1 Jacana jacana | reverse complement strand
TTTACTAAGAGGAACACACATAACAGGAACCCTCAGCTACAAACCCTCAAAATCACGCTTTTAAGCATCAAAGGGAAAAGAGCAAATTTACAGACACACACCACCTTACTATAAACAAAGCCTTCTCACCTCCTTATATTAAGTAGCAATACCTTTTTTTTTAACAGTTTGCCATGTGAAATAAGTAACTACCTTCTCTCAACATACCACACACCTCCATAGGCACAGCTGAAACTCATGTCACCTCTCTCTTTCATTCTGAGCAGATTAAGTTCCCTATTTAAGGTGGGTTTTTTTTTTTCACACTACCATTCAGAAGGCAAGAGAAGCAGTGAAACAAGGTAGGTGTTGTACTTAACTGCTGTTGAGATATCTTTACACTAAATGAGTACTGTAGATTAAAATATGCCTGTAAAATATATTGTACTTGTTTTAGTTGTGATTAAAAGAGTCGGTATTTTTATTGCTGTAATATCCTAGTGCAAACATGTTAATGGTTTAAAGTCTCTCAGTTCTCAAGAATTTCTGAAGCCTGATATTTTTATAATGTGTTCTATCCCTGCTACACAACTCATTTCAGTACTAGCTATGTTTTAGTTATTTATCGTATAATAGCATTCAAGAATATAAGCAGAGCTGAAATGGGAAAATGACTCAATTCTGCTCTTTACCCTCTCCCAGTGGGTGCTACCCCATGGCAGGGAAAGCTGAACTTTGTGTAAAACCAGTCTCAAAGAGCTGTAGCCAGTAGCCTGATACACTAGGATCATCTAGTACTTTATGTATGTAGTGTTACAAACCATAGTAGGCCAGAAGATGCTTATTTGTGGCTCAGTAGTACTTTCCCTAAGGCTGAAACAAATAATCAGGGTGGAATTATTTCTAATGGGTTAAATATGCTTATGAGTCAACGAGGTGGTTGACTGACATCACTGAAGTGATTAAAGTATCTCAGGTGCTTTCAGTGAAGCAGGTGCTGTTAGCAATCCCTGTGTGTGAGGTGGGGAAAGTGCTTCATCTACTCTGGGTGTCAAGGTGGTGACCCAGGTGGTTTTCATAGTTCTTTTCTGAGAAATAGCAGCACACAAACTTAGACCTTGCTGTATATGTAAATTATGTAGAGTGAGAAAAGAAAGGATTCTTTTTCTCATAGGAACTCAGAGTGCAAGCTCTCCTGTTCGTTATTAGGGATATGGAAACTGTGAATCACTAATTTTCCTTATTCTACCTCCTGAGGAAGCTATTGTACTGCTGTGATAGATTGGGAAGAGAAAGATACATGTGAAACTGTATTCAAAAGGACAGGAAAAAAAAGGTGCTTACTACAGGTTATTAAACTCACAGCATTTGAATACTTTTGGGGGAATTTTTCTATATTGCTTTTCTTTTTAATGTAGCCATATTTATGATTATGTGGCTACATTACAATTTTTCTGGTGTCTTCCTCTCTAGACTGAGGGCAGGTATAGTTCCTCTCCTCTTGATCAACCAGAGCACCCTCCCGCTGGTTTCCCATGCTTTATTGTATGTAGGTATTCCTGTGCTCATGGGAGAGGGAAATACTCCTGTTTCAGGAGAGATGTTTCTTTCACCAAGTGTTCAGTCTTTTTAGGGAACTGCTAGAGAAGAGAACAAGGAAAAGGATAAATAGGTAGCAGGTATTTGATCATCCCATAACACATTCTTGGCATCTTAAGTGTAGCTTCCAATTAAGGCTTTTGTTAAAACAACTATGCAAAGCAATATTTACTGTATATTTCAATTTTAAATAGGGCTTCTTGCTCAGGAGGAGGAAATCTTCATTATGTTCCTTGTATACAAACAGAAAAAATACATCTCTTTTCTTTGTAATGTAATTATCATACATATCTCTGTGGAAAAAACCAATGTTTTCTTTTTCTTCTCAAAACCTAGCATTGACAGTACAGTTTGAAGTACAATTAGAGCGTTTGAAAGCCTGGAAAACAAAGTTTGGGGAGTCACGTTTTGGGAGTGGAACTGTATAGTTAGTAATGATGCTTAAAACAAATGTGCAGAACTCAACATAATAAATTTTACCCATGTTAGTTATAATTGTGAAATGGAAGTAAGCCATCTTTTGAAGTTTACATAGAAATGGTATCTGGAGGGAAACAATGCAGAATTAGTGATCCGAATACTAAGATTTTTTTATATAGGTTCAGTTTGTTTTGAAGTACAGACTAATTTGTATCAACCTGCTTTCTGAAGTTGTTGTTCTACTGTAGTATTTTCTTCTTTCCACTCTTCTCCAGGTCAGAAACTCTCAAATCTGAAAGTCCATGCCTAGTTCAGGTAGAACAGGCAGAACAACATGTAATAAGTCACAGCAGATGAAAACTCAGTCCTAATTTCTTAGCAGGTAAATACTGTGTGAAGGATTGCACTGGCAACTTGCCAGAATTTTAAGGCCTATATCTAACTGGTGGTAAAGAAACTGTGTACAATAGCATTTATTGTACCTTCCTTATTAGAGGAACAGTCATTGCTTGTTTTAGTCATGCAAGCAACAGAAGCATGAAATTGAGCTTTGCCCATGACTGATTTCTTGTGTTCCAGGTCCAGTCAATATAGATTTGAAGAGAAGTCCTGGGGAATTGTCACCATCAGTTACAGTCATGCAGAGTCTGAGCCTCTAATTGGATGTCACTTTTTTCCTTTATGGAAAATTTCAGAGGATTGGTCAGGCCTGTGAACTCAAGAACAGAATTTGATCTTTAGATTTAAGAAGA
This sequence comes from Jacana jacana, assembly GCA_013400555.1. Taxonomy (NCBI): domain Eukaryota; kingdom Metazoa; phylum Chordata; class Aves; order Charadriiformes; family Jacanidae; genus Jacana; species Jacana jacana. Next base: position 10,997 of record VZTM01012477.1, on the reverse strand, counting down.
ATTACTGTATTGATATCTATTAGAACCAAATTTTGTATTAAACACTTCTTCTTTGTCCAGAGAGCATTCTGGAACAAGACAAACATGTGGACTTAGAGACATGTACTTTCTTTTATCTTTTCAAAAGTTTATTCACTTAAAGATTCAGATATCAGGATGCTAAAAATTATGACTTGCAGGTACTACAGCACACCTAGCAGACCTGATTGCCATTTCTTAATTTTTCACCAACTGATAAATGTGTACCTAGGAATTCCATTATTTTGGGAGTATTTTTGGGGCAGTAGCATGGCTTTGTTTCCTTTTTATGGTTGCCTCCCATAGCATTTGTCGTTAATGATTCTCCTTTTGTTATTTCTGTTACTATTGCCAGTATTCTAGCACCAACTAGAGCTTGCTGAGGTTTTTAACATACACAGCACTCAAGTTTTTTGTTGCACTCAGGTCACCATTTGCCCCACTAGTCACTTCTGCCTGCTGGTATCTCATGGCAGTCTGAGTCTCCTTTATCAGAATTAGTGCTTTAATTACAGGATTGTCAGACCTTATTAAGCAAATACAGATGCTACAGCTGACAAGCTTTGTACCTGTGGTTATCATGCACTTTATTAATGTATAGCCTCAGCTTGGGTCCATTATGTGTCAGCCCTACCTGATGCTAAATCAAGGGGTTCAGGATTGTATAAAGATGCCTGAAAATTCACCAGTGGTAATGACTAGAATCTTTGAGAGGCCAGAACTAACACTGTCTCTATATGCTGAGAGAGCAGCAGTCATTATCCTGTCCCTAGGTAGCCTGTGACTGACCCAGAAAGCTCAGAATGTGAGAAAAATTAAAAAGGAAGAAACCAAGGCATTAAAGCTAAGAGAATGGGCTTATGCAGGCACTAATGGACTGTTAGGTTCCTGTTTTCTATCTATTATACTTGGTATCATTTCTGCATACATGACTCAAAGGAGATAATGCAGGTATCTCTAGCAGAGGTGGTTCACGAGTTTCAGCAGAGCTCTGTATGGAAACAGTGACTGACAGACAAAAGCTGAGCTCACAAGTTCTGGCCCTCAGCATGCAAAGCACCCTGGGTGGAGCCTTGTTGTTAAACCAAAGCAAATGCACGTAGACCAGCTGAGTTGGAATACCTCAGCTGAATAAAAAGAAGTAAAAATTGTGTGTTGAAGTGCCCACCTCTTGCTAATAATCTGGCTTTTGTTTTGATGGGGCATATACAATCAGCACAGCAGAGGAGCCTACAAGTAAAGGCAATCCTTTATTAGGCTAGATTGTTAGCAGAATGGTGATTTTTTTTGTTTGTGTGTTTCTTTTAAGCCACTTCCACTTGTGAGAAATGGAAGGGGGTGTAGGGGAGGATAGATGAGCTGAAAAAAATGTGTTTAGGTGGCCTGACAGTGTTGAGCCACCCATCTCTTTACAGATGGATTGTTAAAGCCATGCTATTGGAGAGGATGCACTGATTCGGGGGAGAGTTGAGAGTTGAAGAGGGTCAACACCTGTGGGCAAACAGGGAGGTAGAGTCTTCCAGGTTTTTAATTCAAAATACTTCGGGCAAGCATCATGGGGAGCTGCTAGCTCCTGACTGCAGGCAAAATTGCTCTCCCAGTGGTATTCGTGCGGTGGGATTTATTTTAGGCAGGAAACGAAGGAATACCAGGAAAAGCTCTCGGAGAGGAAAGGAACCTCCTTTTCCTCCAGAAGAAAGGACGTGTGAAGAAACCAGCTGCCCCGAAGCGGGGTCTTTCCCCTCTCCGACCGGAGGATGCGCTTCTCCGGGGAAAGCCTCGCCCCCGGGAGCCGGGCGGCTCCTGCTCCCCCCTGCTCCCACCAGGTGGCGCCGTTGCGCCGCGTCGGAGCTGGGCTGGGAGCGGCGAGCCCGGGGCGAGCGGCTCCCCGCCGGGGGCTGGCAAGGGCGAAGCTCAGGTGGCCCATCTGGGGCTGGGAGGGGATGACAGCCCTCTGAGGAAGGAGATTTCTGCTGTGGTGCTTTTCAAAAACCTTTGAGAGCCAACAGGCCAGATCTTAGGGCTACAAAGTCTTTAAAAAGCTTTTTAAAGAGCTTTTGAATGCCTGATTCCATAAGTTCTGGCCAGCGTAAGATCTACCTGTTATTACTTAGTTAAAAAAACCAACCCACAATTATTTGATTACCCTGAGAACAAGTGTATAATAAGTGAATATAAAGTTTCTCAGTGTTTACATCCTTGTAGCAGTAATATTTTTCACCTGTGCATTTGTAGTTTCACATAGAATTGAAAGGCCACATCCTCTGTCTACCTCTCATTATCTTACATTAAGGCTATAAATGCGCTTAAGAAGTCTGAGTTTTAAGAGCCTGAGAGTTGAAGGTGGAGTGTACTTAGGGGTATCGAGCATGGCAAAGCATACCTTGTTAGCAAAAGGTATTTACTTAAAAAGGCTAGGTGGATTACAGGTTGTCCTGTATCAAAGCTAAAGCAAACAGAGTGGCTGGGACTATACTGTGGAGCAGGTACCAGTGTTCCTAGAGAGGCAATATGAACTTTTACTCTCTGCCCCCAGCAGCATACCCAGTTCCCCTAGTTCATGTACCAGTAGCCAATGTGGTGTTCCCAATGTTATTTTATACAAAAGGGTGGTTTTTATACAGCCTGGGTTTGGGCAAGGACCGACTTGGACTGGGAAACCATAGCAATTGTTCAAGGTGTTTTTTTGTTTGGTTTTTTGTTTCTTAAAGTGGGTTTTCAAAATGAGTTATGTATTAAACTACATTGGACGGGTTTTTACTCCAAAGGATCGATAGATTATCATGGGGAAACGCAACTTTGTACCCGTTTCAATATATCATTAACAACAACAAAGAAGTTGCTCCTGTATTTTAGCTTTAAAACTAAAGAATAATAACTTCTCTGAACTTCACAGAGTTTTCACTTCACGTATTTTCTGGTAACAGCCTCTTCTCTGGCTTGAGATCAGAGCTTCAGGTGAGCCAGAGAAGGAAATGAACTAAAATATCATGCTGGTTTAACAAGACCATTTTGGGCACCACTCAGATCTGGAAGGCATCCTCTTTCTTCTGTACTTGACAAATCTAAAGATGTGCCAGGTAATGTTACTGCTAAACTCTGCAGGACCCGAGCCAGCAAACTCTCAGGTCCATCATCCCCCTGAGCTGGAACCTGAATCCAGGGATCTTCGTCTGGAGAGTTGAGTCATTTGGATGCATGGGAGGTGGTCATTTCCCTCTGGTGGCGGCAAGAGCTTGGGAAGCGTGGTGCTGGCGCACCTGAGTAACTGTGAGTGTCTTGGCTCAACCCAGCTGAGTTCAGTAGCTCCGAGGTGGTGTCTTGCAGAGCCACACAGCATTTGCAGTTTGTCCAGCTTCTTATTATCCTTCATAGTGAAGAGCTGTAATAACTATATTATATGTATGTAGTTAATGAGAGTTACATAAGCATCAAATTCAAGGTGTTAAAAGTAACTATACTCAAGTGGCAAGCTTTTCCCTCCCTGGATGGAGTTGACAAATAATATTTGTGAGTTACTGTCTTGTGCTATTTATTGTCCAAGAGATAACAAAGATGTGTGAAGACTGTGTGTCTGTGGACTCTTGAATCTTTTGGATAGTTTAAGAGGTATTTCTAGACATTACTAATCACTTCAGTGGACAAAGGATTCTGAACACACTGCAGGTGTCTATTTCTTCCTGTCAAGTTTGATGTGTGCCACGCTGTTGTCATCTGCTACGTCAGGGACTCTGCTTACTCTTTTCTGCCTACACTTCCAAAAGAGGAGGATACCTGGTCAACTTGTATATGCTGCCATTTTCTTAAATAGCTGCTGTGCAATTTTCTTTAAGTGTTTGTATTGTCTTTGTCAGCTTAGACAGGTAAGTCTTATTCTTGGAGGAGGAAGAAAAGGATTTGCTGATGTTCCTTTGGTGTAGCTGTGATCTACCAGTCTTACAGATGGTCTAACTAATGGCAAACCCCATAAGCATGTGCTCGGGCCTTGCTTGAAGCAGACTGATAGTGTTGTCTGGTAACACCCAAGAAGGATGATCGTTTCCTCATGCAGAACTTGAGGATTACAGCCAAGGGGCCCCATTTTTATTTACTGCTTGTTTTATCCCAACCATATACGCTTTAATTGAAGTTAGTAATTTTTATTTGGACATCTGGAAAGAAATCAGAGTGTTGACACACAAAGGTAACAGCCATGCCAGGAACATAGACTATTTCAAAACACAGTTAAGAGTGGAAAATAGCAAATATTTTAGTCTGTGTTTTCAGTAAATACACTGGCATAAGAATATAATGCATAAAGAAACTATAGCTACCTAAGTTTATTCCACAAAAGTTGTAAGTAGCCACTGATTCTTTTCTTTTTCCAGGCTTTTCCTTATCACCCCGGGTAAGGTGGTGGCTATTTAAAATTCCTTTGATTTTTACGCTGGCTAACACCTTGCATGTGTACAAATAATTACTCTGTAATAAAAACTCCGGTTTACTTGCTTCCATTTCACTTTTCCAGTGCAAGGCTTTCATTCCGACTGACCTGTTCTTTTGTAAAGCACAAGCATGTTCTGGGGAAGAAAACAGATTTTCTCTATAGTCTGTGCTGCTATGGGCTTCTGGTGTCTCTCTTTCTGCTGCGTGAATTGCTAATGATCTGAGCCTCGCTGCCCAAGGTTTAACTCTGGAAGTAAGTGAAAGGAAATAATTTACTTCGTGAACTGGAGTTACTATTTGCTGAAAGGTAATGGAAGAGATAAGATTTCTGTCTTTTTAGACAAAAACCACACAGTTGATATAACTGTAATGAGGTCATAACTTACAAGAAAAGAAGTTCTGAAACTGGAAAATCAGGTTTAACTGTCAATGGAGGCATATTTTGTCTCTGGGGACTTTATTCCTAAAGTTTTTTTGTCTGTTGTTGCTCAGGTATTGCAGACAGTCAGGTTTAATTTGTATGAAATAAACCTTGGCTATTCCTTCATTTCTGGTCTAACAGTTTATTACTTCAGTAGCTATCAGAATACAGATGCATGAGGTAATTCTGGACTAACCACTGCAGCAAAAACTTGTCCAGTTCCATATGTACGTGTGGCAAAGATGTATACCGAGGAGATCCACCTACTGATTTTATTCCCTTTACTGGGGTATTTCACATGATTAGCTTTGATAGAAAAAGTGATTTCAAGCATTCGCTAGAATTTTGATTTCATGTCTCTAAATTTTTTATTTTTATTTGAGAGAATGAATGTGATAGTCTGGGTCTCATTTGTTAAGCTTGAAGAAAATAAAACAAAATAGCAATTTTGGTTGAAGCTTTTTTATTTTTCTACATTATTTGCTTGAGACAGTAAAGAGCGAAATGCTGGAAATAACTCAGTGTGTTGTGCTCACTTTTGTTATTCTCTGATTGTCTTAGCAGACCGGGACAAAGCACTCTGGTTTTGCAGCCTCGTCGTTACAAGTTGGAGATTTGCTACGTACAGGCAGGAGAGGGAAAAGAACATAATGTGAAGGAATGATCCAAACTGCTGGTCAAGGTCTGCTGCTCCTGGCTGTCAGCCTGGGTGTCAAAAGGAACGTGTCCCAGCTGGTAAACACTTTTTTTTTCTTTTGCTTTGTTTTAAATGAAAAAAAATTATTCTCAGTTCATCTTCTTCTTGTTTCAGGCTTTTTGACCCTAGGTTTGCTTGTTGCTCTACAAACAGCACCACCCCAAATAAGCAGTCTTTTGCTGCTTATAATGTCTGAAAATTATCAATGAATACTCCTTGAATTTTCCTTCAAATACATGTTTTTGAAAGTTCTACTATTTATTACTGGAATTGAAGTAGAAAAAATTGAAGAAAAAATAGTGTGACCAGCAGAAGCAGGGAGGTGATTGTCCCCCTATGCTCAGCACTGGTGAGGCCACACCTTGAGTCTGGTGTCCAGTTCTGGGCACCTCAACACAAGAGAGATATTGAGGTGCTGGAGCGAGTGCAGAGGAGGGCAACGAAACTGGTGAGAGGCCTGGAGAACAAGGCTTATGAGGATTGATTGAGGGAGTTGGGGTTGTTCAGTTCGAGGAAGAGGAGGCTGAGGGGAGACCTCATCACTCTCTACAACTGCTTGAAAGGGCATTGGAGAGAGCTTGGTGCTGGTGTCTTCTCATGGGCAATGAGCGACAGAACAAGAGGGAATGGCTGCAAGCTGCAGCAGGGTAGGGTTAGGCTGGACATTAGGAAAGAATTCTTCACAGAGTGGTCAGTCAGTGGAATCAGCTGCCCAGGGAGGTGGTGGAGTCACCACCCCTGACTGTGTTTAAGAGTAGATTAGATGTGGTGTTGAGGGGTATGGTGTAGGGGAGAACTTGTAGAGTAGGGCTGATGGTTGGACTTTATGATCCCAAGGGTCTCTTCCAACCTAAATGATTCTATGATTCTTCAAGAAGACTTCAGTAATTTTATTTATATATACTGAAAAATATATTTAATAATTTTGTTTGAGCCTCTCTCCAGCTAAAATGGATAAACTTGTAGCTGAAATTGATGAGAAAAGTGTTTATCTTTTAGAGTATTTGCAAGGTGAGGTCATAGGGATGTTCCATCCTTGTAGTTCTGCTATTACATCAAAATGAGAAGCAAACTATAAGTGCTGCTTCAAAACTGTTGTCTGACCTTTATTTTAAGAGTAGAGCTTTGTTAGGAATAGAACTAAATGGTGACTCTACAGCTACAGGAAACAATGATCACACCACCTGGTAACTGTACACTATAATCAGAAACAGTCTGGCACAAAGTTCAAACTTCAAGATTAGAACCCTCTACAGGACAAGAAAGCATTAGGAAATGCTTCCTGTCTGAGCTTATTTTAGTGATGTTGGAAATGCCACTGTAGGTGTGACTTGTACTGCCATTAGCTTATCCCAACCTCCAACATGCAAGTCTGAGAAATGCTACTTGAAAGTAATTTCTAAGTCTCTTTCTTCTGCTTTCCTGATAAAAGTAGTTCCCTTTGAAATCAACACAGACGGACTCACAGAGTGTGCATCTGAGAGCAGGAACTGGCTCCTAAATTAAAGCTTGAATTTGCCTTTGAACGTGTCTTTCCAATAAGATAGTCTTAAGGTGATTTCTAGGGTGTTGTTGAGGGAGTCTGACACCACCAGACCAGGCCAAGTGCAAGATGTTCAGAGCAAGTCAAGCCTGCCCAGGAGGAAATGGGTAGTAAAATGAATGGGGTTCCCAATTATCAGGCTGTCACAAGCAACATGCAGTTACAAATCTAACAGTTCAGAATTTCTCTTACAACCTCTGAAATTCACAAGTACTTGAATAAAATGAGCTCCTCGTGGGAATGTGTCTGTAACAAATTCAGAAGTTCAATAGAAAATGTATTTCTATAGTTCTAGTTATAAATCAAGAGCTTTTACAATTGTTGCAGTGAAGGAGGAGTAGCAAATGCAAATGAAAGAAAAAAAATGTGGTATGGTTGGTGAAGAAGTACAGTGGAATGTGCTAAAATTCAGTCAAAAATTGTAAGCAGTTCTGAAAACACCCTGAATAATGACGTAGAGACTGGCAGAGTGCAGACTGGGTGACTCGTAGCCGTGCATTCCAAAGAAGTATGGAAAGAGTTACTGTGAAGAAAACTTAGTGGCATCCTCTTACCTGAAGCGACAAGAGGCTAATAATACCTCGAGTTTCCTCCACTCTCTGGTGCTTACTGGAACACCAGCACTCCCTCCTGACACTTGCACATGTGGTTTCCTCTGCTGAGAAGGAACAACAGGGAACTGCTCACTTGAATGGGGGATTTCTTAAGGGGATTTGCCAGTATGACACTGGTTTGGTCTGTCACAGAATCGCAGACTTGTTTGGACTTGTCAGAAGTAGGAAAAAGGCAGGCTTACCAATTTTATCTTCTCTTATGGGAAAAAAAAACCCTCACTAAGTAGCAGATTAAAGGTCTATTTGGTCTTGCTTTTCTCTCAGAGTTGTAAAGCAAGGTGTTTGCATCTACACAGGAAAAGTGCCCCATCATAGCAAACAGTATGTGTAATTCACTGATGTGGAAAAGCAAGTGGGAACTTACTGACAAAAATGAAAAGTTTCTTATATGAGTTTTGGCAGTTGTGCAGAGCACTGAAAGCTCATGTTGCACAACAAGCTGACACTCATCCTGTTCCACACCACAATGAGAAATCTCCCAGCTTTGGTATGTTATGAGTAATAGTGCAAGTCACTGAATTAAGACAGTCTCGTGGGGCAAGGTGGCCTTGCCCCAGAATAAGCCAGTGTTTCTGCACTAATACTGTTTTGATATTACTTCCCTTGTTTGCTTGCATAATTTGAAGCATTTGATTATAATTGGAGATGTATTTCTGTATTCATTCTGTAGCCTATTTCTTACTCTTGGATGATAGCTAGCTTTATGAGATCAGGGATGTACTGTGCTCCTGTGCTTTTGTCTAATGCTGGAATCAAATAGGGTTGTTTATGCTTTGTTACATAAAATATTAAAGTGATAAATATATGTTTAAATGTTTACTACACACCTAGAGCAAACAGGCTAGATATGTGGGGAGGGGAGCCACTTCGTTTCAAATTCAGGTCCTGTGCTTTTGAGGTCAAGGCTTTGTGCGTATATCTCTAAGTGTAAACCCTACCCCCTCTTCTCTGGTTTCTCCTTTATTCACTCTTCCCCCCTTCCTTCACTGGAGTAACTTATGTTTCTGGAATAAATAGCCTGGAAAAGCAACTGCAATGGGAGCTTTGTGGTCACTTTGAAACCATTTTAAAAACAGTTTTTGCAAAGCTTTTTCTTGTGCAGTGTGGCATTCCATCCATTTTAATATGGAAAAGTAAACTTGCTTAAGTTTTACCTAAAAGGAAAGCACCAGATACTCGAGGATTGTTTGTATCTACAGAATTTCAGGAAGTTTTCTAAAGGGGTACAAAGCCCATAGTTGTAAAGCCTCCACCATAATTTCAAGAGAGCTGTCTCTTCACATTTTATTTTCTTGTAAGTCCCACAGGAAAATAAAGAACGAAAGAGGAACAGAGGCCTTGTCCCTCCTGGTAGGCATAGTATGATTCTCTTAAAACATCTGTAAAAGGGTGCTGGCTCTGGCAGAAGACTGCCAGAAGAGTGCACTGAGCTATGCAGTTCATACAGTAACAGTGTTGTTCAGCTTGGAAGGCACCTCGGGAGCTTAGCCCAACCTCTGAGGTCAGCAGTGAGCTCCTAGTGAGCTATGAAGGTCTGAAGGTCTTTATCCCATGGGACCTTGGAAAGGGATGGAGACTGCACAGCTTCTCTGGGGAATCTGCTCCACCGGTTGAACATCTTCACAATAGAAAAGGCTTTCTTTCTGTTGTCAGAACTTTCCCTGCTTTAAGACCACTGCATCTTGGCCTCTTCCTGTGTACCTCTGTTAAAGAGCCTTATTCAATAATTTCAGGTTGATAAAAAAAAATGCTAAGGAGTCTTATTCAGCCATTTCACTCTGCAGGTATAGGCTGCTACTGCGTGTCCTCCCTACCCCATGGTCATCTCTCTTTTTTTCAATCTGAACAAACCAAGACCTCTCATTGTCTCCTAACAGGCCACTTGCTCTAGCCTCCTGAACCCTCTTGGTGGCCTGATATCGCACCAATAGCGATTGGTAGAGATGGGCTTTCTTCCCATAGGAAGCAAAGCCTTCCAGTTCTGTTTATAACAAGACAATAAATCTCCCTAGTGTTGCTGTAAGAATGGAGCAGCGGGATTGCAGGTCTGCTTCAAATGATGGGCTTTCTAATTTCTTCATTTCTAAGTTACCTTGTGCATTGAGTAAAGCTTCAGTTTGGAAGCCCCTGACTCCAGCCTGTAGTGGGGGTGTTTGCTGTCAGTGAGGACCCCTTGGGGCACTTCTGAGGCAGGAGATTACAGCCCCTCCAGAGAGTGGCCAAGAGTCTTGGCTGAAAAACCAACAAAACGTTATTCTGATGAGATCCAAATTCATGCTGCCATTGCCCTGCTGTGTCAGTACAGTAGAGTTGAACAAAACCGAGCTCTGGGAAAGCAGCAGCTGAAGAGGAACCTTAAGGTTTCATCCATCCTCAATGCTTCCGAGCTCCTTGAGGCTTTCACCAATGTAGATGAGTCATGCTGCAGCCTTTGTGTTTGAGGGAACACAAAAATCCATACCCTGGAAGTCAGTCTCCCTCTTGGATACAGCTGGTTTCTGGGCCAGGTGAGGTGTTCCAGCTCTGAGAGGAGCCAAGTGCTGCTGGGGCGGCGTGGCAGCCATGAGGTGTGAGGTGTAGCATGGTGGCCGTGAGGTGCGAGGGGCAGCGTGGCTGCTCACGGGGAAGCACACCCTGCCAGGAATTTACCTCGGGCTGTGCCCTGGGTAAGGAGGCAGTAACAACCTAACGCCTGGTGCTGGACAGGGAGCCTTCTCCGTGTCAGGCTATCAAGTTACAATGTGACACATAGTGTTGAGTTATGTGTGTAGTAAGTGCAATGGGACTTGTGATTGATTTGTGTCAGGATTTTGTTGGTTTTCCCTTTCCTCTTGCTAACTAATAGTCTTTGCTAATCGTTTGTGATCCCTTTCTAATTAGTATTATGATTTTGGTTTTTTCCCCTCTTGTGTCCCGCTGACTCTTTCCTGTCGTTTCTCTTCAAGCCTGCACCCCATTCCCAGTTTCCCCGGAGGGTTTTACCGCCGTGAGGCAAGGCTCCCTGGGGCGAGTCGTGAGGCCAACAGCCTCCCCTCTCATCTCGTCGGGCACCCGGCGCTCGGTTTGAGGATGGCTGAGCCGCTGTCCCGGGGCAGCCTCCGTTTGCCGGCGGCAGCGAAACACGGTTGCGTTGAGCATCACCTTCTCCTGACCCTTTGCTTCACGCCGGCTGGCAGGGCCGGGCCAGGCAGCAGGAGGAGGAGGAGGCGGGCTGAGGAGAAGGAGGGCCGCCCTCCCGGCAGCGCCGCTGTGGAGCGGTCCAGCGGGCGGAGGGGCGGG
>VZTM01012476.1:36985-71261 GCA_013400555.1 Jacana jacana | reverse complement strand
CTTTCCTTCTCAAACTTTCCCAAACCTTCTCTTCTCTTCTCTTCTCTTCTCTTCTCTTCTCTTCCCTTCCCAAAACTTCCCTTCCCAAACCTTCCCTTCCCTTCTTTTTTTCCTAGTATGTTTTTGCCACTTCTAGTCTCAAATAGCAATGAAAAGAAGAGGTTTGGAATTCTCCCTCTTTTTGTCTATCTGTTGTTACTAGCTAGACTACTAGTAGTAACCTAAGTACACAGTTGAAGGTCAGCTCATTTTGCCATGACTGTAAGTTGTCTTGACTTGTCCTTGTAGGATAATTTGAGTAGTTTCCTAAAATGTAGCCAGCTGCATATATAGAGAGAAAGGTGGAGGTGCCCAGAGTTGATGAAATACTCCTGTCTGTTCTTACAATACCTATTTCCATTTTAAAAACAGTGAATGGAAACAATAAACAAAAGAACAAGAAAACAGACTTCCAAATAAGAATGGATGAAAGCAAAGCATATTACAGATTGATCAAAAAACAGGAGGCCCCCAAGCAGCCTTCTGGGTATGCTGTGAAAAAGAAACTATCGGGAAATATGTGACAGCATATGGAGAGGTGGATGATAAAACCTTTCAAACACAAAATCTGCAAGGGGCGAAATTGGGGCGAAACCAAAATCTGCTGGGAGAAATTGGTGAGATGCAGATACAGACCATGTTTGGAAAAGCACCGGATGTACCTTACAAGCTTCCAAGCTCTTAAGTAATGAACTTGTGTGGTTTTCCTTTTGTCCTTTTGTCTTCTTTTTTTTCTTCCAAAGGATGATTAGTTTCCAGGCATTAACAAAGTGTGGAAAAGAACTTTGTGCATGCAAAGATGTTGCTAAATGTTGCACATGAAGAAGTCTGTCATCAATTATATTTCAAGCAGTTACTTTGATTTCATCTTTCTTTTGTTTACAGTAGGCTACCATGAACAAGGATGTCCCTCAGGAAAAAGGATTTGGGGAGGGGAGAACACATAGGAAGAAAAGGCTCTGAAAACAATATTTGGCTTGAAGCTTTTTTCTGAGAAAAAAAAAATTGAATCATGCGCAAAGTTTTCAGTGCAACAAAAGAAATCTTGTTTGCTTGCCAAAAAAGGTTTGTTATAGCAATGACAGGAAACGGGAGAAAAAGAGGTGGTATTCAAGGGATTTTAATAATTAAAAAAAAAAAAAGTCTACAGATTTTGAGGTAGCTTTGCCTAATATATATGTGGGTAATTTTTCCTAAAGTAATAATTAGTTCCATGTTCAGCAGTACTTTGGCTTTAGCTACATTTCTTGAATGCAAGGAAAAAGGAATTTAGTTCACAGTCACGCTTTTCCTTTTTCCTTTTTTTTTGGTAACAGTCTGAAGAATGAAAGTATGATTCATTTCATAACAAGGAAATGATGCTGCAGCTACATGTAGAACAGGAGTTCTTTAACTGCATTTGTTTGCATCCCACCATGTGCCATCAAGAAGGACCGCGCCTACGCTGGTAGAGCTGGGATGTCTGTGCCATGTTGGGAGAGCAGAGGTACTGAGCCAGGCTTGGGGCTGGGCTCTGGATTGCAGAATTGGTTTTGATCTCAGGTTTCTGGGCAAATTAGCCCATGGAGAGAACTGCAATGTGTGATGCAGACAAAGGAGTAATGCTGCAGGATCCAGGCAGGGACTAAACTGGCAACCCTTAAATTGAGGAGATCTTGGTAGGCTGTATGATGGCAGCAGTGCTTTCTCCCAGCTACTCGGTGTGCTCCACCAGCCCTCCCTGGTGGGCACAGCAATGACTGTCTGTACCGTGTTAAAGCAGGAGAAAGCTTCCAGCTTTCTGGAATGGCAGTAGGTAGTATACAGCCTCAATACAATCTCTGCAGACCAGCACAGATTCAGAAGCTGCTGACCTTATCAAGACACAGAACAGCCCAGCCACCATTCTAGTATGTCTACGACACTGCTAGTGATATATCTGGAAGATAATCTCTGGTACAGCAAAGTTTGTAAGTTTTAAAATAATTTTTTAGTTTTATAAAACATGGGCTGATTCTGCAGCTGTTACTCACATGAATAATTTTTATAAATCAGCCCACCCAGCCATGCACAGTACAAAGGTATTAATCATGTGGATCCACCTAAACCAAACTTGCCTAGTGATATACCAGCTTTCATACAGTCATTTTTGTAAGAAAATGTTTTCTTCCATGACAGATAAGACCTAAGGATGTGACCAGAGTCTCAGGGTTTACTCCTGTCTATGTAGTGAAAGACCCTGAAAAGCCAAAAACAGACCTCTAGTGGCCAGCCTATCTTTAATGGGAAGATGCTAAAAAATCCTTAAGAAACAGGAAAACATAGTTCCTTGTTTTAATGTAAATATATGAGTGTGTGAATGGAAACTGATACTAGAGTCCCACAGAAAGAGCTTGCAAGCTAAAACCAGCCTTCTCACTGAAATAGGTTTTTAATACCCTTTAAAAGTTACAGTTAGTAATCAGAAGGTTGTCCTTATATATCACTATCAAAATCCTTTTATGTGGCCCTTTTCTTTTTTGTCTCTTTAGCCATAGGTAAAATGGTTTTCACCATCTAAATGTACTTCCTTGCCTTAATTATGAAATCACAATTTAAGAAAATGGTATTCTTTGTGCTTTGCGTGTCTCCTCTATGAGTAATGCAGGTTGCTGCAGTACGCTTGTTCAAGTACCATGCTTACATTAGACTGTAGTTCCCATGTGAATCTCTAGCTCAGTTTTCATTGCCTCTGGCACTCTTATTATTTACCTTGCTTCTGAAGTACCTTGTAAGGAGATTAGAAGCCTTTACCAAAAATACAGCAAGTTTGGGGCTCATTTTAAATGTAGTTATTCACCCCACAAAGGAAGGATGAATAACCTGAGGACAGAGTCACAAAACTGGTTTTAATGCCTGCCTTCTGCTCTGGTCAGCTGGGATGGGGCCACAACAGGCACGTTGACCATTATACACCCAGATCAGAATCAAGGCAAAATAGGAAGACAGTGAAGGAGATGGAGAAAAAAGCCTGGTGAGCAAGAAAGCATTCAAAGTATTTGAACCTGTCTGTAGAGGGATTATAAAATGGATCTGTAGCTTTCAACAGGATCCCAAAATGACTGAAGAACCTGAGACACAACTGAGGGTAGGAATGAAAATCTGTCTTTCAGCCACTGACGTGATGTGAAGGGACATCTGCCAGCTCAGGAGGGAGTCCAAAGCCCAGGAAGATAATCAAAGCAGTAATAAAATCTCATTCAGGAATTCATTTTAAGTTAACGCTTTCCACTGGTGCTACGTTTTAGAGCAAAAGACATCTTTTCCCCATTTCAGTATGCAGATACCCTTCCCCAGCCCCCTTTACAGCATACTAAAGAAAGCAGGCAGGTGGAGTCTTTTGAGCTAATGATAGACCAAAATCATCATCTAGCAACTGGTGGTGCCTAATGGATGTCTGCAGATGCCTAATTAACATTCGTAAAGCACTTGAATCCCTTAGACGAAGTCAGTATACAGTAGAAGCATAAATTATTATTATTATGGGTAGTAACTCAGAAGAAAATTTTGGCTATTCTAAAAAAGAACATTTTATTACTCCTTTTGCTAAAAGAGAATTGAGTAAAGACCAATTGAGAAAGCTTTTTTTCCTACATATTAATTATTGTACTACTGTGTAAATAGTAACAAACCCATATTAAAAGGTGTTCAGGCATCTCAGGAGTTTGTATTTCTAACAAAATCTATGTTTCCATTTAAATCTGACAGAAAGCTGAACAATCGACATTCATTAATGTGTTTGAAATTTTAAAGCAGACTATTTAATCACATTACAGAGCTATGTAGCTGCTAAGAGCATTCTGTGTCCTTTCCTTGTCCCTGACCCTTAAACTGCTTTGCATCTGGATATTTAAATACTTTGCACAGCTGTGTCTTGCAGACTTCGCCTTCCCCATCTGCTTGTTTGTTTTTCTGGTTTTATTTTTTAGGCTGCTATTTTGTATAAGCAAAATTATCCTTTTATGTCTCCTCTGCCTCCGTTGTTTCTTCTAGATATTGTAAACTACAGCATTTGTGGTACTTCTCCCATTATAGATTTATATTCTACTAGGTAGCATGGGATAAAGATAAGATGCCTCAATACAACATGAGTCTGATACCCTGGTCTGACACTTAAATCCCCAAAGCTTTTTGATGACATTTTCTACAGAGTATCCTCTTGGTGTATAAATGACTTCTGTTGATTTTTTACAAGTATATATCACAGGTCAACAGAAAATGGAAGACAAGCCACTGGTCATTTGACAGAACAAAGATACTCTTTACATTAGCAAGAGTGACACTTTTTCTGTCAGATAATCTAAATACTCTGACAGTAAATCTTCCTAAAAACTGGGTGCATGACCTAAGAAAAGTAGTGATTCAGATTTGATTTTTAAAGCATTTCTCTGTCTTTGGGTCAGCTTGTTTGCAGAATGAAAGGAAATGTCTTGACCTTTTTATCTCTTAAAGTTAGGGAAGTGGCTTCAGATTCAGAGATTTATCTCTTACATCCTAGAAACAAACCTGGCCAAGTTTTCAAGTTCTATCTCAGAGTTATTTCTGGATTACTGAGCTACGCTGAACCATTTTATAAAGGAAGTTAAAAATTAATGCTGCTGCTGAGCAATATGCTTAAATATGAACTCCGCTTTCAGCATGAACAGATGTTTTTTGCTTAGTTTGGATGGTCTGAAAAAAAACCACCAAATATCAAACTGTTTTGATGTGTTCAAATCTAAGAATGTGTTAATGACTTATGACTAGAACACAGAGATGCCACTGTTAGGTCAGGATCATGACTTTCTTACCAGATATCAGAAGTAAATATAATATGACAAAAGACATACCGAAGAGCCATTGTACCTAGAATATCCTACAGCTTTCACAGTCATCAATGCATCCCTAATCCTTTGTTCCCTGTGAGTCTTGTCTTGTACAGAGCCCTATCTACATGAAACAAATTGTAAAATCAGAATCTTGTTTAAAGAAATCTTTCAGATTACCTTAAAATTTTGTTTGTCAGATTTCATAATAACTGTTAGATCCTGTTGAATTGTTGTGAAATTTCAAGAGCAAGGCAGCAAAACAAGCCCTGCTGAACAGAAGATTAGGAAACAGGAATCATCGAAATCTAATTCTGGATGACCTTGGGGAGAGGGAGGGGAAAGAAGGTAATGCCAAATTCTCATAGAAGGTTCTGATCACGAGCTTTGCTCTTTGACACAGTTTGCATTCTATTCACGGGTGGTGCATGGTACTTTTAGCTCCCCTTGGCTCTAGGGAAATGTCCGGAATTGCTGCCTGAGCCTCACAGGGAAATCTAACCATATCCAGGTAAATTCCTGGTAGTTCTATAAATAATGAACGCACATCACCTTGAAAAAGAAATCTTAAAGAAAAAAGCAGTATCAAGGTTAGAGTGTCTACATCTTCTTTACCTGTCATTTCTTCTAGATTCACAGACTTTGGAAAAAAGACCATTAAATTACCTAATCTTCACCTACTGTTTATCACAGATGCCTGACATTTCCCCAAGTTGATGCTGAACTGAGCTCAGTAATGAGTGTTTGATAGAAGAAGTGCTAATTAAAGAAAAATAAAAGATTCAAGGGAATTTTTTATAGAAAGTTTACCAAAATGAAGAGGTAAGGTCTCATTCTTATGCATTTAGGTTTCAGGCTCAACTTCAACAGTGAAAGGAAAGGAAATGTAATAAACTCACTGACTGTTCTAAGATCTGAGGCACCTGAAAGATTCCATGTTCCCATTTCAGCAAGTGTCAATAGCAACCCTGAAGGTGACTCTTGCTGTATTTACCTGACAAGATTGTCAGCTATTCTGAAGTGCACTGATTTATGTACCCATGAAAACGGGACTTGAGGACATGTGTGTTTTATTACTTGAGGCCAAAGGCATACAAGACAGCAAATGTTGGCTTTAAGGCTTCTGATACTGGTTCAAAAATCCACAGCTGTATGATGTAAAAGGATGATTCTATATCATCTCATTCAACTGGCTCTAATTTATTCAAAAATAGCTGAAACTTTGTACCAACAGACTGTGTACCGGATTAGGTATTGTTCATCTTCACTATTCCATCTTAATACCAGACTAGATACCGTTTGTTCTCCTGTCTTTGGAAAAATATATAATGCTAAAATAAACTCCAGCATGTGTACTCTGGCTAATGCAACAGAAACACAGCCATCTGATCACAGCCAAGCTGGATTACATTTGTTTCATACAGGATTGATTTTGCTATTGATCACTAGCAAATATAGTATTATACAGCAAAACTGCAGTGTATCTTGCCATGGTTGAAGGAAGGCTTTATGAACTGTTCTACACTATCTCTGGACAGAGTATCTTTTGTCGCAATCAGTATTGATATGAACAACTCTAAGGTGTGAAGAAATCCTCCCTGCCCCATCTGAAATACTCGCTCCCTCAAGACTGATTACTGCTGTCAGTGTCCTCCACCAAAACAACGAAGGCATACACTTAACCTCAAACTGACAAAAGGAAGTAGTTTCATACCTGACAAGGGGGTAGTTTTTTCATTTCCCCCACCCAAATACCACATGGGAAATGTCTTAGGTGGGTAGAGTTAACACACACCCCAGATAGTCCCATGGTTGCTCTAACAGCCAAAACATCCTACGGTGTGTTTATACCACGTCCTCCTGATGAATATGTCCTGGGTGAGGCTCTGTGGCTGGCTTCATTTTCCAGTTTGCAGTTATCTGTGTGTCATTTTCACAGAATTATATGAAAATGCTTTCCAGTTTTTACAGACTTCTTTGGAAGGAACTGTTTTTTACCTTCAACAATAGAACAGTTTTATTTCTTCACAGCACTGAGGATAAGCCAAAATGCACTAATTTCTCCTCACTTGTAAAACATTTAACATATCGCTACCCACACCCTGTAATTTCAAGACTCATAGGATTTATACTTTAAAAGCATAATTGAAACTTCTTGGCACGGGCCCTATGACTTCCAGTCAAAATGGTTATAGAAGAAAAATTCTCTGTCTTCATGGAAAAGAATTCCTGCCTAAATTAAAAGCAGTTGATATTAGCTCTTTTTCCCCTATAATAATATCTACCATTAAGATGACAGCTAAAATATAAGGTGTCTTTACATTTCAAGGGACTATGAGAGGAAAAAGTGTTGGTGCAATTATTTCAGTGATGCCAAGCTGAACTCATAATATATTTGGTCAAAACAACTGTTTGCTCATTTACATATGGAAGTGTATTTTTAATTTAGAACTCATTCAAGATCTCTTGCCTGAGCTGATCATATCATAATAATTCAATGCCCAATCTAGCACAGGAAAGAAAGTGCAAATATTCATGTTGTGTGTGCTATACTGCAACCGTCGTTTTCCTTAGATTTGAAAATCATAGAATCATAGAATCATAGAATCATTTAGGTTGGAAGAGACCCCTGGGATCATCAAGTCCAACCATCAGCCCTACTCTACAAGTTCTCTCCTACACTAGATCCCTCAACACCACATCTAATCTGCTCTTAAACATAGTCAGGGAGGGTGACTCCACCACCTCCCTGGGCAGATGATTCCACTGACTGACCACTCTCTCCGTGAAAAATTTTTTCCTAATGTCCAGCCTAACCCTACCCTGCTGCAGCTTGCAGCATTTAGATTAAATAAACTGATCGATATCAACTCAATATTGCTTTCAAGAAAAATGGGTGTGAGAGTGTTGTTGTGGTTGAGAACTGTTTTCTGCTCTGTACAAAAGTATTTAAAAGTTCTGGAGAGAAGCAGGTCTCCAAATCCTATGAAAGTAGAGGGCAGTCAGACTCCCATCATATGCAGATACCACATGGTGTCGAAGAACAATAACCTAAAACTAAACTTGTGCAAAACTGATCTAATGACAGCAAGACAGGACAAACATTCTGAGGACCCGATCAAACACCATAACCTGGGGTCAAAGGTGTCTCTATGCTTTCTGAATTGTTAACCCTGCATCTATCTAAATATACCAAGAAGCTCCCTGTACCTGTGTTACACCATCTATTTTTTTTTCCCCAGTTTCTGCCAGGCAGAAGGCTATACCCCAGCACAACATCCTTGGCCTCCAGTGCCATGGACCTGGGGCAGCAGCAAAGCAGCAATCCTCTTTTCTCTTTGGAATGGATTCATGGGATTCTACAACAACTATGTGGTTCAGCATTTAGCTTCTGTTCAGAGCGACAAGAATGCATCCTCCTGCCTGCCTCTGTTGGTGAATGTATCCCTGTAATAATGCTTGAGCCACAGTAATCTCCATTTCTTACTACACAGACAACAAATTGTTCTGATTTTGTTTGCAAAACAGTATTTTGTTTTCTACAAGTTTCATTAGCTCACTGGGAGGAAAAAAAAGGGTTTAATGTTGACTGTAGTTCATTTCCTGCTAAGCGCTGCTGCCCGTAGGCCAGTGACTGATGGCAGGTTTACAATACTATATCAAAATGAAGGACCAGCCTTTAATTTCAATTATTCAAAGTGGTGTTAAAAAAAATAAGTTCTCCCTGCTAGGATCTGCATTAACAATTATACAATTACATTGACACAATGGTAGTTATCAAAGAAAAATCTGAGATTCATGAAGGGGACAAAATTTACTCATCAGTTTACTCAAAGTTATGAAATTCTGTTGCAAAGGAGATTAAAAGGATCACTAATCTTAGTGTGCTCATAATAGTTCTCTCATATTAACAATCACTTACAAAAGCTAAATGAGAGATGGCCTTACAGGAGATAAGAAAAAAAAAAGTTAAACTTATTCTTACAAAAAGCCAAATGGAGTGCTGTGATTGTCATTATGAACTATATTTGTATGCTTTCCTCATGTGTGTAGTCTTCTTTGTAGTTTAACTCTAAGACCCTTAGGGCAGGGAAACCGTTAATTCATCAGAGAAAAAGCTCTGATCCTGCATAATGCTCAGCAAAAGCTGCCCTAATCCCTTTAACACAAATAAAAACAAATAAAGGTATCATAGTACTGTAGCACTGGAAGAGACTTCAAAGATACAGTAGTCTATCTGCTTGCTTTAAGGAAGAATTAGATGTGCTTAGCTATCCCTGACAAGTCTGTCTACCCCATTCCTAAGACAGACTTCTCTTTCCAGGAGAGAAATGGGATTCTTCAGTTATTTTTTGAAGCCTGTCTCACTGCTTAGATCTTATATTTGGAAAGTGTTTCCAATAACCATGTGGAGGACAGAAACTGGGGGAAATTTTAATTAGGATAAAATGTTCGTTTAATGTTTTGTCAAATACATACATTTGAGCATGATGTACATGCTAATAAGAGAAAGGGAGTCCTAAGTCTAAGCAGGATAGATTTAGAATCACAGAACCATAGAATTGTCTAGGTTGGAAGGGACCTTTAAGATCACGTAGCCCAACTAACTCTGATATTAAAATACGACAAACAAACAAACAAACAAACAAAATCAAAATACAAAACAACAACATCAACAACATCAACAACAAAAACAAAAAAAAAAGCAACCCAAACCACAACCATCACTAAACTGTGTCACTAAGCACTATGTCAACCCATCTTTTGAATACCTCCAGAGATGGTGCCTCAACCACTTCCCTAGGCAGCCCATTCCAATGCTTAATAACCCGTTCAGTGTAAACATTTTTTCTAGTATCCAGTTTAAACATCCCTTGGCACAACTTGAGGCCATTTCCTCTTGTCCTGTTACCGGCGACTTGGGGAAAGAGACTGACTCCCACCTCTCTACAGCTTTCTTTCAGGTATTTGTAGACAGTAATAAGGTTTCCCCTCAGCATCCTCTTCTCCAGGCTGAACAACCCCAGCTCACTCAGCCTCTCCTCATAAGACTTATTCTCCAGACCCCTCACCAGCTTTGTTGCCCTTCTTTGGACCCTCTCCAGCATCTCAATGTCTTTTTTATGGTAAGGAGCCCAAAAGAGGGCTTTTGTACAGAAAAAGCACATCAAGTCTGTACCATAAGAACACTTCTTGCTGTCAGAACTTGGTTTAACGTGTGACTGTCAAGTATTGAGTTGCATACAAAATGCTTTTAAGTAGTTCAGAAAAAAAAAAATAATCCATGAAACCGGTGTTTGACAGGAGCACAGTAAAAAGTTATGAGTACGGTCTCTCCTACCTTTCCCCAAGGTTTTCATGCATAAAATGTTCCCTCATTTCCTTAGGACAACATTTGTGTGATTTTCACAAGCTAACCTTTAGTTTTTCTAATATGCGTAGTGTGTCCTAGTCCATCATTTCATGGTTGCTAATGTCTACTCTTGCATCTGTAATGTGAAAGAATATCACAATGTAAAAGTTTCATTATCTTTTCTTTCCCTCTTTTTTATATGCATGTAAATGGGAAAACACTCTATGAAATAGCCTGTTTTGGAATAGTACTTTGAGTTTTTCCCTTGGAGTTCACCTAAACATATATGTCCTACTGCTACACAGTGAAAGATATTCTGTGTAAATTCAGGTTAGCGATACCCAGTGTTGTGTGTTGACAGACAGTTGTCTACACTGGAACTGGGACAAAGGTTTGGTGCACATACAGACATAACTGCTAGCTCTATTCTTCTGATCACCTGCCTTGCTCCTGAATTGGTGGCAAAAAAACCACCAGAACCTTGGCTTTGCTGTGAGTAAAGTATGCTTGCACGCGAACCTGAATACTCGCGTGGCAGCTCTATCCTAAGGTATGCAGTTTTATATTAAAACTATCTTGGTATGTGCTACATGTGTTACAATCACACTTCAATACGAAGCCTCCATATATCCTAAATTGAAGCAGCAATGCATACTTCCCACTCATAAATGGTCTTCCAGCTCTGGCCATCTGTGGGGCAGATGTGCAAAACTTTTCTCACAGCTATAGCAAAAATGTTTTCAGGCCAACCTTCCTGTTGTGCTTCTTCTCATCGACCCGTTTCCAGATCTTGCTGCTGGCAGCAGTCATATTGCATGCTTGGTTTAATAGCTTTGCACCCCTGATTTAATCCATCCCTTATGTGTGCACACATTCCCCCAGGCTCTCTTGGCGAGGTCCCTGAGGTGCACACAATTGAACAGAGAGGAAGATGACAACCGTGGAATGAAAATGAAAGAGCACCTATTGAACTGAGAAAGTGAGGCAAACTACAAGAACTTGTGGTAAAATTTGGCAGAGAAGCTATCAGAGCAGGAATCCTGGACTCCCAACATATTTTAGGAGCATGTGGGCAGATTTTATCAAAAATAACTCCATAGTCCCTTCACCACTATGGCAGTACAAACACGTATCCTGTTGTATCAGAAATCTAGAACTGCCTACATGATAATTGCAAGTAAAACATAAGGGTCTTTAGTGCACTTTGCTCTGTGTGTTCACCATTTTTTTTCCTCAAAAGCTGCTATTTTATAATGTGGTGGAAGTGCTATAGAGAAGAAAACACAACAGGGTGCTCTACCAACATATACTGTGTGAGTTTTAGATTTTTTAAAAAAAAAAGCTTTTCTTGTCTTTTTCCACAATCTTGTTGAAAAAAGTCATCCAGTCTTCCACCCAGCCCTCGGACTTCTCTGTGACACATGATGCTGCTGAATGGAGCTGACTTACCACACAAAGCCCTCGCCCTCCCAGCAAGAAATACCTGCTGCACAGCGCCCAGTGACAGCACAGACTAAAAAGGAGAGGAGGGCACGGGTGGGATGAAGCAGGTGACCCTCAATGTGTTACCATTTAACAGCAGAAAATTCTCTGCTTTTGTCTGATATCATTTGAGTCAGAGCACTGGACACCGTTGCCCTACAAACTACCCTGCTGCTTTTTCTGTGAGTATAAAGGGTTTTTTGAACCTGTGGAGAAGGAGTGCTAATTTATCTAATTTATCTCATGGCAGTTAAGTGCATTTCACCTGACATGTGTCCTCAGATCTTTGGGTGAAAATAATTATAACTGTGACATATATGGTAATATACAATAACAAGTGTGTGTTTTCCTGCTCAGTATAGCGAATCTCTAGTCTGTGAATATTGGGTGCATTTTCATATAAATATCTTGTTTCTTTCTAACAAATGTCTGTTGCTGATACTAATAAAACTATTAAAAAGTTTGCAGTTTGTTTTATGAAGAAATAATACCTAATGAAAAAGAAATGTATTTTTGGCAATCTTTTGGTAACCTAAATTGTAGATTTTGTTATCTGAAATACACTTTTCAACGCTGTTTGAATAAATAATTTTTTTCATTTATTGCATCATGAAGGCCAAGTCTAGTAGCTGTAAATAGACTAAATGAGAGTAATTACTAGTATTTCACAGATATCTATTACAGCCCAGTTAGCATTAGCATGCTGTATCCTGTTTAATGAGAACTTAGCACAGTGGTATTTGCTAATGTTATTACTTCTATGTTCAAAAGAAAGTGAAATGGGTCAAGATTCAGGAACAGTAACCATAGTAATGGATAGCAGGATTCCAGCCTTTAAAGGAGAACTGATAAATTTTGAAAGTGATTAAAAACGGGATAGTAAGATGAAGAAAGAATGCAAAGGTTCCTAGCCTGCCAGTAATACTAAAGGGCCCAAACCTGCTCCTGGTGAAATTATCTAAGCTCATACCAATTTAATGGAAAGAAGAGCAGAGCTTAGCCTAGCAATTAATTTCCTTATGAATTAAAATTGCTGGAGAAATGCTTCTGCGCTTGGCAATCCAAGGAGTCCCAGCCGGGATGCAAAGCTCCATTCCCCAGTTCTGGCCTTTCCATATGCCAGAACAGAAGGATGCATGCTCCATTTTAAACAGTTATAGACATCCTTTGCCAAATGCAATAAAGCTGTTTGCAGATTGAAACTTTGAGAATTTCAGCATGTATTTTTTTCTTTTTTACCAGTAAGCAAACATTGCACAACTCTTGAAAAAATGCCATGTTCTAGATTTTTCTGTTAACTTTAAGAATCACATCATTAACCTGTATTTTATTCCCATCATGTCAGTTCCCAGTCAATGAAAGTGTGTGATGTCAGATCACGCTACACAAGATTCAAATTTTGTCCTCACACCTATGCAGTATTCATAACTTCAGCAGTGTTATATGAAAACAGTTCAGAGCAGAGTTTGATGCTAAGATTTCTGTCACCTCTCCTTTAACACTTGGTAGAATCTAAATTCTAGATGGCAAAAATGAAATGGCAACTCATTTTTTTTTCTGGTCTCCATAATTACTTTTAACTCTTAGACTGTTTATTTACTTATTGATTGATTTGATTTTTTAATATCCCTTAGCAACTAACGGATATTTTTTAACTGGAATAATGATGTCTGTGCTCTCTAATCTTATTTTCAGCATGCTTTCTTACCTTGCCTTTCAGCTTCTTATGCGTCACCAATTGCTCAGGGTGCAATTTCTTTCACTGAATTTTCTGCATCAAAAAGCTAGAGAGTTAGTCAGAATTAGCCATCTAAACTCTTTCTATCAGTGGAGAGAGACAGTGAGGGCAATTGACCAGTCTTTCCTCACTGACTACAACAGGAGTCTAGACAAAGAACTTAAAACAGGCAGATAACTTAAAAAGGTAATTCTGGATGAGGTAATTAACAAATAATGAAAACAAACGATGGGTAGCCTCCCAGGATGCTACAGATGTTATCTAAGGAACAAAAGTGTGTTAAGAATGTTGAAATATTTGCATATTACTGTTTGGATGTTTCTATTTCTTCTGGCTTATATAAATATCTGTCCCATTTTGGAGTTAATTCACTTTTGATAGAAATGAAGAATGACTAGTGGTGGTTACCTTCCCCTTCCTTTCTTGCTTTAAGGTAAAGCCCCACAATTAGGAAGTTTAGTGACAAGCTTCAGGCTTCTGCAAGCAATACTAGGTTTCTAGTATTCCAAGGGAAACTACAATATCAATGTACTGGTGGTCTGTCCATCTCTGCCTTAACTTGATGTCTTAAAACTCTCTTTTGCTGTGTTTATTCTTAAGCAACTCCCTGGCTGACTTCTGGGTACATGGTTATTATTCTCAGCCAGCCAATAAAATCACTTTTCTGTGCCCATGCCTGCAGCTCCCTGACCCCCCTCTGCATGATCCCGTGTCTGCCCAGGACTGGCACCCTCCCTTCTGGCCCTGAGGTGCTTCAGGGTCTCATCACCTCTCTGCATTAGCCTCTGTCTCATGTACAGTCTCCAAAATTCCATCGTATCTATATCTGTAGAGCTCCATGTGTATCCATTACAACCTCTTCCCCATTTAGTTTCTCCCCAAGTGTTGCAGCAGAAGGAAGAATGTCATCTTCTGTAAGCATAAGGAACCAAAAGGGTATTGTTCAGCAGAGAAGGAAATTATGCTTCTGCAGGGAAAGATGAGGCTTACTGGCCTTAAATCTTCTCACAGCTCAAGTGAGAGAGCTGGTGTTTTATGATATGAGAAAACAACATGAACCGTGATCAACCAGATGCAATATGTGGCTGCAGCTTGGCGAGGTACTTTATATGCCAATCGCATTTGCTCACACAGTAGGATAAAACGTAACATTCGGATGTTCTTTCAAACTGTCATCTACTACTAAAATTTACCTCCCTCTGTAACCCCTTATAGTCAATGAGCAATCAGCTTGGGTGCAGGAGGTAAAGCTGAAATGAGAGAGCAGACAATCAGACCCAGTACGCACTTGTACGCACACATGCACACAAAGGCACACATTTGCAAGCCTTGCAGAAGCGTGTAGTCAGATGGCTTTTTTTTCAGCAGGACATAGAGCAACAGCTCTAAAATATTATTTTGGATTTCCTCAGAGCTCCCCTTTGTAAATCATGATTGATTGAAATAAACCATCAACTGCAATTTGTTAATTTTACTCCCAATGCCTGAATGTGAAAACCTGCCAGAAAAAAACATCCTTTATAAAACATTAGTGATTTTTATCACCATTAGTGTTTTAGAAATGGAATCTTTTCAGAACTAAATCCTCCTGAATGTTTGTGATAAGCAGCCAGAAAAATGACTGCCACATGCCATACAGTAATGAGGACAGTAAATCAATTACTAATAAACTGCTAGCCTGTTTTAGACAGAACATTTTCTAACGGAGGAAAAAAGATTATTTATAATCATTACCATACTGGAGTTTAAAAAAAAAAGTCACAATTTGAAACCACAGTTACTGATTCTACAAAGAGGACTGCATTTAAAATAGCTGCAACAATTTGTACAATGTTGAGTATCACAGAAGACTCCTGTCATAGGATGAATATTTCTCTTTAATGTAAACGTGCTGTAGAACACACCACCTCTTGAAAATAGCATCACCAATTAAAGTGGAAACATAAGGGACTATATCTGCCTGAAACTACTAAGTTCAAATATGAATCAAGCGAACTGAGATTTGAGCACAAATGCATGATTTGACCTCTTCTTGAAGAAGAAAACAAATTGAGATGTGCTCATTAAAAAGGTTAATAGACTTTAGAGAGAATATAAGTGCATACTGAGAGCATCAAGAGACTGAGAGTGGGAATGGAATGATATCACTGCTGTAAGCAGCATTTTCAGAGCCAGAGCATGTAGTGCACCAATATAGCTATCTGATTATATGAACCTCAGCAAACCTCCTGCAAAACAATAGGTAGTAAGAGAGAATACAGTCTTAGAAACTATCTCCACATCAGTTAGAAAGTGCATAAGTTTTTTCTTTAATCAGATAAAGAATGGCACGGTAATATGCTATGTTTCACCAACACCTTATGTTCTGAAATGCCATCTTTAAAAGCTTGTCAATACTACCTTTTTTTCAGAGACTGGATATTGCTAGTGACACATTTGTCAGGAACGTCAGTTTGAATCTTCCCTATGACCCCAACACAGAGATTTTCATATTTACTAATGAACTCATGGGAATAACTATGAAAATAACTGTTACTCTCTTGAGAAGAATAAGGAGAAAGAGCATGCCCTATGCTAATTTTGAAACTACAGATATGCAACTGTCTGTACTGGCTGTTTCAACTTAAAATTGGAAAAGGTGACACTGGTTGTAGCATATTTCCAGAATATCTGGCTCACTTATATCTGGCTCAGATTTAGCCCTGAGATGAGCTGTACAGCAGGTCAGTAGTAGCAGAAGGTCAGGCAAAGCAGGAGGCGGGAATTTTCCTGGAATTTAGGATTCCATACTAATGATTTTTTGAGATTTTGCAGGCTGATACCCTCTGCAAAGGAAACATAGTGTTCAATTTAGATTTATTTTTGTATTTCCTGCTGGCTGGTTATTAGAGACCTTAATTAATTCTTTTCCATGTTTTCAATGAAGAGTGACCTTACCAGAATGAATGATAAAATCACCATCTTGAAAATCCCCTTTTCCTCTGGATTCATGGAGTATTGTAATGTATGCTGCAGTGCCAAATGTTTACTATGTGTTCAGGGTGGGGTGGGTTTTTTAATTATGATTTTGTTAATATAATTAGATGCAAGGTCACTAACAGAAGGCTTTCTTCACAACGGTAGAAAAACATTGTAACTATTCAACAACAATTTCCCTGTAAAGGCTCTATTTCACCTTTATTCCCAATTAACCATTTTCACTGCAGTCTCTATAACTCAGTGTATGTATTGCTCTGAGGATTCATGGATTTCAACCAAAAATCTGTGAGTGCCCTTCCAAAAATAATGGTGGGCCCATGTGAAATGTCATTTGACCTAAACAATAACACCAAAAAAAATTGGTGAACTTTTCTTTTTTTTAAATTCTTCCCTGGTTTTTGAAGCACAGATTTGAAATGGGGTGAAAAGGCACCTTTCTGTAAGAGTCTTCTCTCTGTTTCCATGATAAAAAAAGCCATGTCCCACTGTAATTCATAAGTCAGACTTGAGAAAAGTCGATATATTCTTCAAAAAGCAGGACAGCTGCGCCTTCAGTATTCTCCCCTGCTGGAGCCAAATGCTGAGGGAGAGGAAATGGCTGCATGGGAAGGGATGAGCACATTAGGGAGAGAGAGATGGACAGGAGACAACCATGTTGGGAAAGGGTTGGGGACTAGAGCTGGAGTTTTATACAGAACCACAACAAGAAAATCTACTGATCATAATTAGGCAGCTACAGGAGTTAAATGTGCAGGTCAAAAACTTAATTTTAATTTAAAAAGCCCTGTCAAGCATGCACGAAGAAGCTACTGCAGTGCCACAGTGATCAAGGACCAGGAGGGATGTGCTCACAGCACACCTTCTCTCCCTGTGTCACACACTGGGGGACATGCACACCACCCTAGGCTGTGACCAGCACTCCCTGTCACCCCCAAAATAAGGCCAAACTTGAAACACCAATGACAAGAGAAGACACTTTCATGTAATAATTTATATTTAATTCAGTTGTGGAGGTGATGTACAGAAGTTGATAACACAGTTCATTCCCTGCTGTAATCCTGTTTTACTGAGGCAGGAGAAAAGTTAACAATGGTGGTAATGGTGATGTTTTTGTTGTTTGTTTGATGTGGTCACTGCTTCCTAGGAACGGATCTGAGAGCATAATATTCACTTTACACAAGCCAATGAACTCACCACATTTACAATAACTTCTTAGGGGGCTGAAGATAAAATACCAGAAACCTCTCCCTTTGTGGGTTGCATGTATTGAAATTTAAATGGATGCTGATTTGTGCTGACATTCCTATTTACTTTCCAAGGCTGTAATGACTAATACTTCCGTAGAAGTATAATTTCTGACTATACTAAAAGCTTCCACTTTCCTCAACAATAAAATTTAAGAATTCTTTTAAATTAGGAACATCCTCTGGCCTTGTCATTTTCATACATAAGGATGTTGTAAAACAAACATCACAGAAAAATAATTTCAATTGGTATTCTCATTTGATTTTTCCTTCTAAACCAGACATCTATAGCTGTTGATGGACTGTAACTTTTCATTTGTAGTAAAAGAACAAGCAAGCAATATAAAGTGGGTTTTACTGGAAAATTTAGGTTTCATCCTAGCAGGACACAAAATTGTAAAGTGAATCCCCATGCTCAGCAGCTGAAGTTTAACACCTTGGAAATGATGTTTGGGTTTTGTTTTGCTGTGTTTTTTTCTCTCTCTCAGAAGAAACAGAGGATCATCTGGAAAATATTCCACCCTTTGATCCAATACACATCAATTTTAGACTTACCTTAACAGCTTTGAGGGTGGAATTCCTTATTTCCAGCCTTCCCTCTGTTATCAGGACAACATAGAGTGTTCTGTTTAACAGCAGTAAAATGATTTGCAGATGACAGTCAAAAAGGAATTTGTAAAGTCTCTGTTCCAAGGAAAGCCATGATCCACTTAGCTTAAAAAAAATCTCCAAACTGCCATTTCCAATATTTTCAAGAATGCCTAAAAATCTAAAGCTTCTCACTGATGCTTTTTTCCCCTTTCTCTCCTTTTCTTCCACCATAGATTCAAAATATCCCTGTCTCTTGATTCGATTGTAAATATGAGTTCATATTTCATATACAGTGCCAGAGCACTTTGTGATTTAAAGGTATTATTTATTCACTTGTTGTTCAGAGAAAACTTTTTTCTTCCCTTTAAAATATTCTTCAAAAAAGATAGCCAGGTGTGAATACCAAGCTCCTGGTGTCTGTAATAGATTTCCGTGTGTGTGTTTTATGGTCTGCTCTTAAAAACCTTGCTTGCTTTGGATAATCTTCATTTACATCAGCGTTTAAACTAAAAAGAATGGAATTTCTTACATAAGACACTACTTAACCTGAGCAGTGGATGGTACAGCCAGGCTCTCTAAAGGTATTGCAGGATGCGTTTTTTTCCTCTGCAACAATAGCAAGCTTCAAAAGAAAGTGTAAGAAGGGAGATCTCCTTTGAGAAACAGCCATTTTGAAGCCATACACTGATGTCTCAGCTCCTAAATCAGTACACCCACCCTTCATGTAGATCACAGACCACTTTTTACCATTCCAAAGCTTTGCATTCATTTGTCAATCTTTGTTGACAATCATTTGTGAATACAGATTTTTTCTGCAATTTAGTTGGCAGCATTCATTTGCTAAAGGAACTGGCACAGGTTAAAAGTTAGTGTGAAATAGTAGAACTCCACACATGTCAAAAGCTTTCAGTTATCTGATGATATACCCATAAAATCTTAACCAGTATACTGAAAGAGTATTGGTCTGGGCAGCCTGCAAATTTTAGCACACAGTACAGTAGAACTGTCCAGACTTGTCATTTTATAACTATTATGTATGCAGAAATTCATATGAAAAGCAGCATGAGACAGGATTTTTTCAGAAATATTTGTCCTTGAGAACTATTAAAGAAGAGTGAAGGCGTAAAGAAATTTCTTAAATTACCAGCCATAGTTGAGACTGAAGATCATTGTTGCCCCAAAACTCTAAAAAGCCCAAATACTGATTCTTCTAGAAACTTCACATCTCTCCAGAAAAGAAAAGGAAAAAAAAAATAAATAAAAAAAATAAAAAACCAAAGGAAGCACTATTTCATTATTTCTTTCTCTTCGTGTCTTGTTGACCCAAGGAATCAAGGAGGCATCACTGACTGATGGTCAAGAATGCCATAAAACCCTATGAAAGGCAACTACCACATACCTAACAAAGGAAGCATCCTTTGAAAAGGTGACAATCTTTCACATCTCCTTCTTCCAGCCCATAAGCACCAGTATCATTGTCACTCGTATTTCAAAACAAAAAAGGTTATTCTGTTTTTCCCTATGGACAAGCATGTGGATTCTATATGTAGACTTGTCTCAGACATCATGGTTTAAGCGTGTGCCAGAAGCCTGGAGAGATGGCCTAGGGAAAAAGAAACTAGAAATAGGACATCCCTTCCTAGAGGTGCTTGTTTCTAAAACGCATGGCCAATGAGGTGCAGTAGGAAGTGTGGTGCTGAGCCAAATAGATATGAGACTGCTTCCAGTGGAGGACGGATGCTATGTGAAGCAAACCTCCTTGGTTTCATGAGCCTCCAGGGCAGGTGAACCCCATGTTCTGATTGTACAACTTTTCATTGACATTACAATTCAGCAGTCCTTATATAAACGTTGAGGTCTGACAGGTCCCCTTAAAAAATCATCCAACTCTTCCTGGGCTGCATAAGCAAGAAGCTGAGCAACCAGGACTCCATCCTGTAATTTTATTTGTATGGCTGTGTGAATCAGTCTGCAAGGATTAGAAAATGTTTAGAACTAGAAAAAATATCTAGGCGAGGGCCTTTGATTGCCACAGCAGTTTGCAAATCATGACAGGCTAACACAAGAGAGCCCATAACCTTACGAAATTCAAGTGTTCCAGGACAGCTAAATGGAAGACTTCACTTGCACAATTTGAGAAAAGTTCAGCTCTGAAGTATAACAGGAAAGCTCTTGCTCAATACTGTTGTTTTCATTTTAACTCAAACTGAATAAACAGATCCAAAGAGTTTGTCTTCAGGACAGATTTCCTGCATACTTACTTAGGTGATATATGTAGCTTTGTAATGAAATTAAACCTAACCAATTACTTCAGAGTATAATGTTTATTATACTGGTACATAAAGAAAAAAGATTCTGAAACGTATCCCTTACAAAGATGTTTCTTATGGGTAAGAAGGTGCTCTGTACAGAACTACTTCCCAGGACCATGTACTGTCTTCATAGGTGTAGCAACATCGAGTCATTACACTGTGACCACAGAACAGGTCAGATAATATCATAGACTACTTAATGATGTACATTCTTGAAAATGCATGTTATCTAGGGAACAAAGAGGTCTATTTTTCTGGTAAAAAAAGCCTTTTCTTAACATTTTGTCCTATACCTTATACAAGGACAAAAATATATAATCTACTTCTAGGTCATAGTACTTTTATACAAGACAGTGCTTAGGTTTTGATATAAAATTTTTCCCAGTCTTTCATAATGTCTATTATCCTTTGAATTTCCAACTGAAATGCT
Source organism: Jacana jacana (assembly GCA_013400555.1). Taxonomy (NCBI): domain Eukaryota; kingdom Metazoa; phylum Chordata; class Aves; order Charadriiformes; family Jacanidae; genus Jacana; species Jacana jacana. The sequence continues at coordinate 50,270 of VZTM01012476.1, read as the reverse complement.
AATGCAGAGAATTCAGGATACTGGGGGAATTAACGGAGTTGGGCAAAGAGCTACTGACTAGTGGGCATAATGCTGTAAGCAGAGGATGTTTCACTTGTGCTTCTCTTCCTGCATCACAAAACAGGTTTCAAAGTGGACAATGTTATTCTCAGGGAATTTTATTTTTAGCAGAATCTACAGCAACTTTGATTATATATGCCAAGATTTTACTAATTCTCAGTTAAACATTCTGAATACAATGTGTAAAATCTAAACCACCTCTGTATTTGAATGCAAATCTTCCTCATTGAAAAACTTTGCACCAGGCACTGTTTTGTCAGAATTCCTAAATGTTAAACTACTGTCAGCCTAAAAAACTTGTGCTTTAATTGCAATAATTTAAGGTAGCTTAGTTTCATTTCACAGCTTGTCAACAGGAGCACAGAATTAAGAGGTAAACAGAAGAAAAAAAAAAAAAAGACAGATATAGTAGAGGGTGCCATAATGGAAGATTTCTTTGAATTTGGTAGCTGCACCTCATTGCTTCATGCTCTGAGTCCGCTGTCTTTTGGATTGAGTTACATATGTTACCAATCTATGCTATGAGTTATGTCCATAATATGGTGCTTTTGTAAGCCAGTTCAGAAAAATAATATGTGCAGGATATCTGGTAGTATATACAGAACCAAATAAAAAGCAGATAAAATCTGAATTATCACCTTAAAGGGATTTTTATTTTATTTTATTTTAGGTAATTATATATAAAAAAAAAAAAAAAAAGCAGCTGAAATTATTATTAAAGAGAATGTGGCTGGGAGTGGTGAGAGAGGACTTTTACTAAAAATAAAAACATGCTTGGATTAATTTAGGGCTCAATCCTGCAAGCTGCCAAGATTTCTGGTCCCAATTCAGTAAATTACTTAAGCATGTGCTTAAGTTTTAAGCACCTCATCAATTCCAAAGAAATAGTCTGACTCACACATGCCTAGTACATGCCTGGACTAGAGCCAGGGATCTCAGCACTTACCAGTATCAAGACCTTCGTTTCCTAACTGAACTAATAGCAAGAGGTAGACTGCAGACAGAATAAAGTCTCCCACAAACCACCTTGTTGGCCATGCCAGCTGGGGAATCACAGCTGGATCTGCTGTAACCCCACATGCCTCACAATGTGACTCGACTGTCCCTGCCATGGTACAAAGCTGGCCACAATGTTTCTGCTCTTCTCCCAGTCAAGGGTGAATCATATCCAGTGTTGATGAAATTCCTAGCTGTCCAAACAAGCAATAATAGAAGCATTTGAACAGAAAAGGAGATTTGAGTCATGTAGGTGGTTTTCTTGTGTGGGAAACTACCCGCTTTGTATCTATGTGATTAGGAAAGGCAGCTTCATTTGCCTCTGGCTGTCTGAGGCATGCAACAAAAAGCACATTCATTCTGCTATTCCTTCCTCTTCTCAGCAGCACAGAAAGAGGGAAAACATTATTAATGCCTATGTCATAATCAGGTTAAGAGAACATATTCCCTGTCAGTAAGGCATCACTTCTACCAATAGGAATTTTTTCCAGCATGTTATATTGCCTACCCTGAATTCACATCTAGCTAGACAACGAAAGTGCTATGTGAAAATATGCTGACCAGTGTGCAAAGAATATCAGCAGTATTGTTATGGTGATGCTCAGCAATGCACTAAGCACTAAATGGCTGTAGTGCCAGCCCAAGACTGACTAGGTCTAACTAGGAGAGGCAACTTTTGGAGACAGATGTAAAAGACAGTGCAATAAGGCAGTACAGTTCTTCATGTGTGGCCTTGTGGTCTCTGGCAAACTCTGATAGAAATCTTAAAACAGAAGAGTTTTCATGGAAGACCTGAAAAGAACAAATCAGCTTTGGAGAGCTTTACAAAGCAAACATGAGGAACAGCATGGGCAGTAGTCCAAAAGGGTTTCTCTGAAAAATTAAGAAGCAGACAAGAGATCCGGGTACCACAGACAGAGAAAAAACAGCAGACAGTAGCTTGTCATAGCAGCATGAAAATGATGTGACTGGGAAAAAAAAAGGCAAGGATGAGACTTTAGTTGAGACAGATCTGGAGTGCAACATCAGATCTGGAACCTATCAAGAAACACAGAGGGAGAATGAGGACAGCAATCCCCCAGACATGTTGAAAGCCCAGGGAGGACACGATTTTAAAAAGAGCAGGCTGTGAACATGGCTTTGTTGAAGATGGCTGATGTGCCAAAACCCCAGTCAGAGATGTGCTGGCTGAGCAGGAGACAAGCAGAGAAAGAGGACAGCAGGAAGAGAGGAGCTCTGCAGCCCATGAGTGGTACCTGCCAAGAGGTCAGGGATGGCAGGGAAAGGCTTTCCCTTGTTAGGGTGGGAGACAGGCTGTGCATAGGAAACATTAACATGTAAAGAAATACATCCCATGAGCAGACGAGCATTCTGCATATTAGGAACCTAGAACATTAAACCTTTCCCAGCACTGCTCAGCATTGACACCATGCTGACAACTGCACTTTCTGATTTGAAACAGGTATTTCAGGAGAGCTTTGCCCAGCACCCAAGAGATTTTATTAAAATCAATATGACACTCCATGATATCTTTCCAGAGGAGAGCTTAACAACAGGTTTGCATCAGTTTTGCTAGCAGCCTTTGGACTGCATTTTCAATCTAAGTATACAGCACTATGTCTGTTGAAAGTGCTAAGATGAAACTGGTGACATCAGCAGTGACAAGGATGAGAACTGCTTTTATGCTGCTCTCAGCAGCCTTAATAGAAAAATGATTAATCATAAGTGCAAGAAAAAGCTGTCATAATGCCTCAGCTGTTTTACCATTAAATTATACTGGCTATGTCACTTATTAGTTCTGGACTGACTTTTCTATTTTTAATATAAACAAAGGGTAGGTAATTATTAGAGACATCTGCATATATGCTCCCAAAGTGTGGATAAAACCTTTCAACACACTGAAATATATTTGTTTCTGTATGTATTTTTCTCCTGTCATGTAATAAGAGGTAAATTTATAGAGAAAGATGAAAAAGGAAATAGTCTGTGGTACCTCTGGTCACCTCCTTATTGGCATTTTAGATAAGAAGTAGTTAGTCCAAGGCAATCTATATTGTTATGTACATGGAAAACCTTCGTGTATTAGTACACAGATAGATCTATAGGTTACTATGTCATCAACGACAGAGACAGGCAGTTGTGAAAATTTCAGAGGAACCAGCAAAAAGCTGAAGGGCAGAAACACTATGAACTTCTATTTTTAAGCAAACATCTATGCAGAGCAGTAATGAATGCTCATAAAGGTTTTTCAGTGGTCAAATCTGAACAGAATGGTCTGAAGATTAAATGGTCATGAAAATAGAAATGTTCTCATAAATAATGTAAAATTTACATCAAGATAAGTCAGCATAAAAAAAAATAAGTGCTGAAGAAGAGAAGTGTTTGGGTTGTACAGGCATAAGAACAGGTACCCACTTGGCATCCATAAGAAGTAGGTAAATAAATATCTCTAAAGGTTTGGCCTTTTCAGCACCAACCTCAGTGAGGATCCCTCAGAGACAGCAACTGAAAATTTGTGCTTTAAAGCTTTTATATTTCAAAATCAAGAATATTGAGGTGTCTAAAAGGAAAGCTCCTATTTCTTTTTTTCCTTCTCTCTTTCTCTTCCTTCTTTTTATTTACTTTCTTCTCTTTCTTTCTCTCTATCCTTCTTTCTCTCATTTTTTTCTATTTTCTTTCTTAATATTTTTACTTTCAGCAAGGTAGAAATACAGATTTGGAAATGATTCCTGAAAAACATGGGTTTCCTAAACTTCTTTTAATATTTTCCTTGTTTCAGTTTAACTATTTTGCTGTGTGTTCTCCCTAGCAGAGAATAGTCTATCCTCTTCCTCTTTGCAGTTAAATTTTAAATCCTTGTAAATTATCTAAACAAACAAACAAACAAAAAAGACCTGTTCAGCATTTCTTAAAAAAAAAAAAAGTCATGTTTTCTAGATGTCTGATCATTCCTGCTGATTTCTTCTGGAATACCTCCAACTGTGCATATGTTTCTTGAACATGTATTCATGCTCTTATTTCTCAGCATTTTTACTAGCTTTTGCTGAAGTGGTCTCTTACTTTTGAAAAAGTAAGTTTCACATCACAATTATATACATTTGCATGGTTACAATCACCATGATGACAGGTCTTCACAATTTTTAGTACATCCTGCAGCCCCTTGTAAGAGTCACAAGCTCTATTATTGTCTTGCTACCAGCAGGGACACATCAACAATTACATATATAGCAACACACTCACCAACAATTATAGATACCCATCAACACACAATTATATGTGTTTATTTTTATATGTTTATATAAATAATATCTTTTTATATATTTATATTTCTTATTCTCACGCTAGAATGTGGAAATACCTAAATCAACTCTGAGAGAATTAACCAGAGCACCAGAAGCAAAATACCTACATTTAATCCGAGCTCCTCCCACCCAGGCAATTTGCTCAGCAAGAAGCAGGATTTATTAGCTTGTGTTTATACAGTTATTCTGTTTCTGATGCACAACCCGCTTAAGATACTGCAGAAAACTTAGACTCATGTTCTGACAAAATGCTTGAGAGCTGTGTCACCAGATCTGTGGTAAATGAACGTGTGTTCCAAATTCCACAATTCATGCCTAAATTGCTCACAGTCCTTCCTCTTCACTTTCCTTGGGTTTGTTGGTTGTTTTTTTACAGGAAGTTTAACATCTCGAGGGTTAAAGCAGAGATACAGGCAAAAGACATGTCACCTCAAGTTCAGGTTCTTTCCACACTCCAAGTACAGCTCTTTCATCAGCAGAGGAGGTACCCACCCTCTCTTCTGGGTAAAAAATAGCATGACTCAAAGACAACTAGCTGAGACTCGTGCCACACAAACGTGCACCAAATACTCCCTATAGGCCTGACAATTATCTGTGGCAGGAATAAAAAATAATACTTTTGTGGACAGGAGACAAGTCTAATGAGATTTGATGTAGGAAGGCAACCCAGCTAACTAACTAACTGCGTCCCTGCACATCTACATATCTCCATATTTCTCCCACAGGGCTTCAGGTGCCCTTGTGATGAGACTGAGCTCCTGAGATAGAGAGAGACCCTGCAAGGAGTGACCAGGAGCACTAAGATGCAGTGACTGCCTGACCCATGTCAGCTGCCTCTCCAGCTGGCATCAAGTCTCTGCTTTGTTTTCCAAATTATTCCAGTTACAAAGTTGGACCACAAAGCATTCAGAAAGGAAGCACACTCCTAATCTTGTCACATGCTGCCTTTTAGATTTAGACTGTGAAAATAAGGAAAGATGTATCGTGTTCACAAAAAGTCTGTGGGAACTGCAGTCTGAGGATTTTGATTCTCAGGAAAATTGGAAAATTTGTGTGCCATTAATGCATCTTGTAGGATGCTAATTAATTTCAGAAAAGAGGTTTTAATGCCATGCCTGGAAAACACTCAGAGTTTCTTTCATAATTTTTGAATAACTTAAAGTTTTGCCTAAGTGAAAATTGGCTAAGGAACTCAGCGTGCACAAAGGCCAAGGCCTGGGACTTGGGCACAATGTGAATGTTAAGCAGTTTATTGCAATACAATCTATATCCACTTTACATTCTGTATAAATGAGCTTTTCAGTGGCCTCTTTCCTCAGTGTTGGGTTACGTGGTAGAGCAGTCACATCTCATGCACTGAATCTAGCGTATTTCCTCATTTACAAAATGATGTGTATGTGCAATAGCTATACACAGAACCCTTACAGTAAAGGTCTGAATAATCACAGTGACTAAATCACACCTTATTTACACATTTTGCATTGATACCACAAAACCCATTTGCACTTTTCCTTTTGCCAAGGCCTTCAGTCACATCAGATAGCTAAAAGAGCTGTTAGGAATTGATGTGTATGAAACTAAAAGTATAAACTGCTTTCTTTTCCCTGCAACTGCCAGCATATTATAGGTGATGTCTGCACACATGATATGATCATTCAGGCTGTACAGTCTTATGAAAACACATCAGAACTTGAAGAATAAACCTGTGGCATTTTGTGTTGTCTGGGGATCACAGATCAGGAGCCTTATAAATGTATTTTTTATATATTTCCAGGTTAAGTCTATAAATATGCATCCAAGTCTAAACCTCATGGTTGTGTATGGTAGGTAAATGGTACTTGCAAGCCAAGGTTGCTCATTTGCATTTAAGACGTGTATTTTGCAAAGACTTCTCATTAGTAGGGTTTTTTTTCAGCTAAATAGACAGAGAAAGGTGGAAGAGAGACAGCAGCAGCTGCAACATCTTTCTACCTGATCAATAACAGTGGCTATTCATCCAGACAATTTCTGAGTAGATTTTTAGTTCAGCCAGCCCAAATGCATGAGCTCTGCTATTAGAAACTGTAGGTAAAACTGGGAAAGCCAAGGAGCCAGAAAGGAAAGGGGGAGATACTCAAGAAAAAAAAAAAAAAAAAAAAAAAAAAAAAAGACAGCAGGGAGTTCTAAGGCTCGGAAGGAAGAGCTATCAGAAAGAATAATAATTGAAATTTGAGGTCTCTGCTTCTTTATTCTTTATTCATTTATCTTTTATTGGCCTGTTGTCAAGTAGATTGCTGATACATATATCTGAATTTAGGTTAGGTTATTCAGGTAGCATTCACAGTGAAAAGTAATCTACAAAATGTTAAAAGGTGCACATTTTGAAGCCTGATGCCCTTGGCACTATATTATATTTTCATGATTCTTGATATGTGGAAGGTTGGTCACCCTCTTGGTTTGCACGCTGAAGGGGGTGCCTGGAGGGAGCCAGCTGACTCATCAGAAAGTGATACCTGGGAACAAAGAAGCAGGAATGGCTCAGATCTGAATTCTGCCCTATTGTATTGGACTGTGTTTAACAGTAGATTGGGTGTGGTGTTGAGGGATACGGTGTAGGGGAGAACTTGTAGAGTAGGGCTGATGGTTGGACTTGATGATCCCAAGGGTCTCTTCCAACCTATATGATTCTATGTAGCTAGAGCCATGTAAAGCTTCTGAAAACTCAAGATTATGCTTGGGGCACTACCTAAACACACTTAGCAAATTTACTTCTTAACTGTCATTTGCTCTTACTAATTTATGCACTATAGGCATTTTTCACTGTTATTCTTTATTATAACCACTTGAGAGGCAAATATGAAAATATTTTCTATATTTTTCCTTTTTTTATTTTTTCCATAAAAGAACTAGATGATTTTTTTTTGTTTTGGGCTCATGGTTTAGAAACCTTCTGAATAAATCAATTAGTCTATTAGTCCCCACAGTTACTTTAGGTGCTTAAACAACTTAGCTGCAATCCTGTAAATTTGCATGCACAAAGACAGCCAAGAATAGAATTTATCTCACCTAATCTAAAAGATTGGAATCTGTTCTACAGTTGTCTAGGCTACATTTCTGTTGTCAAGTGAGAGAGGCAGAAGTCTAAGATAGGAGGTATGAATCACCCCTCCGGAGGCAAATATCTCTCTCCATTGACTGTAGAGGGAACCTAGGAAAGTTGCTTAGACCAGACATCTAACATTAAAATGATCAAAATGAAGTGAGTTAATCCTATTTGAATTGCACAAAGAGTATGCTGAAATCAGTGCAACTATTCATCTGAAGAAAGTTATAGAAATGTAAAAATATTTGTATAATAAGGTTTTTACACTATGACATTTTTAATGGAAAAAGTTCTTTGCTATCTGTTTAGAAGAATACAGTTTTGATCCCTGTCTAGTATTTCTTTGTTAAAATTATTAAGGGATGCAAGTCAGAAAGCTCAAACATAGGAAGAAAATTATTTAGAGGTATGTTATAAAAGGTAACTTTTCAAAAAGGTAACTTTTGCTACTCTGCCTGATCCTTCATTCATTGTTAGAACTGAACAATCAGTTTCTGAAAGGCAATATTCACAAAAATCAGAGGAAAAAAAGACCATGTATTAAAAACTGTGTTATGGAGATGTTTGGGGATATCAAAGTTGAGAAGAACCTATCATTCTCATATATCAGCAAAAACGACTAATGATACATCTGCACCCTTGAAACTTCGGGCAGGAATAGGGGTGATGTTGCTTGACTGCCAAGATACAGTTCATTATTGACAATTACAGTTGATTATTGACAGTGTTTTTAATGGAAATATTGAGTTCATTAAGAGGCAAAAAATGCTTCCTTGAGAATACTTTGGTAAACTCTATCAACAGAAGGTAAAGACTTGTTAGTCTTGTATGCCCAAAGACAAGTTTCTGGCCTGGTTAACAAGGATTCAGGAACAAGCATTCAAAGGTATATTTTTCTCTATACTAACAAATCACAGAATAGTTTCTTCTTTTGTGGAAGAAAAATTGCTTTAATTTTCCAGGGACGGAAGGAAGCAAATCCCACCCACCTTGAGGCATCTGATTTCAAGGGACTTCTTTTCACATCACATGTGTTTGTGGGGAGCAGAGGCTTTGTGTGTGCACAGATATAAGCAACTTGCCAAAACCCACTCGGTGGCTGCTGCCACCCCACTGACGCAGCTGAGGGGGTGAATCCCATGTGGAGGTACTGAGTCAAACTGGAATCTGTCCCCATGCACAGCCCAAAAACTTGGAAACTTCAGTGCCAGATGAAGAGCGGTTAGGAAATCCACCCCCAGAACCCGGGGATAGGGTGCACAGCTGGAGCACAGCCGCAGCCAGAGCCTCCCTGTAGAGCCTGCAGGACGTGCTGGGATCAGGAAATCGCTGCGACATGGCACACCCCAAAAGGCTGCAATATGCCCCTTTTTCACAGCAGGTAAGAGATGTGTAGGCAGACACGCACCATTCAGCCGAGGGATCTCCGCATGCCACTCAGCTGTCAGCTTTGTAGCGACTGCCTGAAATCAGGTGGATTTCACTCAGCGCTCCAGGGGGACAGACTTTACCGCTTTGTGACTCACGCTCAATCGGGGGGAGTGGGAACAGCAATCATTTATGACTCACTATATTGTATAAGGCTTTGGAAAATCATTTGCCTGCATACTGTACAAATACATACTGGAAGTATATTAAATATGTTGAAGTAATTGGAACACAATTAAAATGTTCTGAAGCAAAAGAAAAAGAGAAAGGTTACTCATTACCAGTCTCTTCCCTTTCACAGAGATAACCTATTAGCAGAAATTTGCAGTATTCTCCTTTTGAAGTAGTCAAAGCTTTAAAATTCAGTCTAGAAATAGAATTGTGTGAATAATTTGGGGTGGGGGTTACATTCAAAGAATAACTAGCAAAGTTGTTGGCTTTCTGACAGTGTTTTTTTTTTCCTTTTTTATTTTTTTTTTTGAGCAATTATTCCTAGCATAAGAAAAATGCAAGTTCTTCTGAAATAGTAGGAACAAATATATTTTGAAACTTTCCCTCTAAAAGCAAAGTTGTGCAAAGGCCTACTGCTCAGATCAGTGTTTTCTGAACAAAACCGACTGCAAACACTATGTTACACAAGAGGGAAGGAAACTGTATCCTGCAGGTTGGGATACTGGTCTCTGCATTCTTTGCTTTGCTGGAATTTAAATAGGGGCCTTAGAAAAACATCTCTTCTGCCTAGATCTGCAAAAGATCTGAGGTGCATGAATCCTGCAGGAGAATTTATGAATCTTGTAGGAAAAATTAGAACTGGGGTTAGATTCCCAGATCCTTGGATGGGCAAAGTGATGCCAATACCAGGGAGAGAGCTATACTTGGACACCCCTATTTCTTCCACACCAAAGCCACAACCAGCAACACCATTTTAGCTGTTTGTAGCTGGAAAGGAAAAAATCCTGTCAAAAAGGGCTGGCTTTGAGACAATTAGCTCCCTGATGCAGTGCACGTTGTGATCAGACAAACCCTGTCTGCAAGATGGGTGGTGGGAAGACAAGAGTGGGAACTGGCGTTCCTCCATGCCATGCTTCAGTCTGGAGTCACAGACAGGTCAATCCACAGAGAAAAACTACATGTTATGCCAAAAAATAATGCTAAACTAAAACAAATGCAGTCATTAGAATCATAGAATCGTTTAGATTGGAAGAGACCCTTGGGATCATGAAGTCCAACCATTAGCCCTACTCTACAAGTTCTCCTCTACACCATGTCCCTCAACACCACATCTAATCAACTCTTAAACACATTCAGGGACGTCGACTCCACCATCAATTAGTTAGCTGATTGCCACACAATGGCTATCACAGAAAAAACAAACTAAAGCCATCTCAGACCAAGAGAAGTCCAACCATATTTTTAATCCCTGCACTGTCAGGTCAACAGAAAACCCTTGACATCTCACTGTAGTGGCAGAAAATCATACATGTTGGGCTACAAAATAAGTGATTGGGAAGCAGAGGAGAAGAAAGGGATGGTCCTTTCCTCTCTGTCAAAACCAGATCTATGAAGGACAGCCTTAAGTATGTGTGGTGTAGCTGGGATGCTGCATGTTGTGTCTGGACCAAAAAAAATTTCCTTTTAAGATACTCCTTATTAAGACAGAGAAATGACTCTTCTTGCAGAATGCAGGCAGAGCACCTGGGACCAATTTTTCCCCAAAATTCAGCCTGAAGATATGTACCAAATTTGAGGACCCCTCTCCCTTTCTCACCTCAGCCTTGGGGAGTAAATCCTCCCATGCTGGGCCCATGTGGATTGTCTTTTTTCCTGTTTTTGGAGACTTTCTGTCCCGCCTGCACAGCCAGAAATGCAGAATTCATGGGGCCAGAAGGATAAAGCAACAAGCAGCAAAGCAGCAGCCCTGGAGCCTGAGTACTCACCTGATCTGAGGTGATCAGGCAAAATCTGAGTTAAAAATTAAATATGGATAGAACCATAAAGTAAGTTCAGGCTTACTTCCAAATATCTGATATTTGGTCAGAGCTGTGCAAAGAGGCTCTCTTCCTCACTGACTTCTCCTAGAAAAGATGTTGCCCCTAGGCAACTAGGTGGCAAGTAGGGCAGAGCTTATAAGATACGAGTCTCACATAAAAATTATGATACTGCTCATTCACATTTCCCATGAATTCTCCATTTGCCTGTGGTCTTTTTTTAATCTCCTAAGCAAAGGCCAAATTGATAACTCAGCAAAGCTAATGACAGGCCTTCAAATGCTGGAATATTTTTGGGATCTCAATTCTGCTGTGTAGAAGCAAACCTAATGTAAACTAGAATTTTTAAAAAAAATTCCTGATACCAAAGGCACAGCCATGTGTTTATAGCTCAGTAGAAAGCTCAGAACAATAATGAGATCAAAATGCTCCATTTTACAGGAGACAGAAAATCTTTCTGAATAGTTCAGATGTAAAATGTGACTTGCATTCTACCTGAGAAGGGAAAAAGAATTAATGGTGTTGATCTTATACAAAACAATCCTGAAATGGTTAATATAACCAGCTAAAGCCACTACTTTAAATGAACTACTAGATTAAATTTTAAAATTCCATTTCAGAATGCTGCTTTTGAATAGATAAAGGGTGGCAAAGACATTCCTCCCTCCTTTCCTAGTGTTTTCCAGTGGTTTTAAAGGTTTTAGCAGACAGATAAGCTAGATGTTATTGTTGAAATCACTGTGATTACTACAGAACAGGTCTACAGGAGACCAAAGACCAGTACAATAATAGCAAAATTGCATCAAATAAAATAATAAGGAAAGGAAAATGGTGATTGTGAGCTCTGTGGATTTCAGGCAAAATGACAATATTGATTGTGGCCCAGAGGCCAGAGTAATCAAATATCATGAGAAAAATGTACTCATTTACCTTGATGTGGGGCAAACAGTCCAGCCCCAAAGGAGTCTTTTTATTTTTTTTAAAAGAAAAATTATCTGAAGAAAAGGGGACAGGTTAGTCCTTTGCACCTGAAGCAGTTGCATATAGATTACTTTTGGATACTTGAAAACACGTAAAAGCTTGGTACAGGGAAAGAGGAGTGAAAATTTCCAGTGCTGATTTTTCAGAACATGATGACTAGAAATATAATTTGTGGGGTGGGCAAGGAACATCTTTCAATTTGGGGGAGGGTAGGAGGGGGAGGGGAGTGAGGCAGACACAAACCACTTTATTCACTACCTCCTCATTCTGTTGGCAGAATAATTTTACAGAGCGTTATATGGGTATTTGAGCTGACCGATGTATATACAGTAGGGCTAAAGAACAGAGACTCACTTGATCTGTCCAGATTCTGGAGCAACATGGGAAAAGTGTAGATTTTTTTTTTCTTCAAACCCAATTCTATTCCCTTGTACACTGTAGATGGAGCACAAAATAGTTTTTCAAAGAAAGAGATTAAAAATGTAGCTGGTTGTTTTTCAAACAGATGAACAAAAACCTTTCTGTTCTATTATCAGTGCCTATATCTGTTCTGGTACAGGATGTGTCATTGCTCTCTGTACCAAAATGTTACTGCATATTGTAACGTTCATTGAGAAAAGTAATTAAAAGGAAAGCTCAAGATGTGGTTAAACCCTAACAGTGGCATTCTGGGATCTACGTGCGTAAATCATGTCCAAGGTTGCAGAATGAACCCAGGAGACTAAATTATCGGTCTGTTACATCCCTGGATACTTCTGGAGATTTCAGCAAATTCTTGCTGATTTTATGTCAGTATTGGCTTAATATCCAGATTCATGAAGCACCAGAAAAAGCTCTGGGCTTACTAAAACTTGTTTATATTTAACAGTTTCAAAAATCAGGTCACAACTTCACTATATATAAAGAACCTCACTAGGGTGGCCTGATTTTTGGAAGTGCCAAGCTGCCGCAGCATTTACTAAAGTCAGTTAAAATTCTAAGGGCTCAGTAACTGGAAATCAGCTGCTTTTTGTTCAGTTTTTTAGCTGTATATGAAAGATTTTGTCTATCCAAAGCTGAAAAACGTAAACTGGTGTTTGGTCTTGTAACTACCTAATGGAACAGAAATATGGGTTATTATTTTAAAAGAAGGAAACAGTAATTGGGTCATTGAGACTGAGGTACTCAGTCTCAGTTTGCTGAATTCATCTAAGGTCTTTAAGAAAATATCTTCTCATGCTTTCAAGATTTTTCCTGAGGTTCCATTCATAATGTAATTAAAGTGAACACATACATACTCTCCCATGGGTATTTTAGACAGTTGTGAGATCTAGTGTCATATTTAAATACGTGTCAGAATAGAATATTTGGGAGTGGGGTGAGAATACAGGGTGAAAATTTTGCTTGGGAAACACTCTCATTTCCACTGGAGTCAGTGACAGAATTCCCACTGATATTAAAAGGCAGCA
>VZTM01012476.1:0-10108 GCA_013400555.1 Jacana jacana | reverse complement strand
AAAAAAAAAAAAAAAAAGGTTATACATATAAATTCAGCTATCTTCATCCCTTTTCTACCTACCCATTTAATCACAAAACCAAATAGTTGATTAGTATGTCTTCCTTATTAGGGGAGGCAGTCACAGACAAATTGTCCTTAGCTTCATTACCAAATATTCTGGAAAAGGCAGGAAGCAAAGTCCTAATCTAATTGTGCTATAGCCTGATGCCAATGATTACGTATCCAATATGATAGCTAAATTACTGGGATTTATCTGTCTTATCCAAAAAGATTAGATTATCTTGCATTTTCAGCTAAGCAACAAATCGTTTTAATTTTTATAGTCTTCTTTGATCCCTTTGGTAATTTTACAAAGGATTAAGACACCTTGAGTTGCTAAACTAGTTCTTGTTACGGTGCTGTTTCACCGGAGAAGGTTTTCTCTTCTTTCTCAGGGGAATGTACTTTCTCAGGGGAAACAGAGCTTGTTTGTGGGAATTCCTGGGTAAAAAGCCACTATATCTAACCCTAACATCCCTTCCCCAAACAGTACATATGCAAGATTTAATAGTTTTTTCTGTTCCTTTCCACTTTACAAGGCCTGACAGTGAGCTTGAGTTTGAACAGCACATGACCCCAGTTGCACCCACGCTGCCTGTACGGTCTGAGTTTGATCTCAGACCAAAAGTTTTCCCAATCTATGCCTGAAGGATCAGTTACCTCACCCCAGCACTGAGCCAGGGTGAAAGGAAACTCACAGGCTGTAGAAACATGAAGGAACTAACATAACAACATAGGCATTCCTACAGAGATTATAATAAACTTCCTTCAAGCTATTAACACAGGACAGATGATGAGTCTGCCCATTTTCCCCCCTGATCTCCTTCCCCTAAAGCCATGAGTATGGCTTAAAAGATGTAAATATATACATATATACACATAATTTTTAAGTAATACAGTTGGTATGTTCTTTATCTACTATATTTTTCTTGTGATTTCTTGACTAAAATAGATCTATTAATCTCTGGACAAAAACCAAATGAGCTATTTTGCCTAACTGCCTGAATCCAAGAAGTAAAGAAAGCTACTAAATCGATCAAAATGCACGTGTTACAAGAAAAACAATGTTACATAGGGGTTTATGTGCTTTGCTGGACTGGTTCTCAGCCTGATATACATGCAAGCAATAAATATATGCCTTCAAACAACAGGGAAAACACGTAGGGCAATGTTACTAAGTAAAAATGTTAAAGGAATCTCTTTGTACCATTATCTGAAGGTAAAATAAATTCCAAGAAAGACATCCTGGGCATGGAGAAATCAGTGAGGAGTCTGCCATCACCTCTCCAGACAGGATTTAACTTTTGTTGTGAGGTATAGTCAGCTTGTTATATTTTATTATCACTTTTCTTATCTTTATCAGTTAAAAAATACAGCTTTTGCGCTGCTAGTTCATTCATCTAAAGTAAGAATAAAAAGTTTTCAGTAAAGGGAAATAAAATTATTAGGACTATTTTAAATCATTACAGAAAAACAATGGGAAGCATATTAAAACATAGTTAAAATTAAAATTAAAAGCCCATAAATGTTTAGCATCCTGAAGCTCCCTCATTAAAAGGAGCTGGAGAAGAACTGCACTATCTTTCTTGCTTATCTTTTCACTTATATCAATTCATTTTCATAGTCAAATCCCCTTGTAACACATTTTTTCCTCTAGTGACCCAACTACTTTAGAGTTTTTAGTAGTCATTATTTCCCAAAAACACTGCAGCAATTTTAATCCTCCAGACATGTAAGACTTCACATAAAAGAGTAAAAATGTCTTAGAGAAAGCAAACAATTCATTTTATATAAAAGCAACCCTGACTAGATTAAATCTCTGGCACAAGGAGCTGAGTATATAACTATTCAAGTCAACATCCATTTAGGCTATATATTAAGCCTTTTTATCACTTGGTGTATTATAAGAAAGAATAATCTATTATACTGACATTGCTATAGTCATTTTCTCTGGGAAGTAGTTTAAGTCCTCTATCCTCCCTGCACCCCTCCACACCTGCTATTTTAAACCCTGTGATGGAGTCATTTCCTTAATGGTAGACTTGCTGTGTGAAACTCAATAAACATTTTTTTTTAATTTAATTTTAAAATCATTCTTATGCGTATGTTTCAAAGTGAATTTATGAGTAGCACACATGTATGGAATATTCAGAAATATTTATCCTTAAAGTCACCAGAAACTTCTCTTACCTACTGTGCAGTGAAAGCCTTCATGCTCTATTTAAATCTTTATTACTGGACTTCTGTATTTTTTACAGTCTTGAACTTTGAAAGACAGAATTCTAGGCAGAAATATATCCACATACCACAATCTAGACACTTGTGTTGACTATAGTGTTACTCTGACTTTGGAAGTGTTATATCTTTATGTAACATATAGACCTACTGATCTTTTTGGAACCACTCAGCCTCTGAAGAAATGCACAGAAGTGTTTGTCTGAAATTCCAGACTTAGAAAAATTCATGTTGAATTGTTGCCCCAATACATATATTAATGAAGTTAAGGATGAGACTGTGCATATGCATTTTTCAGCAGCAAGCTCTACAAGATCAAAACTGAAAGCATCTCCTCTGACTTTACTGGAGACAACAGATGTTTGCACTGTGTTGGTGAGAAGACAGACACGAAAAAGGGCACACAACCTCCCACATATTTTTGTCAGTGCTCAGGCCTGCCACAATTTACTTCACTTTAAAGTTATAACTGAGCCCCAAGTTTCTGTCCTTTCATTGCCATGACCTTCCAAGGACAATTCTTCAGTGCTCAAAGTACACACAGAT
Organism: Jacana jacana; assembly: GCA_013400555.1. Lineage (NCBI taxonomy): Eukaryota > Metazoa > Chordata > Aves > Charadriiformes > Jacanidae > Jacana > Jacana jacana. The sequence continues at coordinate 7,286 of VZTM01012476.1, read as the reverse complement.
GGAATTGTCACAGGAAATGCTAGGAGAGCTCAACACTTTTTTCTGTGAAGCTAACTAATAAAATACATGAACATACACCTTCCAAAGAGCCCAGTACACATACAGTGTGTTCAAACTATATCACTTGAATTCCCAGAGCTTGCATATCATCTCTTCTGAATCAGAAGACAACCCCCTTAACTTTAGTTGCCAGCTGGAGAAAATGAAATGTTTCTTAGAGATAGACTGTTTTCCTTTACTTTACTTAAGAGTATGTACTTGCATTAAAACACTGTCAACTTATCTGTGTGATGTGGATTTTTGGTTCAGAGAACACAGATCTAAGCATGAAAACCCAAAGAACATACTTTTTCATACTTTTTTTTTATTGGGAGGCACCAACCTTGACTTCCAGATGGAGCAGTATATTTACAAAAGAAAAAGCGATGGTATTTACATCATAAGGGAAGAAAACTCACTTTTTCTGGAGAAGGGAGTAAACAGTCCTGAGAGACTCTAACCTTTTTTCTGTGATAGCTGTTCCCAAGCCACAAATCATGTTAGCAGCCAGCATGGGAGATGCAGGACAAAATCCCCCAGCACAAATTAGGGACTGTTAGGTGTTGTAGAAGAAGACCATGCTTTGGTGGTCTCTTTTCCCCTGCACCCCCTGACCTGGATCAGTTTCACTTACTTCAGACGCCTGATCGAAGCAAGGAGATACCTCAGTTCAGCTTTCGTCTGGAACCAATAAGAGGTTAAAACAGGAGCTCCTCAAAGCAAATCAGACCTTTGCAGCTCTTCAGTCTCTTCCTTGCTTCTATGAGGGTATGGTATTTAGATTTATCAAGGCATTACAGGGTACAATAACCTTTACAGGTGCTCTTGGATGTGGTGCATTAGTTCTCCATCACATCATCTGAATGGCCCCCCTTTTGTACTAAGAGGCACTCACGTCTAAAAGCTTTTGATTTGCACTTCCTTTCTGACAGGCTGTAAATCACAATTTTTCCAGGGAGTGCTACCTGGGAGGGTATATTTATGCGGCTGATTTCTGTCTGTTTAATTGTAGTATTTTGCCCACATCCCTATTGAATCACATCTTCTTTATTACAGACCGTCTCCACTTATTTTGCAAGATGACAAAAGCCAGCCTGCAGTCAATGATGAGAGAGCATTGCATATTTCGCTCTCATCATGGCTTATTCTGTAATGTGAAGGTGGAGCAGGTGATGTGTCTATTTTAAGGAAAAGGGAGTTTGGTGCTAATTCTCGCCCTGCTCCATTACAGATTCCCCGTAAGGAAACAGGGCTCAGAGGAACAGAGAAGACACTGGAGAATTAATCACACTGCTCCTTCTTGATGAGAATACAAAACTTGGCTATTAGCTGACTTCAGGTAGAAGCCCTGGGATTTACTGTATAAGAGGCTGGGGTGACAATAGCTCAGAGATAGAGAGCTTCAAGTTAAAGAGGAAGAAAATTATACTGTTTGAAAGCCTCAGCAGGGGCAAGGCAAAAGTCCCTGCAGCTAAGACTGAGTCAGTTACTGGTATCTCAGGCAACATTTTAATAAGCTCAAATCTCAGGAAAGAGAATTCAATAAAAAATAGTTTGAGGTTCAGCTCAGTGCTGGGACAACATGAAGGAAAATTTAAAGTGGGATTTCCATGGGAACCTTCTTCCCAAAACCATACACTTTTCACAGGGTAGTGTGGCCCTTCTCACACTCCTGTCACAGGGACCTCTGTCAGGGAAGCTCTTTACAGGAAGGTGCTGGCTCAGGTCAGATAAGAGGAAGATGCATCTGGCATGGTAAGTACTATGACAGAAGAATGACAGAGCTGAGTCATTTGGTGAGGAAAGGCTATGGGTGTCTTTTCGAGAAGATTTTGAGCCACAGTTTCGCACTTTGTGACTGTACACAGGCTGAAGTGGTTGCAACAAATGACAGATCAGGGAGACCAGCTGGGCCACCACAGAGGATCAGAGACCGGCAGAGAGGTCTTGGACACTAAAGGCTTGCTGGGTGGGAAGGAAACATGAAGAGAGAGAAAACTGTGGAAGACTGAAAAGAGTTGACATGTCTGGCTGGTGGGCACCAGGGGACAGTGTCCCTATGGGACTTCCAGAGCTATTGCATAAACAGCTATTGTGTTAGGGGCAAACTCCCAACTATTGAATGAAGCTGAAATCAGCCAGATTCCCCAGATCCAAGTGATTCCTGAATGTATACCTGAATGCCCATTTTCTGCAGGGCTCTTCAATACCTGAAACAAACCCTGGGCAGTTTAGTCACACTGAGTGCTTGGGATCACATGAGCTTGTCACAGTCTGCCTTGGTCAAAACCTACAGGTCAGATTCCTATCTGTCCCAGATGAGGCTGTTGTGTGGAAAAACTTTACAAATCACAACCTCCCTACCTTGTGGTCTCTATAACCGCTCGTATTCAGGTTTGTAAATTAGCAAGTGTAGCTAAACGGAAAATTCAAAAGAAACTTTCTACATATTCATAAAACCAGGTTTGGGGCATTGCTTTATCCTGCAAAAGAAGCTATTAGCAGTTGTCTTTATCACCTCACATTACCTCCTCCTCACATCTGTTTGTTGGTCCTTCAAAGAGGGCTCTAGCTCATTTTATTCCTTTATGAAAGCAAATTCTCCTGAGGATATGAGGATTTAAGTATGCAGTTGTGTCCCAAGAGAAAGCACAAATGGAAAGCAAGATATTCTATGAAACCCAAAAGATGATGAAGATTTTGTGACTTAAATTAGATATAAAAGCTACATGTATGTGTCTCTCTTGGAAACGACAGTACAGTCACAAAGGGACTGACCCCTTCTATGCTCTCATTCTGACACCATGAAAAAAAAATCAGAATCGTATGGATACACTGAGAACACAAGGACATGACCTGAGGTCCTGCAGTTCCAAAGAGCCATGACTCAACTTCCTGCGCTCGAAGGAGAGTCAGAGCAAAAGCATCTTGGAGTTATTTTTCTGAAGTCAGGGAGAAACAATTATAAGTTCGTTGCAAATCTCTGAGGTGAATGAGACGTGTATGGCTCCAGGTCTGATGTGATTAGGTGAATTCTCAGGAACTTGAGCACTCCAAATGCCAGTGAAGAGACAGCAAATACTCAGAGCACATGCTGCTGGGAAGCTCTGAATACAACTTATGTGTGTATTTACCTCCTCCACTTACAACACAAAACCATTGTGCTGGGATAGTGTGTCTCAACGGCACACAAAGCAGAACAGAACTTCTGACCTGACATCAGATTAAAAGAAATGTTTAGCAAATCTGATGAAAAAAATTTTTGGGAAACTTGCCACAGTCCATAATCAGCCCAACTTTTCTTTTCCCCTCGGCCCCCAAAGCAAATATTTCTCTCTTTTTTCACCCCGTTTTTTGGTTTGTTTTGGTTTTGGTTTTTTTGTGCTTTGCATTTCTGATTTAAAACAGGAAAAAATTGCTTGAGAAAGGATTTCTTGATACGTTATGAAAAATACAAATTATAGTCAAGGAAATACTCATTTGATTAACTGGCTTATTGAAAAGAGGGCAATAAGAAAGACAATATTTACCCCACACATGCATGCCTCTTAACCAGAAGAGAAAAATGTAATTGCTAGAAACTTCCCAAAGTCCTGAAAATCACCATTATGTACAGCATGGAAAACTAACCTGAAGCTACCAACCTCAATTTCTGAACTAGGTCAATTCTTCAGGCTGAATGAGATGATCCTGCAGTGGTCACAGTCTATGAGTACTATCCTTCGACTAAAATAAAAAAAGGAGAGCTAGAGAAAATTTGGCAATTTGCATATTTGGGTAGCCATTTTATTCATCACCCAATTGAGTCTATTGCTGTGATTTACTAGACACCATGAATGACACTCCATCACTTGTGGGTTGGTTCAAAATCTCTCCAAACCAGAGATTGTCCTTATAACTTGAGCTGGTTCTCAGACTCATAGTTTCTGTGCATTGGGACACACTATAGCCCCTATCCAGCCAGGTAAAGCCATATTTAACTTGTACCATGATAATAATCCCATTGAACTCCCAGAATTACCCCCAATGCTTGAACACTTGCTTATGTGCTTTGCTTGGCTCATTGACCAGAATTTCAATAGTGTTGCTCCAAAAATTAATTTGACTCAACATCTAATGAAATGCTGCAGATATTTGAAGATGTCTGGTACAGAATTTAACACCAGCTCCCTTGCAACGGTAGACATAGAATAACGAGCAGTAATTATTTCTCTTAAATTTTTTCTGATGAGGAAGGCTAGGAAAAAGTTAGTCTCTACCCAAAGCATTAAATTTAATCATTATGATCATGTCTGACATAGTGTGAATTTCAAAGCAGGTCTTAAAAGTGGCAAATGGATATCTATTCCTTGCTAACAGTCTCATGTAAATTCTCACATAAGACTGTTTCATTTATTGTAGGGAAAAAGTTACAGTGAAATAGTCTTCTTCTTTCTTTTTCTTTTTTTTTTATTTTAATAATTCCCATGGAAATAATTCTTTAGGATGACCATTATTTTTTCATGAATAGGACTGTAAATATGTAATGGAACATAAATATTTTGTATTTAAACTAATAAAAAATTTATTTCCATAAAAGATTTATCCCCACTAAAAATAATTTGGCCTCCAATAGGAATCAGTGGCAGTAACATAGGAGGCAAATGTTCCTCTTATAAGAAAAACAGAGAAGCTAAGCAAATACTCCCAAAAATGTTTGACAGGGATTTGCACAAATGGAAAAATGAGTTTGTGTTAGATGCACCTATGCCTGAGACAACAGGGAAGAGTCCTTAAAACATCTTATTATAGCCCTAGCTTAAGGGTAGTTAAACTCAGATCATCTGACAGTCTTCTACAGAAACATTCATTAGGGAGAATAAGACCTCCCATATAAAAATAATTATTTTACGGAAACACTGGTCAGTAGATTTTGCAATCTTCTGGTCCTGTCCTCATTTTACACTAGATAAAGTCTATATTTCTTATGATCTCTAAAAGTCCCTTCCACCCCAAACCATTCTATGACTGATTCCTACAGACCAAATAGTTTTTAGGAAATCTAAAATAATTCCGTGTATGCAGTTCATCAGTCCATCCCAGAGAGACTTCATCCCAAGGCAATCTTTTCCGGTTCTCGTCTGCTTTCACTGCTGTTGAACTCCTGCCATCTTATGTAACTACATATGAGCAACCACAATTAACTAACACAGCTCAGATTTTTCTGTTCAAGTACTTGAAGTGAATTCTGTGTGCTACCTCCTACAGCGTAAAAATAAATTCTCAGGAGAATACCAGGCAAACCAAAGTCATAAATAAATGTTTGGGAGTTATGACCAGCCTGCAGACTTTCCATGAACAGAGAGACAGACTAGTTTTGGCAAGACCATCTTTCATTGTGAATTATTCACTGCTGTCTTAACATTTCTACTTTAATTGTTTTTAATTTCATTGCTGTTGGGCAGAGGTGCGAAACCACAATATTAAAATGAGAGCAGCCTGAGGAATTTCTCTATATGGGGCAAAGTCAAGGAAAATGTCTGAAGGAGTATTGAGCTGCATGTTTTAAGCCTTGATGTATTTTATCTTTGCTAAAATGAAGCAGGGTGCTTCACCCACACACACATGGCCAGTTTATGTGCAGTGGCAGCAGTTATATGGCAGAAAGCCTAGACAGGCAGGTCAAGGTCTGGAAAAAGTATCAGGGCTCCAACCACTGCTGNAATGTTGTAAGTCTCTTACAGCTCTGTAACCCTCCTGTCCCAAAGAAACTTTCTTTGAGAAGGGCTGAAGTTCCCTCTCAGAAGCGACTTGTTGAAATGGCAAGTACTCTTTAAAAGAAGATATTCTGCACACAGTCTGTGTTCACCATTGTTTTGATCTACTGGAAAGAAAACCATAGTATTTGGTGAGAGCAAGGCTTTCTTTCAGCTTTAATGGAACCAATAGGAATGTTTTCAAAGCAAACTTAAAATTTGTTAATTCTTAGTACATTTTTGTGATAAATAAAAACCAAGAGAGAGTTATAGTGGAACCTAATGAAACTCTGTGTTAGACATTAAGAAAATCCTTACATGAACTAAATCCTATACTCCCACATTGCATTTCCCATGGTATTCAGACTGCAAGACAGTGTAATGTGAGAGGTCTCTGATAAGCATGCTAAAAAACTTCCTATGGACTTTTTCTTTGTTATATTTACAGATGGAAATATTACTGTTCTCTGCAAGGTCATAAAAATAGATGCCCTTTTAGTACTAGGGCTCATATACTTCTGAAAGTAAAATGCACAGATTTCCATTGAAGACTCCATCCCCCCTACCCAAAATCCCATGAAGCACAGTCCCAAGAAATGGCAATGGCTATAACACTGTCATTCATAAAAAGATTCTGAAGAAATAATTGATTGTTTTAGACTACTGACTTCATTGTAAAAGCATGGCTGAAAATAGGGTTTAATTGCTGCATCTTAATGAGACAACTAAAAAGATGCAGATAAAATAATTATTTCTTGTTGATATCCTACATATTTGGAGCCTAAAGCAGAATCTAATATTCCAGTCACATAAGATACATCAGTTCTGAATTACACTCCCTTAATATTCAGAGACTTTACTTGGACATATCCACTTACATAAACGCAAGAATTTTCTGATATCTACAGATCATCAATACCATATGCAAACTTATCAGACTGAGCACAACATCTGTCTAGCATATGCTTTTAGGTCTGTAAAGAAACAACTTGGAAGCACAAGCTGCAAAACTATTTTAACTATTCTTTTACATCCTGAGTCAAGGTTGTGCCAGAAAGTTTAAGAGATGCTGTCTGGTTTAATTGGTTTTGTGGGTGGCTAATGGCTCTCTGTAAGTGTGAGGCTCTCACTGTGATATCATTAGTGAGTTGCTGTTCTCAGAGATAGTTCCTGGATCCCAGGTGCTCTGGCCTAGAACTTTAAAACAGAATTAAGAGATTTCTTTTAGTGCACAGTAGATTTGAGTGTGGGTATCCTGAAAAGCAATGAACTTCACTGTCATCCCTTTAATATGTGCTAGGCAAAATACATGAAATATGAATATGTCTCTGAAAGCAGCATGTACAGAGGAAGGAAAGTGATTTCTTGGTGAGTATTTAAGCATTAGCTGTAATTTGCTAAAACTGCATATGTTCACCTTTATATGCTCACCCTGTAATGGAATTTCATACTTTTCTCAATGGAACAAGGCTTGTTAACTCTAATATTTTCTATCTCCTTCAAGTCTACATG
>VZTM01012475.1:6419-16568 GCA_013400555.1 Jacana jacana | reverse complement strand
TTAAACAGTGATGCCTAATCATTATAAAATGATCCATCTGGGTTTTTATTCTACAGAGGGGACTTTCTGTGCTCTGAAAAGGCACAAAGCATGTGACACAGGGATATTTTAGTATGAGAACATAGCAAATGCTCTGTCTCATAGCTTTCTTGATTCTTGATCTTCCCTGGAACCTTAAACAGCAGCATATAAAGCTTACTTATGGAAGCTGTAAGTTGCTGACACAACTGTCCTGTTCTTTATTTAGGGTAAGATTGTGCCTATTGGCATAACCGTGAGCAAGAGGTGGTGTGTGAATTGCATCATTGTAATGCCAGCCTGGGGAAGTATGGTGACTCAGATATTCCTCTGAATCACATTTTCTCTTCTGCTTCTTCCTTGCTCCGAGGGAATAGTAATTTACTTCTGGAAATTAGTATCTCTCTGCAGTGGCGCAGCTGCTGTAGCTGGCAAGTCTAGAAAAAACCTTCAATCTCCACCCAATTCTCCCTATGTTCCTACTGCTCACCTGTTTTAAAGGTAAATAGTCTGGTTTACTCCTACACACCTAAGCCTAAAATTTGGGTAGTTTGCGTAGGGCTCTAATTGCAGGGTACTTCCATTCTTTCTTGTGTGGGTGCATACTTGCAGACTAAGTCTTACAGTGAAGACTCCAGATGTGATATGGAAGCTTAGAGAAAATAAATACCATTTTATTTTAGCTCAGTCATTCAAATAAAACAGGACTGATAATGTGGACACTTTGTACCTATCAGTGATTTAACTTTTCTTTATCAAGCGGCGTATAGTTTTGTACAGCAAACAGATTCAGCCCTAAAGCAGTCTGAAACAGAATCTGTCAACCTCTGGAACTGCATCCCGTCTTTGCCTTTTGCCAGTTTGAGTGAAAATTTCTTGAGATTTTACTTGGTGGCATCACCTCACAGAGATTTATTCTTCCGTTGCTGCACATGATTAGAACATCATACATGGAACTGAGTGGGAATCTTAGAACTCCTACAATTGTAGGAAGGATGGCAGGGTAACTGAATACCAGTTATCAGCACTAATTATGCTATAGGGGAACTAAAAACCAAGCAACAAATGCTTTTTTATTTTAACACATTTGTGCAAAGCTTCTCCAGCTCAGATCTAAATATTATATACTTTTCCATCTGAGTTTATTCTGATTTGGTGTTGCAGTATCAATCACCTTGCTATGTAGGAGAGTGTTGGTGAACAAAGGGCTCATACACATGCCACTCTTTAAAATTCTGATTTGCTCAACACAAGTATATAGTAACAGCTAAAACCTCATATATGATCACCGAAGAAAAATGTGGTGAAGAGCAAATCAAAAAGCACCTCTTTTCATCTGCTGAAGGGGTGCAGGGCATTGACCAGGTGCAGCATCCTTAACCAAGGGAGNTACCCAGCAGTTACTCTAACAAAACTCTGTGAGGCTGCTATTGACCACAGCTGGTGTCATCATTGCCAAGATCCAACTTGGTAATCCTGTTGTAACAGGGGAGTCCATGACAATCGTGCACACCTCAAGCCTGAACCTCATTTTATCTTACGGTGAATAGTGATCATTAACATTGTTACAGTTTGTACTGATGAGGAAGTATAATGTTTGTTTTACTGCAGTAAGAGGAGGAAGCCTAGAAATGTTTAGAATAAGCCTTTTGTTAGGAGCTATGGGAGGCCTGGAGGGATAAAAAGCCTCAACAATAAAAACGACCTGCTTAGTGTCTCCAGTATACATGAATGTTGATAACCATTCAACGGATAAACAGAACGCCGCAATAAATTCTAAGGTACTTTCTACTTAGTTTGCCAAATAGACCCAATCCAAACTGTGTTTCAGTGGTGCTGCATTTTTCTACTTAACTGTGTTGCCCATCTTTTTTTCAGTTTGAGGTCATTACCCTAATGGGGAATCAGAAAGAACAGAGAATGTTCTGTATTGTATTAAGAGAGCTTTTATGAAAACCCGTGTGCTGATTACAATGTTTTTTATAGAATATGCCATGGTGCAGTTACCCATAAGGGATTTGTGTGAAACACCATGCTATATAATATGAGCGTGCTGGTGGTAAGACACCGCCTTCTATCTTGCAGCCTAGTTAAACTACTTTAAATGTGCTCTTTTTGGTTGCTGGATTTGGTTTTTTATTTTTTCATTTGAACTTGTTCTAGTTTATAGATTTCTTAAAGGGAGCTGCTTTTTAAAGTATAATAAACTTTGGAGAGACTTACCAGCTCAGGAAGCCAGATGATTGACACGCTGTCTCAAGCCATCACCCGCTAACACAATCCAGAAAGAGGTGCATCCTTTTTCTGAAATGCCATTGGCGTTGCTGATTATTTTGTGATCACTGTTAACACCTAGATTTCTATCAGCCAGTTCTTGCCTAACTGTACATTCCCCTGTTTGTATTAGTGCATGTGATTGCTCCTTTCTAATATCAGTACTGTGCCTGGTCTCTGTTGAATTTTATCTTCTGAATTTTGAAAACTCTGAACTTTGTCAAGATCATTTTGAATTCTGATGCTGTCAGGAAAATGCTTTTCATCCCTAGAGCGATATGAATGTGGTGCCTCTGCAATAGCGTAAATCATTGTTGAAAATATATATGATAGTCCCAGATTTGAGCCTGCATTGAAGATGTTCTCCAAGTTTGGTGACTCTAGGTTTGTATGACTGCCAGTTGATAACAGCAGGAATGTTTTGGGTGGTTTTCCCACAGTTGTGTTTCTCTACAGTAGTTATTATAGTTAGATTATAGTTAACCAAATTGTTTATTAAATTCTGCAGCAGTATCACCAACCATATTAAAGTCATTCTTATATTTACTGATCAGCCACAACCGCATTGGCTTTACTATGCTTGTCAATTCTTACTGGCTGTTTATAGATTGTCTTATATTCCTTTTTTTTTTTTTTTTACCTTAGGCTTTTTCATAGCTTATTTTGCAAAATTTTGACTTTCCAAGCTAATATGTTTTTAATTTTCTTGGTCTTTCCCAGTAGACAGAAGTGTTGTGTTTGCTATTCTGCTACTTCCTTCTTGTGTTTTTGAAGGTGATCTTGCTGTTGAGATTGCTTTGGCTAGTTAGAAAAGTTGTCTACAGTGATTCATTCTCTGAAGCATTTTCTAAATATTCTTCACCTTCTTTTCTTTCACTGGTCTGCTGTTAAAAGTGCATTTTGTTTGGTAGCTGGTTATAATTAATTTTTCTATGTATGAGAACTGAAGTGAAATGTTGAACACTTTAGCCATCTCTGTGTATCATCCATATTTTTGTCTTTTATCCAATTAAATAATGGTCTTGTATTTTGTCTTCCCATTACTGCTTAATGTATTTATAGACTTTTTCCTCATTGCCTTTTATGTGTCTAGCTAATTGAAATGCATTTTGCACCTCAGCCTTTTGATTTTAGCCGTATGGGGCATGTGAACTATCCATTATGCTTATCATTAATCATGTGCTCTTGTTTCCACTTTTATAATGATTCTCTTTCTATTTTCAGGTCATTAAAAAAATTCTGATGCAGTTAATATTTTTCCTACCTAAACTTCAAAAGGGATTCGCTTTTGTATATTCGATATATTTTCTCTCAGTAGATATTGGCTCTTGTGCTCATTTATCCTTTAGATTATCTTCTTCAGAGATCTTACTGTGGTTTTATTTAATCTTTTAATCTGTTTCTTAACTCAGAACAAGGACTTCAAATCATTTTTTTATATAGAAAACTTCATTTCACGATGACTCTATATTAGCTCTGCACTGCCAGTTGGTTCCCCTATTACTTAAAAGCAAACCTAAAAAACAGATAAAAACTAGTTCCCCAAACCCCTAGATACTCTTGTCAAATCCACCCAGAGATATTCGATAGGTTATTAGTTCTTCCTGAATTTCAGAATAAGTGTTCTAGATATGCAAGTCAACACCTCCTCACATATGCTTGTTAAAAAACCAATTTCCTTCATTGTGTCTCTGTGATATCTATGATGTATATAGATGGTTTTGTATTTTCCTTACTAGTACACAAATATCTGGCATTTAGCAGAAGATTCAAATAAATTTTCATTATCTTCACTCATTTCTTTTACAGCCTTGCTGCAATGTCCAGTTTCTAGTTAGTCTTTCATGAGTAAGACTGTTTTGCAGGTACCTGTGGGATTTTTGTAACCACCCACTCTTACTCTACCATAAAAGCAACACCTCACTCAGCTGCCTTGTATCCCAACTAAAAATTGGTTTTGCTTCCCATCAGGTATTATCTCCATAGTGTTTAGGTAGATTCTTGAGATTCAGTTTCCCCTGGGACTGAGATGGATTTTTCCTGGTTGTTGAATTTTACCAAGGCATTGCGCCATTGAACCTAGTTTTTGGGCTTAAGATGCACAGTCATTTTGTCTGTCTGTAAATGCTCTCTTCAAATGGCTAAGGTATGTTTGTAGATGGCTAATCCCTTGCTGTTGCACATCCAACAAGATAATGATGTGGGGAACTGCAGGATACTAAAGATGGCCAAATGGGAGTAATGCACATATAGATGATCCATCCTGTTCTTTGGTGCCATTCATAAGATGGCCATATGTGAGACAGGAGGACACTATAGACAATGAAAAGGAACCACTAATTGAACAGAACTGAGGACTAAGGTGGGAAGTACCAGGGCAACTCTAACAGAGTCACCAAACAAGGGTATAAAGTCATCAAAGCCAGACCTAGTGAGGAACGGGAAAACAGAATGGGCTGTTTATTTGGAAGTCGATGAGGGTGGTAAAGCGAAGAGCTTGGGAAGGTGGGGGGGAAGGAGTATGATGTAAAGCAAGTTATCTGCTTGGAGCTGTCTGGGGGTATGTGTTGGGCAGCCTGTTCATGACCAGTGCAGTCTGTAGCAGGACACTGTATCTGTTGCTGCTGAGGCCATGCTGGTGTCTGGCTGGCTTTGGCAGCTGGAGCAAACAGGATGTTCTCCCTGATGCCAGTGAGGGACCCTCCATAAGAATGAACTGAGCTTTCTAAAAATATGCTCTTAAACTCACTGATCTCAAAGTTGTGCAGGTTTGTAGTTTTTTATAACCACAGCCAGGCAGCTGGAGAAGAGAGAGAGACCCAAATTCAATCAAATTGAAATCAATACTTCAGTCTGAGTTCTGAATGCAGCTGCGTGAGCAAGAATAGTGTGACCACAGGCTGGGCAGCACACAGTACTGGCACACGGCTGAACAGCATCTATTAAGAAGCCTGAAAGACAGACTAGTTTGGGTTTAGAGAAATACAAGGAAAAGGGGACTAGAAGGAAACTAGAATAACTACACGAGGGACTGGTTGCACAGGGAAAACCTAGAATACAGCAAAATAGGTATGTCTGGAGCCAAGACGTAATTGGGAACAAAAAACCACAAAAGATAAATGCTTTTGTAGCCCCTGCTTATGAAACAATGTGTTTCAAACCCCCATGGGTTTCCTCCCGACACATTTTTGGGTGAAGAGGAATCATTTATTTAGCTTCTTTTTTCCACAGTGAATCATCCTAATCTTTCAGGAAAGTAATCATCACAAACTTTAGACTTTAGCTGTGATAAAAATACTGGATTTTTTCCTTGCTTTTCTTTCAAACTTTATCTGCAAATTATTTCTATTGTTCTGACTCGGCACTGATAAAATATCACTCTTATTCTCACAGAACTAACATCATCTGCAAATTATCTCCTTTGTTCTGATGTCTTTTCCATATAATGATCACTGACTTTACTTATGACAAGCAATCTTTCTGTCATTCATTTGGGTAAAGAATATAGTATGTGTATATCACAGCTCTAGAGCTGTTACTGTTGCAGATCCCAGATGAAATTTTCTACTGTCCTCTAGTGTGCTGTGTTCACAAAAAATAAAAACAATTAGCCAAATACATTTTTCTTGTCTGATCAAACATTTTTGACTTAAAATCCAAATAACCTTATACATGTAGATAATTTGGGAAAAAATATCAGCAGTTTCTAGTCATGGAAAACTCAGTTTTAGTCTTCATAATGACTTGCTACCACAAGATAAAGTGTTTGCGACCCCATCTAAACCAAAAAAATCAGGAGCTGGGAGCCAGTGGCTTTGATTTGCAAGGCTTTTACACTGCTGTGTTTATGAATGATGCCTTTGCCCCTGCTATCTTACCTGCTGGCCTTGATAGCCTTGCCATCTGTATCTCTTCTATCTTTTGACCTCAGGTACTGCAAAAGCCTCTCCGTTTTCGGTTTATGTGTCCATCAGTTCAGAAAGACTAGAATTAGAAGACTGAAAATGACCAAAGCCTAAATGTACCATCCAAGCAACTTGACACAGTAGGGGACGTCAATCTTACTTCAAGTCATTCTCTTTTAGCTCTTGAAGTAGAGGAAAATACACTCAGCATCCCTACTCATACAGCACTGTAGTTGCTTTTCTCTTAACCCTTTAAAGACTGCCATATCTGTTTGTCTGTAAACAAGAAATAGTATGGTTAAAAAGTTCTGAGAAGCTGTAAGTATTCAAGCAATTCCCCTTGTTTTCTTTGCAATCTGATAGAGCAAATTCTGCTGTTATGGGTAAGAATTAGTGAAACTATTAGTGAAGTAAAAAAATAAAAGGACATAATTTATCTTAAAGTTGCTTCTTTTAATCTTTAAGTTCATACAGTAACCATTTTTTACTTTGCTATCTCAGAGTGTGTTACAGTGGAGCAAAATAGCTCCATATACTATTGCTTTTTCAATGTGTAAAGGTGGTTTTGATATCTTCACAGATGCAGTTTCTCCCATATTACCATCTCATTTTTGCCTGGTAACTTCCTATGATATATGGTAAAAGCTATGAGGAAAAATTAGGTGTTATATTGTGAACAAAACATATAAGTATTCATGTCAGCCTTTATGTGGAAAGGTTAATGCGTATTTGCATGAAACATATGTACTATAGACAATGTGCTACATTCCTTTGTAGATGGCATATGCAAAAAAAATCCGTGCTTTGAATTTCTCTGTAATATACTGATGAAACGTATTAGGACTCTTTTTATTTGTTTGGTTTTGTTTTAAATATTTCTGTATAACTGAAATTACTAAGATCTGACTTTAAATGGTCTAAGGTAGCTTATGTCTAATGGCAGGGGGGTTGGAGCTTTATGATCTTTAAGGTCCCTTCCAACTCTAACCATTCTATGATTCTTTACAGCAGTGACAAAAATCTCAGTTTTAAGTGTGGTTTGTAGACATATGCAGGGATCCTCTGAGGAATGTTCACTTCCCAGTAACATGAAGTGCCATTTGCTATCTCAGTGGGAATTGCCAGATATTGAATGTCAAGCCTGTCACTGGTTCATTTGTACATTTTGGACCTTAAGATAGTGTCATATGGGGGCAGAATGAAAGTAAGAGGATGGCAGAAAAATGCACTTGAAGGAAAGAAAAATACATGTCTCTAGAGACACCGGTATATTTTTAATTGCAGCTGTTAAAAGCACTTTCCCAGGATGATAGGCTTGGCATGGCGCCTGGCATCAAAGGCAGCCAGTCATACCACATCTTCTGCAACCTGCTAAAGGCAGTGGTGGCTGCTCTCACCGTGTTTGCAATCTTCATGCCCTCCATGCTTGGGAGACTTGACTGCTTGGTGCAGCTCCTTGCCACCTCTGTCATTTTGCTGGTCAGCGTACCTTTGCCTTGCCTGCACTGTCACCTATAGGCGTATCAACAGCTGCCTTCTTACTCTAGATAGAGCGAGCAGTGAAGGGAAGATCATTACATGTATGCTTTACTTCATATGAGGGGGAAGAGAGTAGGTTATATTAGAGTTGGAATGTTTTAAATGCATATTTTTTTTTCTCCAATATTGCTCTGGTAACTGGCAGGAATCCGAGGTAGATGTTATGAAATTTAAACAATAGTGCCAATACATTTTCCTACAAGCCTAATATAATTTAATGACCTTTCTGTATGCCATTTTCACAAAACACGAATATCATGATTCCTGTTTTATAAACGCCTACTTTATTCCTCAGCAACTGCAATCTAATATATTAATATGGTCTCAGTTGGTTTGTAACAGTATTGTGTTAGCTTTACAATGACAGATTAAACAAATAAATGTAATAAGATAGTCTCATAGAAGGGTATGATTTTCCGGCAAACAGGATCTAATTTTGTGGAACCCACTCCCCCCAGCCACCTTACCTAAAGCATATGCTGGTAGCCAGCACATCCGCTTTCTTCATGCTCCGTCAGAGAAGCAAGCATGACACTGAATGCAAAAGCAAGGCAGGTAGAGAGAGACCTAACTTGTTTTTAATAATGATTGTTAAAAAAATTATTAACCTTTAATATTTTCTGTCTGTGGGCAATGTTAAGTTCAGGAAGTATTTATTTCTTAGACCTTTGGCTGTGTTTTTAACCTTATTTAGTCCATGAAAAGTGGTGACCAGCACTGATACCAAGAAGCTAAGGGAGGAATTTTGCTTTCCACTAGTCCCCATAAGTCATTGGCATGCCCTAGGTCATGTACAGGCTTTTGGTGAAATATCAGTTACTGAAAGATTTTTTTTATTTTTTAGTTCTCTATGAAAATATATGTTAGGGCATTCTGACCCATACCCACATAACTATAACATTTGTATACCCCAGTGGCCACTTGTTCACGTTCAGAAAAATCATGGTCCTTTCTCTAACTACTCATTGAACAGTAAACTGTCAACACAAAAAAAAAACAGAACCAACCAAACAAACAAACAAAAAAAACCACAAAAAATAAAATCACTCGATGGTATGCACTGCAGACAAAACAGTGGAAGCACTTTAGAAGAACCTTTGAGGACAAGCCATTACTTTATGATTAGATTTTAAACAAACCAGAGTTTTGTAAAACATACCCAACTCTTTCAAACACAATGCTCTTTTCTGCTACTTCAGAGAGAAAGGAAAATGTGTTTGCTTTTAGGGGGAACCTTTATAGAAAGCCAGCCTGCCTGGCTGCTGGGCTGGTAGGGAAAGTTACAGCTTTGAATGACTAGCAGAAAAGTAGCCAGCACTGATTATCTAAACTAAGGGCCAAAGGGAGAGACATAACAGATTGCAGCAACCTGTTCCAGTCCATTGTTTTTTAGTAAAGTGGCACAAGCCTGTTTCTTGCTTCTTCTCATTTTCTACCTGAGAAAATTCTTTACAAAAACAAAACAGAACAAAGTTGCAAGAGAAACAAAAATAAAAATATCTATAATGTTTAGGAACCTTCTTGTTGGATGGTAAAAACATGAATGTGCTTTAATAATATTTAATATATTGCAGATTTCATCAGGACTCTACCGCTGTACTAAAATTTGATTTCTATGAAAGAGAGCTGTGATGTTTATTACTTATTCCATGAATGAGGAAAAAAAAATCCTGAAAAAATAAAAATTGCCAGTTTTTGAATTTGTTGAACTTTATATGATGCAAAGGAATTATTTCTGTATCAGGTTGGGTCAGCCATGTTTCAGGGTTGTTTTGTGTTTGAATGCTTTTCTTTGTGATAGACATTGCACTGCATAACAGGTGTGTGGTTTGAATGCATTTCAGAGTTCTTCCTTGTGTCCATGCTCTTTTTATGGAACAGGTTTCCTGGACCATTGAATCTGTGACTTGGCATTTTCCCATCATATATATGTCCCATCACAAGTCTATGGGACCGGATGGGTTACACCCAAGAGTGCCGAAAGAGATAGTAGACGTGCTGGCCAAGCCTCTCTCCATCATCTTCCTTAAATCGTGGCTGAATGGAGAGGTCCCCGTGGACTGGAAAGTGGCAAATGTAACGCCCATCTATAAGAAGGGCAGAAGGGAAAATCCAGGAAACTATAGACCTGTCAGTCTGACCTCGATACCAGGGAAGATTATGGAACAGATCATCTTGAGTGCTATCACCAGCCATGTAATGAGCAACCAGGGGATCAGGCCTAGTCAGCATGGGTTTATGAAAGGCAGGTCCTGCCTGACGAACCTGATCTCCTTCTATGACAAGATAACCCAATTGTTGGATGGGGGGAAGGCAGTGGATATAATATTTCTGGATCTTAGCAAAGCATTTGACACTGTCCCCCACCACATTCTCATGGAAAAGCTGGCTGCTCATGGCCTGGATGAGCATA
>VZTM01012474.1:685-11636 GCA_013400555.1 Jacana jacana | reverse complement strand
AAAAAAAAAGGAAAAGGATTTAAAGCATCAGAAGTGGATCCAACGCTGCCTGGGATGGCTGCCTTCAGACAGGAAATGGCACACAAGCAGGAGACAACCGAAGAGTTTGTAGAAACACATCCTCAAAGATTCCCCTGCTTGTGCATGACTAACACTGAATATCACAAGTCTGTCTGCCTTGGGACACAATCCTGATGGGCAGCCCATCTCTGCATTGCTTGCTCTTTACCTGCATCATTCATGAGAGTGTCCCAGTGGCTGTTCCACAGTCCATATTTGATCATAAAAAAGTTGTGGCCTTGCTGGACATTTCTGCTGCTGAGAAGTTCGGACTCTTAAACTGCCAAAGGCTCTTACTAGCTCTGGACTTCAAAGGCAGAGGCCACAGTGGCAAAAATACAAAAGCTAAACAAAACCATTGGCATTTACAGCTTAAATTCCATTACTACATTTGTCGGATCAAGAGAAAGAACAGGTGCAGGACATCTGAGCATTAAAATAAAATTTGTTGGACAGTCAGGTTTGCCCTTATGGAACAGAGTGAACACCTGAAAATGGTGACCACTGCCAGTAACTGTAGTGCCACCTACACCTCGCCCCTGAAATTTTAATTTCCCCCTGGAATTTTTGCGGTGTTCACAGAATAGTGTGGCAGGACTTGATGGACATGACAACATGAACAAGTACTGCCAAGAAGCTGGGTTCAGCCGAGGGTTACCTTGGTGTGCTGGGGTCAGCATGGTGAAACTCCAGGGACACAGCTCTGATGGGCATGGTGGGGGCTGTGCTCAGGCCGAGAGCTGAAAGTAGTGGACACATCACTTCTCTTCCTGTTAGTACAATGACATGTGGGTGGTATCTTCCTTTGCCTTTCAGGCATTTTTGTGGTAGGGCAGAACGAGGAAGTGGGTTTTGCATTTACTCTAAAGGCAGCAAGCTTCCTGTGTCCTTTCACTGGGGAACTCCCACTCCCAGAGCCATTTCTCAGGAACTGCTCCTCCCACATGTGAGCGCTTCCTGGAGGCTGATACATCCCTGCCATGCACCCATGCAGGGTGGATCACTATAGGAAGCCCTCTGCCCTCTGTCCTGTCTCGAGGGCTGGATGCAGTGGCTGGTTTCCACTGACCTCATGGGGTCCACAGAGTATCACAGTGGAGTGCCTTCTCAAAGTCTTTGAAACCTCAGACTTATTATTTCTGGTCCCACGAGTGCCCGCAGCCCCACCCTGTGCTGACTCTCCTCAGGTGTTCCACCTGCCTCCGTGAGAGCTGAGCAATGGGCCGCAGGAGCTAAAGACAAACCCCTCAGATAAAGCGTATTCATTCATGCAGTGTTGTTCTCAACTCAATACTTGGTCACAAGTAACTAAAAAAGCCTCTGGCACCATTTCCCACAGCATTCTCCTGGAGGAACTGGCCGCTCATGGCTTGAACAAAGGTACTCTTTGCTGGTTAAAAAGTTGGCTGGATGGCCAGGCCCAAAGAGCTGTGATGAATGGAGGTAAATCCAGTTGGCAGCTGGTCCCAAGTGGTGTTCCCCAGGGCTCAGTACTGGGGCCAGTTCTGTTCAACATCTTTACCGCTGATCTGGACAAAGGGATCAAGTGCATCCTCAGTCAGATGCAGCCGATACCAAGTTGGATGGGAGTGTTGATCTGCCTGAGGGTGGGAATACTGTACAGAGGGATCTCGGCAGGCTGGATTGATGAGTTAAGGCCAATGGTACGAGGTCCAACAAGGCCGAGTGCTAGGTCCTGCACTTGGGTCACAACAACCCCATGCAGTGCTATAAGCCTAGGGAAAAGTATCAGGAAAGGTGCCCAATGGAAAAGGACCTAAGAGTATTGATCAACAGCCAGCTGAATGAGCCAGCATGTGGCCCATGCGGCCAAGAAAGCCAACAGCATCCTAGTTTCTACCAGGAACGGTGTGGCCAGCAGGACTAAGGAAGTGATGGTCCCTCTGTACTGGGCACTGGTGAGGCCTCACCTCAAACACCATGTCCAGTTTTGGGCCCCTCAGTACAAAATGACATTGAGGGGCTGGAGTGTGTCCAAAGACGGGCAACAAAGCTGGTGAGTGATCTAGAGCAGAAGTCTTATGAGGAGCAGCTGAGGGAACTGGGGTTGTTTAGCCTGGAGGAAAGGAGGCTGAGAGGAGCCCTTATAGCTCTCTACAACCAGCTGAAAGGAGTTTCTGATGAGGTGAGGGTTGGTCTCTTCTTCTAAGTAACAGGCAGTAACACAAAAGGCAGCAGCCTCAAGTTGTGCCAGGGGAGGTTGAGGTTGGATATTAGGAAAAATTTCTTCACTGCCAAGGTTGTCAAGCATTGGGACAGTCTGTCCAGGGAAGTGGTTGAATCACCCTCTCTGGAGACAATTATAAGACGTGTAGATGTGGCACTGAGGGACATGATTTAGTGGTGGTTTTGGCAGTGTTAGGCTTACAGTTGGACTTGATGACGTTAACGGTCTTTTCAAACCTATTTTATGATTGTTTCGTCATGGATGACAACCTTTCTGTAAAACCTCCAAGTTTGAGTTTCCTGGGGGAAAGCTGCCTTCAGATTCAGCACTGGGCTCAGTTACAATATCAGGGTAAGCAGGCAGCAATAGAAAACAACAATAACACTGAAAGAGGAACATACAAACACCGTTATAGTCTCACCACTTGCCTACCAGAACCAAGTTGCCCCCAGCCCGCTCCAAGCAGCAACCTCCTGCCCTCTCTCATGGCCAGCTCCAGCCTATAGACTGGGCCTGGCACAACCTGGAATGGAGTAGCTGTGCCCCTGCCAGCTCCTTGGGAAAATTAACCCACCGGAATGAGGACAGCAAAGACATGGGAGTTACTCTTCCCACCAGTGTACATTGTCCAACAGACCTGCAAGGTTGTCCATTAAGCTCATGCAGTTGTCATTGCTTATAATAATTTTAATACATTCATTATTCACAAAAAAAGGTTTAACAACATTAAAGTGCTAGACAAGCACACACAAAAAGGAGCAATGCAAATCCAGCCTGGACCTTTAATTTCTTCTTCTGTTATTTGTCTTGTCTGGTGTTGCTGAAGCCTTGGCTGCTGTGTTGTATTTATTTTTCTGTCATCCATTTGTTTCGTGCCTTAAATTACACAAAAAGCATTGCATTTTAATCTACGTAAGATAAATAAACATTTAACTTAGTCATGGACAGTCTTTATCGTTTCTAAACCTATGCTCTGGCTTTTTAGACTGGGTATCGTGGGGTGATCTGCCAAAGTTTCCAAAAAAGGTTAAAAACACTGGAATAAAAACAAGACCGTGAAGAGCCCCAAACAAAATAACAAGGAACATGATCTTGAAAAATATCCTAAAGATGTAGGTTTTTGCTGCAGCCAGGACAACGACTCCTAATATGGTAGAAACCGCACCTTGTAACACTGGGTAACCAAGCAGGGACAGAGCTTCGATTGCCCTCCTATTAGCTGATGACTCTCCACTCGTAACAAAGGCATAGGAGATGTGAGCAGAAAAATCTACTGAAAACCCGATGCAGATGACCAGGTTGATCATGGATATGGAATCGAGATTGACGTTCCAAAATGTCATGAAGCCAGCAACACCAGCTATGACAGAAGCTATAGCAAAAGTCACCCACAAGCAACACAATGGGTTGGGAATAAGCAAAAGGGAGACGACGAGCATTGCCCCGGCAGCGACGATGATGTTTTGAATGGTGTTCTGCACTATTACCAGGTACTGGTCGTAGTAGATGAACGCTGGGTGATAGACCGTTAATGTGACACTGCACTGCTTGGCTGTCTCTCTTAACTGATTGAGAAGATTCTTCTCGTCAACGGCTGAGGTCACGTTCACCGTCTGGATGAAGAACCGTGAAGCTTCTATTTTATCCTCAGTCTTGTTAATGTCCCACTCAAAACTGGGCACGATTTGGAACAGCACAGGTAAGCTATTAATGAAGAGAGTCTTATTGCTTATATTTATCAAACCACCGGCAGCAAGATCTGTGTATACTCTCAGCCACGACTCTGAGAGGCTCTTATCGACATAGGAGATGTCCTCTAAATTCTGTGTGCAGTTCTCAATGCCAAGACGAACAGTCTCATTCCAGTAATCTGCGCTTTCGGTAACGACAACCATGACCCTGGGTCCATACTCTGAGAAGTACTTGTGGTTGTCATCATAGTATGGAATAACGTAAGAGTCATCACTGGCCAGATTGCGAAGATCGATGCCTTCCCTGACCCGAGTACACCCATAAATACTTCCACCCAAATACGCTCCATACAGCAAGACCACCAGCAGCTTGATCCATCCATTTGTGAAGAAAGGGCCATAATACTTTTTAAAGAATATGCTCATTGGATGCTCGCTGTCTGGCCAAGATGACTCCCTAGAACAGCTGCCGATACAGCAAGCATTGTACAAGCAGGAGGTCTCAGCCTGACCTTCATCTACTCGCACAGGCACACAAGTCAGCCAGTGTCTGTTCCCTCGCTCCCTTTTATCATTTAATACGATAATTGCCCCAAAGAAGGTCATGGAGTATATATAGCAGAAGACAAAAGCAGTGCCTGCATAGAGGCAAAACGATCTCACTGATGGAAACACAGTCCAGGTGCCAATGAAGAAGGCCAAAACATCAGTGAGAGTGGTGATGGTCACAGAAAGTGCTGCTTCTGCGTAAGTCTCGGCCAAACGAGACTTAACATCAGATTTCTCTTTTTTTCTTGAACTTTGTTCCCAGGAAGCAATCATGATGAACATGTCATCAACGCCAACTCCTGCAAGAGGGGAAAAAGTTAACGCTGCATTGCAAATGGCAGCTTCCACTGACAGCCAACAAAAGCATAAAACTCATGGTGTTTAGGTCTGCATAGAGTTTTGGAAAAGGGAAGTCAGGCAATGAGCAGTGCTTCAGTGCTGATGGATACGGAAAAACAGACCCTTTGTCTGAGCTTATTACATTCCAGGAACTCCTGGTGACCTGAAGGGTTGTCCATGCCTCACCGTACTCTGCTGAAGGAATGAGCACACCTAGTCCCTCTCTGCTAAGACAGAAGAGTAAGTGAGCACAAGTTTCAGAAGGAAAAGCCAATGTGCTTTTCTCAGCTCTGCTAACTCTCCAGATTTTAATCACAGACCTTTCAGTATTTTGCCAGTGTCACTGTATCAAGGGCTCTTCTATTGCCTGAAAATTAATCACACAAGATGGGGAACAAGATAATGTGAGCACAGAGAAGCAAGCAAAAATTATATAGCTAAGCATAAAGGAATAGATGAAATCAGTATTTACTGCCTGAAGAATCAATTGGCAGCAATCACTCAAAGATTAATTATTTATTAGACAGGGTAGATGTCTTGATGAAAGGCATTAAGAAAAAGCCCTAACACAGTGCTAGTGAGTTTTTTTAATTGAGAAAACAGAAAATACATTTAAATCACAATGAAAGCTTGCAAAAGTTCCAAGCACTTCAAGGAATTAACAGCAAGTTTGATAAACTGGAAAAATACTAATTTACCTGCTTCCAGAATTACAGCGAGTCAATAAACAAAGCACTCAATTTCAGAAACAAACAAACAAAAAAGGGCTGCACAAATATAAAACAAGAATAACTCCCTAAGTGGCAGAAAATATCTGGGTGGAGGAGGAAAGACAGGAAATGGAGATCTGGATGACAAACAAGAAAAGAGCGTGATGTGCAAAAGATGGTTAGAATCCATTATCAGGAAAGACATATGGATAGGTGCTGGTCGAAGTACACAAGTAGATTAGTGGTAGGTGGCTGTACTTTTACCTCCTACTCTGACTAGCTTTAAAATTACAGCTAATTAGAAGCTGTTCTAAGTGCGGTTCAGCTATCTTTTTCAATCAAGGCTGTGTCCAGAGAGTGGCTATATTATCTCTTTGATATATATCTGTTTGAATATTCAATACTATGAAAGACAGCATGATAATAGTCCTCTAATGAATAAAGGACTGTTAAAAGATAATAATAAATCAACTATCTTCCATGTATGTGGAAGAACAAGGGTCAATCTCCACATGGAAGACTCAAAAGTTCTTGAGACAATTAACTACTAGAAACAGTTTCCTTTTTAATTCTCAAGAAGTTCTTAAAAAATATTTGCCGGGTGTGGTTTAGTTAGATCATGCCGTGAAGCAGGGAGGGCGACCTCAAGAGGTGCCTCCAGGCCCCACCTTCTATGACTGTGATGAGATGTTTTTCTTAAAAAAAACCACCTCTAGCATACTGGGATTAGGCAGCAATCTCAGTGCTCAGCCCTCCCACTCATGCCTACTCCTTATAACTATGAAGGAAGGCTTGAAAATTTTACCTGAATACATCATAAAAACAACCAAACATGTAAACTCACAAATCAAAACCAGCAAACACACAGAATTGTTTTTCTGGAAGAGACTCATGATTTCTAACCAGGCCTATGACTTTTAAATGCTTGGGACCGATTCTTACATCTAAGAAGATCAGCCAGAAACAAGGAGAAACCAGGAGCAAGATAAAGAGCAAGTCAAAAGGTACTAGAGGATAGCAGTGAGCCAGGCTGCTTCCAGAAAGCAGGCAGGCATGATCAAATGAGCTTGCTTTAATGCATGGAAGACCCAAGTTTGCAAGTTAGTTATAAAGATCTGAAGAGACTGAGGTAAGCCATTCTCCAGGCATATCCAAGGTGTCTTTTCTAAATTTAGAACCTGTGCAATTGATAAACAAAGGCAAATACAAGATGCATTTTAATTGTGCAGGAAACAAACGATGGGTGCCCTAAGAAGCATTTGCATTAGACATTTAGTGTGATGCAGAGCCTCTTCCAACCTGAGAGTTCCATGCGCTTCCCTCCACATGGGATCAAGACCAAGAAAATATCCCATGAACTTACCATATAGGAGACCAGATAAGGATTTTAAAAGCAGTAATTTATTTGCAGCAACATTATCTAATGGTATTTGGAGAATTCAGCATTGGCTGTCAAGCAGCCTGTGCAACTATGAAGCAATGATACTAACTTCCTTGGGTTTCTGGGGGGAGCTGGTGGCACGAATGGTGTTTCACTTCATTGTATAGCAAAACGAGACACTTTAGTATCTAGTCCTTATGTTGCAAAGGAAATTTCACATCTTAACAAAACACGTTACTGCTTAAGCTGTATTCAAGCCTAGTTTTATCCAACCAAATACTACAATCTGTAAATGGGATATGAAAATGTACAGTAACTTACTTCCCACATTCACCTCATAATACAGGTACTGGATTAAGTCAGTGCTAGTGTAGCATGAGCTGCCCACTGGACACGTTCTGTGGTACTGCTGTTGAGCCACCCCAAGGCTGAGTAACAGCAGAGAAGTAGGGAGCGCTCACTGTACTGCAAAAAGAGGTAGTCAAGGGGTGGATGGCTCGGGGAAGACCTCTGTACCTGCTGAAATTGCTGACAAAATCAGGAGTCCCATAGAACAGTACTAAAACCAAAATATTTTAGAGTAGACAAGCTTATCCAGAGCAATGAGATACGCACATGCTTGTAGCATGCCTATGGAAAACAGCAGGGGATATTAGAGGGAAATGTGGTGACAGAACTTGGTTGAGCTCACCTCAAATATTAGCACTGGTTAAACCAATGACTGGTCAGTGTGGCTAAATGATAAGGAATGCTAGAACAGTGCCAGAAGTGCTAACCACGCCTCCTTCTCAGTTAGAGTTTTCATGCCATAGCAGTCGAACTAAAGCAGGCGTCATTTTTGGGAAAAGCTACCCTTCCGTGAGACATGGGCTCCAGTCCCAGCACAGGTATGCTCAGTTGAGTGGCTCCCCACCCGTAGGAGTTCGGAGCAGGTGGCACCTCCAT
Organism: Jacana jacana; assembly: GCA_013400555.1. Lineage (NCBI taxonomy): Eukaryota > Metazoa > Chordata > Aves > Charadriiformes > Jacanidae > Jacana > Jacana jacana. The sequence goes on along the minus strand of VZTM01012474.1, from coordinate 3,773 downwards.
GTGCCTACTCCACTCACTGCAGGATAGAACTGTGTATGAACATGAAAGACAGCTCACATCATAAAACACTAACACCGTCAGGTTGTTTCAGTGCCCCTTTAGTCTCCATATCTGAATTGCTTTTCTACTTACCTAGAATGAGAAATGGTGCATTTGCTACAGTGATCACAAAGGGCACCCCACAGAAGAGCAGCAATCCAAAGCTGCTTAATACAGCTAAACCAGCAGAAACCACGCCGCAGCATGCAAGCCACACGTTATTCCTTATACAGCTGAGTCTGAAAATATATTAAGGAATTTCTCAGTTACATCTCAAATATTTCTCCAAGGAGTTTGGCATGACAAGTGCACAGATACCAACGAGACCTCGCCTGTGAAAAGTCATCTTGTATCTATACAATTATAGTATAGATTCAGGGTGATTGAGAAAAGGATAAATTTTAGAAGCTCTTTTCTTTTTACACAGGTTCTTGGTGTAGCATCTCAGTGCAGTATGGAAGCATCTCCCAGGCAGTAAGTGCTGTGTAGAGAAGCTCTATCAGCAGATTGGCTACCAGCCATGTGAGAAGAGGCCCCCGTGGGCTGACACAAGGATTCCCTATGAAACACGCCCAGTGGGAGACTCTGCACTACACCAAGGGGGTAGGGAGTTGCCTCTTGCCTGAGCAGTAATCTCTTCCAGGCTGTAGACCATTTCTGAACTTTCAGAGAATCTCGTCTTTCCAAGGCAAGAAGAGGGTGTTGGTGGAACCGCCCCTGGATGTGAGACAGCTGAAATCCAGAAACTGTACAGCTTAGTGGGCACGATGCTTTATGCAGGTGCCAAACCAGTAAGCTCATCCTCCAAGCAGAACTTTATTTCTCAAGCACAGCACACAAACACTGCTGTACGGTTGTCAGAAGTACAGCGGTTCACCTTCCACCAGCACAACGAAAGGGCAGGGTAAGTTCTTTGTAGACAGCAGGTAAAGCTCAGGCTCTACGAGCAAGCAGAATGCCTTAAGCTGTACCAAGATGGGCAGTACTCTCTGAAGCCAGTGCTCACTCATCTATAGCTTAACTGAGCAAGTGGCAGAGAAAAGGTACAAGTGCAACTTAACCACAGCGTACTTCCACCTCCCTCCCCTGCTTCTTTCCCCTTTCAAACTCCTCTTTACAAAGCACTAGTATCTAGTGGGCTGGATGTGGACAGGAGCTACGAATTAAGCAGGAAATCAGCAGAATAATCTTAGCAGTAGCACGACTTCTTGCTTCCTTCCCCTCAAAGGAGACTTGACTCTTATGCATCTGTACGGTGAATGTCTCCACTGGGTATGCCGAGTTGAGCTGGTAAGTTTTATTCAACAGAAGCGTTTGTGCAGAATTCCACTGCTGCCAGGCTGGCGAGATCTCACTTCTGCCCCCCTTCCTGTGCAGGGTAAAGATGAACCCTTTCATAATTAAAAGTGTTTCCTTTGACATAGTGCTAAGAAATATTAGTTGTTTAGCTTAAATAAGCAAGTTTTAATTAGAATAAATTACTTATGGTTATAACACAGTGTGCTGTTTGCTTAGCTTAGCATGAGTAGCTATATTTGCTGAAGCCTGTAGGCTGCAATGGGGTTCATTTCCTCCATGGTTTTCCTAGCAGCTGGTAAAACGTTGATAACTCACTGATATTTTGGTAGTATTTTCCCCAAGTCTGTGATTTTTCACTTCCCCATGTACTGCCAGTAGGCACAGAGGCACAAGAAGCATAAATCAGATGATAAGGAGGCTACAGCTGTCAGCAGAGACTGCACATCAGTAAGATGTCAGTCAACGAGCTGGCTGCCTGGACACAGAAAAAGAACCACTAAGGTGTTAAAACCCCCAGACCAAAATTCACCATTTGAACAGCACATGAGAGGCAGGTATCTAGCTAAGAAGGGTATAATTGCCCAGGGTTTTCTTTGTTTGAGGTCCCTCCCTTCTCTTAGGCACACATCTTGGACTGACCTTGCAGCTGTACCTTTCAATTAAACGACTGATTTTTATAAGATCTGATGCCAGAGACTCTGCTGCGGGAAACCTAGGGTCGAGCCTGAAGACGGAGGGAGCATGTCCAAGAGTCAGTGTGTGTGTGTGTGTGAGGAATGAAAAGAGGCACCTGTTGGCCCACTGGGATCACCTGCTGGGAAGCCCCTGGTCCTAGCAGTTAGAGATTTGGGTGGGGTGTGTGCAACCCCTTGAGTGTTGTACGAGCGACTCCTTGAGGGGGATGCAAATGCTTGGGCAGGGGCTTCTCCTTTAATAATAGTGGTTTTCAGTGCCAAAGCTACATCACGTCAGACCTCAGGGGGTTGTTTCAGTTGTTTATAAAGAGTTCCAGAAACCATCATCTACTAAAGTGATTCTTATGAGGTGGGGCCTACAAAAATGACTGATGGCGTCAGAGAACAGAGGAACCCCATGAACCTCGTTTAAGCAGCTGGGAAATACGTGCAAGGAGGAGAGAAACAGCAAAGAAATACGTCTTGCCTATTATTACATGAAGTTTGCAGGCTCGAGAGTGACCTCCCTCAAGAAGAGCAGAAACCAATTTAGGCAAAGTAAAGAAGAGCAGAGCTCACTTCTCTTTGAGGCACAGCTTAGAGGACATTTTACCTTAGGCAAGAGACGACTGAAAAAGTTATTGTCAAGAAATATGTTATGGAGAAGAGTGGGATCACGTTCTTGGCAGTTCCTTCAAACTCCAGTTGTCTGGACAGTGAGGTAAAGTAAGTCACCTGTTGTCAAAAGAACAAAGAAAGAAAAGATGAAGCACTCTTACTCTTTTTCCTCGGTCTTTATACACAGGCAGTGCTAAACAGCATGTTGGCACTGATGCATTTCCGTGGCCCCTGCAGCCTGCCAGGTGCTCACCGCCTTTTTTTCCACCGTCTCCCTACCTTTCAGGCGACAGGGCAGCATTTCGGGTCTCGGCCCCCCGCCCCGGGCTGTACCCAGCCCTGCGTTACCTGGATGGCACTCAAAGCCTCCAGCTCCGACGGGATCTCCTGCAGGAACCTTTCCAGCCACTGCCGGCTCGTCGCCGCTGCCCCGGGGCCGTCCTCCCGCAGGTAATACA
>VZTM01012472.1:0-22681 GCA_013400555.1 Jacana jacana | reverse complement strand
ACTTAAATACATGGCAACAAAAAGAAAAAGAGTAAGTACAACCTGGTAAAACTCTGAAGAACACTGTAATGGATATTATTGCTCAGATGCCTGAAAAAGCACATTGTGTTACACATCTGCTGAAATAACATTGTCAAATATGCTATTGGACTTACGCTGAAACACTGGAACATTTTCCTAGGTATTGCATGAGTACATGCTCAGATTTACATATTTATTTTCAAAAGAGCTCAGTAAACCTGATCAGACGTGACTGGATTGATAAATCCCTGGGAAACTATGACTTCCTGAGTTCATTTTTTTGCTTAGCTGCATGTAGCTGCTGGGAAGAATGGCTGCAGCCTTGTGTCTTTCTCTGGCAGGAAGAATAGGGGCTGAGGGGGATGATATTATGCTGGCCATCAGGCTAGACAAGACTAGCTCCACTTTAGACACGGCATCCTAAGGTGAGAGTAAACCACAGATTCAAGCAAAACAGACATTCAAAATTAAAAGAAACAAAGAGGGAGGTCTAGTTCAGGTAGTAAAATTGTATAAATTTGTCGAAAATCATAAATGATGAATCCTTTCTGAAAGCAGAGGTATACTCTATGCTTTAAAGGGAAAATCTCTTTTCTGAACCTTAGTTCATTCAAGCAACCTTCTTCATATGAGTATTCCCACTGGAATCAGTGCAGCTTTTACCAATAGTCGGCAGAGCTGGTTTTAAATTTGACAGCCACAAGCAGAGCTGACAGTCAAGAAAAGAGAAGGTGCAAACTTTATTATGGTCTCTGTCTGGCAGCGGTCATTAGAGTTTGATGAACTAAATACTTATGCATGTNGGAACCTTATATTCTCAGGACCTGGTCCTCACAGGGGAATTTAAACCTCCCATCATCTGCTGGAGGGAGAACACAGCAGGGCACAAGTGATCCAGGAAGTTGCTGGACAGTATTGAAGACAACTTGCTAATACAGGTGATGGTGGTGGCAATGAGATGAGATGGGCTTCCTGCTTACAAACAAAGCAGGGCTGGTCAGGAATGTGAAAGTTGGAGGAAGCCTTTGCTGTATTGACCATGAGTGGTGGAATTTGGGATTCTGAGGACCACCAAGCAAATAGCAGGATCACCAGCCTGGATTCAGAAGAGCATACTTTGGCCTGTTTGTGTATCTGTTTGGAAGAATCCCATGGAATATTACCCTGGGGAGGAGACAATCCAGAAGAGCTGTTTGATTAACAAAGATTTTTTTCTCCAGGCTCCAGTTTGGTCCATCCCACTGTGTACAAAATCAAGCAAAGGCATCAGTGGGTCTACACAAAACCCAAANAGTGGGTCTACACAAAACCCAAATACAAGAAGAAAGCATATGAGAAGTAGAAGCAGGAAAAGGTGACCCACAAGGAATATAGAGACACTATCCAAGAATGTACACACAAGGTTAGGAAAGCCCAGCCCCACCTGAGTTTGAAACTGTAAGGAATAGGAATCAAAACATTCTACAGGTACCTCAGGAGGAAAAGGAAGATAAGGGGAAATGTGAGCTAAATGGAGCAGAAAACCTGATATCAAAGGACATGGGAAAGGTCAAGCCCTTCAATGCCTTATTTTCTTTGGTCTTTACTGTTAGGATTTGCCTTCAGGAATCACAGACACTGGAACCAATGGGGAAGTCAGAAGCAAGAGTTCAGGTTGGGGAACATTTAAACACAACTGCTCATATGCAAGTCACTGGGACCTGATGGGGTACAACCTAAAGTGCTGTGGGATCTGGCTGATGTCATTGCAAGGCTGCTCTCAATTATCCTTGAAAGATTGTGGTGATCAGAGGAGGGTTTGGGGGACAATCAGAAAACATATGCCATTCCTATCTTTAAGAAAGGGAAGAAGGAGAACCAGAAAACTACAAACTGGCCAGTCTCACCTCAGTTCTGGAATAATCTTGGAAATTCTTTTCAAATATATGAAAGACAGGATGGTGATGGGGAGTAGTCAGCATGTAGACAAGGGAGAAAACAGCCTTTAGCAACACTATCACCTCCTGCAGTGAAATGCCTGGCTTGGTGGAGGAAGAGAAAGGAGTGGATATTGTTTATTGACACTAACAAAGCTCTTGACTGTTTCCTATAACATCCTCAAAGACCAACTGACTCTGTAATATGTATGGAAAAGATGTATTTTGACCTCTAGTGAATAGAGTTTGGTTTACGTGATTCTTACTAGATGTGCTCCCTCCAATGGTTCTTAGGCTAAGAAAAGAGGTAACATTTTTCTCTCATCTGATGAAAAGAAAAGAGATTACACCAGGGTTCCATGTGTAATCCTGCCAAATTACACCAGGGTTCCACCTGCCAAATTAACTCAAGAAAAGATTCTAGCCCAAATCAGATTGATTTCCTTGCATCATTGCAGATGTTAGGGTCTGGAGTATTCTGGATTTGCCANTGGTGGTGGCAATGAGATGAGATGGGCTTCCTGCTTACAAACAAAGCAGGGCTGGTCAGGAATGTGAAAGTTGGAGGAAGCCTTTGCTGTATTGACCATGAGTGGTGGAATTTGGGATTCTGAGGACCACCAAGCAAATAGCAGGATCACCAGCCTGGATTCAGAAGAGCATACTTTGGCCTGTTTGTGTATCTGTTTGGAAGAATCCCATGGAATATTACCCTGGGGAGGAGACAATCCAGAAGAGCTGTTTGATTTACAAAGATTTTTTTCTCCAGGCTCCAGTTTGGTCCATCCCACTGTGTACAAAATCAAGCAAAGGCATCAGTGGGTCTACACAAAACCCAAATACAAGAAGAAAGCATATGAGAAGTAGAAGCAGGAAAAGGTGACCCACAAGGAATATAGAGACACTATCCAAGAATGTACACACAAGGTTAGGAAAGCCCAGCCCCACCTGAGTTTGAAACTGTAAGGAATAGGAATCAAAACATTCTACAGGTACCTCAGGAGGAAAAGGAAGATAAGGGGAAATGTGAGCTAAATGGAGCAGAAAACCTGATATCAAAGGACATGGGAAAGGTCAAGCCCTTCAATGCCTTATTTTCTTTGGTCTTTACTGTTAGGATTTGCCTTCAGGAATCACAGACACTGGAACCAATGGGGAAGTCAGAAGCAAGAGTTCAGGTTGGGGAACATTTAAACACAACTGCTCATATGCAAGTCACTGGGACCTGATGGGGTACAACCTAAAGTGCTGTGGGATCTGGCTGATGTCATTGCAAGGCTGCTCTCAATTATCCTTGAAAGATTGTGGTGATCAGAAGAGGGTTTGGGGGACAATCAGAAAACATATGCCATTCCTATCTTTAAGAAAGGGAAGAAGGAGAACCAGAAAACTACAAACTGGCCAGTCTCACCTCAGTTCTGGAATAATCTTGGAAATTCTTTTCAAATATATGAAAGACAGGATGGTGATGGGGAGTAGTCAGCATGTAGACAAGGGAGAAAACAGCCTTTAGCAACACTATCACCTCCTGCAGTGAAATGCCTGGCTTGGTGGAGGAAGAGAAAGGAGTGGATATTGTTTATTGACACTAACAAAGCTCTTGACTGTTTCCTATAACATCCTCAAAGACCAACTGACTCTGTAATATGTATGGAAAAGATGTATTTTGACCTCTAGTGAATAGAGTTTGGTTTACGTGATTCTTACTAGATGTGCTCCCTCCAATGGTTCTTAGGCTAAGAAAAGAGGTAACATTTTTCTCTCATCTGATGAAAAGAAAAGAGATTACACCAGGGTTCCATGTGTAATCCTGCCAAATTACACCAGGGTTCCACCTGCCAAATTAACTCAAGAAAAGATTCTAGCCCAAATCAGATTGATTTCCTTGCATCATTGCAGATGTTAGGGTCTGGAGTATTCTGGATTTGCCAGCTCTTTTGACATCTGATTCATTTTCAGAAAAGGAGAAACAGATTTAAGAGCCTAAATGTAGGCACCCATCTTTTTAAAGTCTTGCCCATGGATTAAGCTTCTTCTTATGCTTAGTTCTCCTTTCTTTCTTGTAATATTTTAAAGCATATGGCTGAAGTTATTCTTTGTTTTACTAAATGTGTCATTCAATAAACTCTGACACTTAAATGTTAATCAGATGTTAGTGTCCTATTTGACAAGTAGGAATATGACATTTTGAAACTCTGTTTCTTAGGTGCTGCTAAATATATGCAAATTATTGTGATTTCATGGTAATTTCACTTTGCTATATCCATGCATTGCGTTAGAAAATATAAACAGATGGGTCATCTTGTGATAACTAGGAATAAAATAACAAATGGGGGAGTTATTCTACTTTTATAGAACCATAACTGAGATCAGAAACTGACTATTAGGGCATTTGCTGTCAGGCTGAAGCCTGGCCAATCACATTTCAATTCTTGACTGTATGAGGTACCATGTGGATCAATATGTGGAGCTACTGAAACTCACTTCTCATAGATTATTTTATATCTGTCCACGCCTGCCCCCTCCACACTGTCCCCATGTTCTCTGTTCCCTAAATTCCCATGATACCATCTAGTTTGTCACATGCTCAATATCTCTCTTGCTCACATTAGCCCCATATCATTCCCTTACTATTCTGTTTCCTGTCTGCTTTCTGTTTTCAAGGCAAGAAACAATCAAGTCCTATAGCTAAACTGGAATTATGAGTGTGCTGACTGGCCGTCTAGTGTTCATGGCAGGTTAGGCCTATTACTTCTCAAAGTGGATAAACACTGAATTCTACTCTTATTTTCCTTATTATCAACCATCTGTTGATTTTCACAAAATTTGTTGGTGCTGGGTTCTTGTGTGATGCCTCTCCCGCTTTAAGATTAGATTAAATTAACCAACAGGTTTAGAAGTTACAAGTGGAGTGGGATAAGATATTCCCATAGCACAAGGGATCCCATAAAGACAGTTTCCATCAGTAGAGAGAATAAGCAAAGCAGAGCAAAGCAAAATAAATAAATAATTAAAAAGCAGAATGGCTGTATATTTTGAATCCCAGCTACTGGAAATCATGCTTTTCAGCCTTGAAGGCTAGAGAGAAAGTAGTATTTTTTTTGTTTGAGTCTTTACTCTTTTTAATTTTTGACTTTGGAAGAAAAATTATCGTGGAAAGTTTTTCCTCATATTTAAATGGAACTTCCTATATTCCAGCTTGTGCCCGTTGCCCCTTGTCTTGTCACTGGGAACCACTGAAAAGAATCCAGTTCCATCCTCCTTCAACTCACCCTTCAGATACTTATAAGCTTTAACAAGGTGTCCCCTCAGCCTTCTCTTCTCTGGGTTAAAGAGTCCCAGCTCTCTCAGCCTTTCCTCATAAGGGAGATGCTCTAATCAATCATCTTTGCTGCCCTATGCTGGACTCTCTCCAGTAGTTCCCTGTCTCTTGAACTGGGAAGCCCAGAAGTGGTTGCAGTATTCCAGTTGTGGCCTCACCAGTGCAGAGCAGAGGGGGAGAATGATCTCCCTCGACCTACTGGCCACACTCTTCCCTATGCAGCCCAGAATTCCATTGGCCCTCTTGGCAACAAGGGCTCATTGCTGGCTCATAGTTTACTATCTATCATGATTTCCAGCAGGTTTTGCCCCTAACCTATATAGATGCCCAGAATTCTTCCTCCCCAGGTGCAGGCCCCTACATTTGCCCTTGTTGAATCTCATGAGGTTCTTCTCTGCCCAGCTCTCCAGCCTGTCCACTGGATGGTGGCAGAGCCCTCTAGAGTTTCAGCCAGTGCTCCCAGTTTGGTATCATCAGTGAACTTACTGAAAATACACTCTGTCCCCTCATCCAGGTCGTTGATGAATACTTTGATCAAGACTGGACAGAGTATTGACGCTTAGGGGACATCGCTGGTTACAGGTCTCCAACTTGACCCAGTTTCATTAACTACAACCCTCTGATTCCTGTCACACAACCAGTTCTTGATACACCTCACTGCCCCCTCATCTAGCCCACTCTTCTTCAGTTTCCTAATAAGGATGTTATGGGAGACAGTGTCAAAAGCCTTGTTGAAGTCAGTGTAAATGACATCTGCTGCTCTCCCCTCATCCAGCCATCCAGATATAATTTTTCAGAAGTCTATCAGATTGGTACATCTGTGTTGACCACTTGCAAGAATTTCCTGCTCTTTAAGATGTTTGGAGACGACATCCAGAACAAGCCGCTCCATTACCTTCCCAGGGACAGAGGTGAGACTAATCAGCTTGTAGTTCCCTGGGTCCTCCTTCTATCCTTTTTTGTAGATTGGAGCGATATTTGCCTTTTGCCAGTCCTCAGGCACCTCTCCTGTTCTCCATGAAGAAGAAGATGGAGAGTGGCCCATCAATAACATCTATCAGTTCTCTCAGCACTCGTGGCTGCATCCCATCAGGGCCCATCGACTTATGGATGTCTAGTTTGGCCAAGTGTTCTCTAACCCAGTCCTTCTCAGCAGAGCAAAAATCTTCCTCTGTCCAGACCTTCCCCATTGTCTCCAGGGTCTGGGATTCATGAAGGACAGTTTTAGAAGTGAAGATTGAAGCGAAGATGACATCAGTAGCTCTGCCTTCTCTGTGTCTTCCATCACTAAGGTGCCCACCTCATTCATCAGTGGGCCTACATTTTCCTCAGTCTTTCTTTTTCTATTGATATACTGAAAGAACCTCTTCCTGTTATCTTTAACCATAGGTGCCAAGTTAAGTTCTGCTTGAGCTTCGGCCCTTCTAATTTTCCCCCTGCATAGCTTTGCTGCATCTTGGTACTCCTCATAAGTTACAAGCACCCTTTTCTAGTGATTGTGAACTTCCTTTTTATTCCTGAGGTCCATCCAAAGCTCTCTTGGCCTTCTCCTGTGCTTTTAAGAGCTCCTCCTTGAAGTATGACCAGCCTTCCTGGGCACCTATGCCCTTCAGAACCATCTCCCAAGGGCCACGCTCAACCATGCTCCTAAACAGGCCAAAGTCTGCCCTTCAGAAGTCCAAGGTGGCAGCTCTACTGGCTCCCCACCTTGCTTCTCCAAGAATCAAAAACTCTATGATTTCAAGATAACTCTGACCAAGATGACCTCCAACCTTTACATCCCCCACGGGACCTTAACAAGTAGCAGGTCAAGTAGGGCACTTTCTCTGGTTCCTCTCACCAGCTGTGTTAAGAAGTCATCTTCCACACACTCCAAGAAGCTCCAGAACTGTTCCCTCTCTGCTGCGCTATATTTCCAGCAGCCATCTGGGATGTTGAACTCCCCAAGAACAAGGGCGAGCAATCTCAAGACGTCTGCCACTCTTTATAGAATATTTCATCAGTGTTTACATCCTAGTTGGGGGGTCTGTAACAACTCCCACCATGATGTCTGTCTTACTGGCCTTCCCTTGATTCTTACCTATGAACACTCAACACAGTCATTCACATTGTAAAGTTCCAAGCATTCAAATCTGTCCCTAACATAGAGGGACACCTCACTGCCTCTCCTTCTTTGCCTATCCTTTCTGAAAAGTTGGTAGCCATCAATTCCAGCACTCCACTTGTGTGAGCCTTCCCACCACAAGTCTGTGATGGCACCTATATCATAGTCTAAGTCAGGTTCAACCTGACTTTTTTTTTACTATAAGGATGATCAAACAGTGGGAACAGGCTTTCTAGAGAGGCTGTGGAGTTTACATTCTTGGACACAACCGAAACTGAACATAGATCTGAGCAAACTGTTCCAGATGATCCTACTTTGAGAAGGGTGGCTGACTTTTTCGTTTAAATGATTCTGTGCTTCTATGATTCTGATTTCTTTTGCGACAAAATGTGTGTCTAAGAGAACAGATGACACTGATTGATGTACCTGCACCTTGCAATGCTTCTTTCAAACTATCTCCTGCCAGGCTTAGTGCTCAGGTAATGAAAAATCTATACAATTTGTATGCATGAACTAACATCATAAAGACAATCTTTACCAATGATTTCCTAAGTGTTCTCACGACTAACAGGAGTGTCTAGTGGAACATACAATAACCTTGCAGTAGACTTTTAAAAAACTTCTTAAAGCTGAAGTTCTCCATTATTTTTTCACCTGAGTTTCTCCAAGGCCTCCTGGGAGAGTTCAGGGAGGAGGAGAATGACTAGCAGTAGATAAAGACTGAGTCAGGGAATGCTTGCAAGGAGTTGATCAGCGCGGGTTCATTGGATTCAATAAGCTGCATCCAGTGGTGCTGAGAGATGATAAAGTCCTTGCAAGGCTGCTCTCTATCATCTGTGAAAGATCATGGAGGTTGGAGAGGGTACCCCAATGACCAGAGGAAGGCAGATGTTGCACTTATATTCAGAATAGGCTGATAGATCAACATCAGGAGCTACAGGTTGGTCTACCTCACTTCAGCCCATGGGAAAGTCACAGAGTGAGCCGTCCTGGAAGGATATCACTGGGCACATGGAGGACAAGAAGATAAAAGGGAATAGTCAGAGTGGATTTGCCAAAGATAAATCATGCCTAACCAACCTGATTACCTTCTTCAATAGAATGTTTTTATGATCAGTGTATCATTAAGAAAACACAAGACCACAGCCTACTATGCCAGAGGTAATAAGACTGAGGTTCTGATTATTTGTTTGGACAAATGTCAATTCAAATAAGGATGAGGCTGCTGAAGAGCTTGCTATCTATTAGGAGACACTTTTTCATCCATACTTCACTATGGAGTCTATATCATTACACAACTGTAACCTGAAGAAATCCATTAAAGTTATACCTCATTTTGGGGTGGCTTTTGGTTTTTTTTGGCTTTTTGCATGTTTTGGGTTTTTTTATAGTTTTTTTGTGTGTTGTTTTTGGTGGGGTTTGGTGTTTTTTTGGTGTTTTGTTTTGTTTTGTTCTGGTTTTTTTTGAGAATAGGAACTGCTTGATTCTTTAGTACTTAATTCTAAGTATGCTGATATAACTTGAATACCAGCATTTTTATTGCAGGTAATAGAAAGCACTGAACTTATGGGTAATTATCAGTCAGTGCTAGGAACAGCAGGTGAGGAGTAAACTGCCATAAATCTAAACACAGCTGATCTGCTTCTCATCCTATCTCCTCCTGACATGCCCATAAAGAGTGGGCTCTCACCATCCAGTTCAAAGATTTGCAAGCAGAGACAAAACTTCTCTACTCATCCTCTGCCCTATTCCTCCTTGTATAAACACGCATACCTAACCAGCTAAACCCAGATAAACTGCTTATCTACATTTTTTATTCTTTGTTTAAGTCTTGTGGTTGAGATATGCATATACACTAAACACTTTTGAGATCCATTTCTTCAGGGAGACAAGCAGAATGGGATAATGTTATTTTTTTTTAATAAGCCGATTGGATTGACTTGCATGTAATGTAGCTTGAAGCCTTCCTTTAACTCTCAAATGAGAGCACTGAATTAAGCCTCTGATCTTTGCTCATCACATTAAGTCCATATGTTCATCAAAACTGGACTGACTAATTTATCCTTAATTCAATTTTATTTCCCCTCTAAATCTTTCTACAAGATCCATTACTCCATTTTCATTTTAATATTATTTCTAGTGGGACTTAATACAACAAAAATTGTTCTGAAATTAAAACCTCTGAAGCAAAATTCTTTTCCTACTGTAACTCTCTCATTGGCAATGGATTAATTTGGTCCCACTTTAAAAGTCCTCCATTATTCAGGTATTAATTTTATATTTATACATATGTGTATCTAACGTGTCATGAAAATAAAAGTAACAATTAGATAAATGGAAACAAACAAACAAAGAATTAACAATTGAAGTGGAGAACAATGCAATCATCTGAAATGCCAAAGGAGTAAAAGCTGAGAGACCCACTAGGAAGTCACATTATGATTGTCCCATATGTAGCCCTGCAGCCTAGTAATACAATGCTGCTGCTACTAGTAGTTGGCCACAGGATTTGAGTTGGCAGAGGTTTAATCTAAACTTCTCTTGACCTTCCTAGAGCTTTGCTTTAATTTAACTACAACAGCAATTTTCCTCATGCTCAATTAGTCATGTGTAACTGTTGTTTATCTACATATATAACTATAATTTTTATATAGATGGTGGTAGCAAGTATGCATTCTGTGTAGAATGAAATATTTATGATTTTGACTTAATGTGGGGTGGAGAAATTCCAGTCTGTCAGGTAGCAGAGACCCAGAAAATGGGTTTGCAGGATGCAGTGGAGAGGACTCCAAGCATGAGATGATAAGAGAGACGGGGTACAGTCTTTGCACTAGAGACCCCAGGTCAATGGAGTCTCTCACCAGTGGCTATTTAAAGAAATGTAGATGTAGAGCTGGACAAAACTGGGTTTAGGGGTAACAAAGAACAAATACCTGTCATGTAAAATGCACTGTATACAGTAAATTCATATGTAACATGGCATTTTAGGCCAATAAAAAAAATAAAGTGTATAGATGAGCTAACTTATGAAAATGACCTAAAATAGATCCTAGAGAGAAGAAAGGGAAAACATTACCACTCCTCTTGATGAAGGACTCCAGATGCTGACAACTTCCTGAATCCCCTCCACTCCCACCAGACTGAATCCATCAACTTTTGAGTCAGGGGGGCAGCAGCAGCATGACGATAGCAGCAGGAAAAGAGGTTCTGTATACACACATGGAAATATGTGACTAATGTTTGCAACTGTGTTATTACTATTACTGAGACTTTTTATTGTATAATATTATTTTTTATCTTTTTTTTTTAATTTCTAAAAGTTATCTTTTCTGTTGGAACTTTTAGCCTATCTCTTCACTAGTTTATATTAAGACAGAACAGCTCATCTGAAGAATAGAAGCCTACATTCAGTGGTTCCCAAAGTCTAATTGAGTTCGATGTTCTCCTTTGTTTAATTTAATATAATGTTATGAAAGGAGCTTCTAGGTGATGATGATTCATATCACTCAAAAGTCTTTTGTGTAGAAAGTGAGCTTTAGTCAAACTTATTTGACAAAATCTGAGTAAAATGTGCCATAGGCTCTGAGGCTAAACACAGGACCCATAAAAGGTGGCCTCCCTCCACCTTAGCATCTGCATTTGGGGTGCAAATGTTTAATCATTGCTTTAACTGTGTTTTTAACCATTACCATTCCAGAAAAAGTGCATAAGTCTAAATAAACTAGTTTGAATTTGGAACTAATTTCAGTGCTATCACTGCACTCTTTGGGAACACTGTTCAGCCAGGAGTTAGTCCACGTCTTAGCATGCTCCCAAATACAGATCTGTGAATTCTTGGTAACTGCACCACCAATCACTCCCTTACTGCAGCCTGATGCTGTCTACACATCATGGGTGGTGGCATGCACCTTTAGGATCATGTGAGTAAGGACCCTGGTTGCTTGCCTGACAGCTACAAGATCATGCAACAGAGGCATGTGGGCTATCTTGTGGTCAGCCTGAGCACAGTTGTCCCAGACAAACTCCGTGACAGTGCTTGCTTCCGTCCACATTACTGGGTAGCGCAGACCCAAGGTTTCTCTTCCTGTGTTGCTTGGAGAATATCTGGGTGCCTGGGGAAAGTATGTCCCCACATCAGCTGAAGAGCATCTCTGAACTTCAGTGTAGGCTGGGGCTGAGAGTATATGTGTGCCTGAGTCTGATTTTTTCTGTAGCTGGACACTAGCAGTTCAGGCCATGACTTCTTCTGTTGTCAGGAAAAGGCTTCACGTTCAGCAAAGCTTCTTTGCTTTCATTTCAGGAAAGAAGATCAGGAGCTCTTGGGGAGACGTTCATATACACATTTACATTTCTTTGTTGCTGCATCTTTGTTTGGATGAAGTCAACTTTGTACCTTTGAGAGGCAGAAGTGAGAATAATTTTGTGTGTCAGTGTGGGATAGAAGAAGGAATGAAAGCCAGCACATTTCTAATGAATGAAGATGCATTAGAATTAAAACCCCTGTGGAATAATACAGAAGATGCATCTAGCATTTCTTTAAGTCTGTAGACATAATCAATGCCACTGAAATTTGGGACATGGCAATGTGAAGAAGCACGATTTCCTAGAGGGAATGAACTAGCATAGGGCATGACATCTGTACTCTGTTGTGAATGATTCATGCAAATTTTCCCACCTTCTGTCCAACTTTTATTTGCCTGACCGTATCACCTGCCAGCACTTTAGATGGCAGGACTTTTTCCTCTGTGTCTAGTACAGTAACTCATGTTTGTTTAGTATATTAGTCCTTGTTTAGCATTCCTGGCTACCAGTAAAAATAGAAATAGTCATGTATTATTTATGATAGGAGCTAAGAGTCTTAAATAGTAGCAGTATTTCATTTTGGCCAGTCACTGAACTAAACACTTTGTGCCCTGATGAATTACAAGGTGGTGGTACAGAGATTCAAGTGGGAGAAAAAAAGGCAGAAAGACTGTGAACATCTGTTAGACCAGTATATAAACAACAAAGGCTAAGGCTGGGACTTTTTTTCCACTGCTGTTAAACACGGGTGGAGAAATAGGGTTATGTTTTTCATAGGACCGATTCATCATCTGAATCATTCTTCTCTCTTGGAGCACACTGTAATGAGCTTGCCAGGCAGGTCTGCTGTAAGAAATAAACTACTATTTCCTTATGCTGATCAGTATGATCAGCTCTAAGGGATCAGTATATGATACCTGGGAGACGGTATATGGTATCTAGCAAATAGATATCGCAGGATCTATGTTTCTGTGGGGGTGCAGCACTAGGGCTCTGCTCAGAAGCATCCCTCTATCTGTCCCTGTCTCGTTTCAGGTCAAATTTCCTCCTATCATTTGCAGATAATGATATTATTTCATACATTCATTGGTATCAAGGTCAGACTTCCAGAAGAAGTCTTTTTTTTTTTTTTTGCAAGCTCTTGGGTTTGCGTGCTCTTTTACTCCCATCTGAAAACAAATCTGACTTTTCCAACCCTCAGCTTCTCTGGTGAATTCCTGAAAGCCTGCTTTCTTCTGTCTGCTGTAGATGCTTCAAAAAGGATCCAGTTCTTCAACTGTAATAAGCTTAAAGCTTATTAAAAGAGCTTGAGATGACTCTTAAACTGTCCTTTTCCCTTTCACTGCACTTCTCTTGGAGAGGACGTGAAGGGACTGAGGAAGCTAACTTACCATCTCCAGTGGCCAGAATTCAGGCAGAGGTTTCAAAAAGTGAAATTCTAAAACAATCTAGATGTTTACTGTTTTTTGAAACAGAAAGCTTCTTTCTGGCCAGGAGACAAGACAGATTAAAAAGAAAAGATCTTCCAGGCTTCTGGCTTACTATTTTTGGGTGAGCTGGAGCTAAAAGGATGGATAAAAAGATAGGAGTCTAATCCCAGGGTAGAGCCCCATGATTCACACCACAAATTAGACTTTGGACTCACCCATAAACAACTATAATTTATATGCTGGTGGTAGGTAAAACTTTTATTGTTTTTCTTCAGTTCTTCCTTTGACAGTGAAAAGTCTCTTGTATAGACATTTGGGAGCTAAAGCTGTCTTTTAAACCTATTCTAACCAATATGAGAGGACGCAGATCGTTTCCTTAGTACTGTCAAAGCAAATATCAGAGCAAATTCTCCCCACTCTGGTACACTTCCATATAACATTCAGCATCTGCTGGCTGGAAAACTCCATGTTTATGGCCACTTGAACTGACCAGACATAATCAGAAGGAAAAATAAAGGTAACCCAAACTGGCTTCTTCAGTCAAGAAGCTCATGCATGGAGGTACTCCAGACATAACCTTGAAGTTCCTCTAACCTCCAGTTCTCTGATATTCTCCAGTGAAGCAGTTCCCATACTTATGGAATGGTAAACCCCTCTGTCATGTCCTCACTTGTCTGTAGTGGAAGGTGTTTCTGACAAGAATTTTGTGTTTGATCATCCACTTCCTGAAAGCCAAAAGGAATTTAGGGACAACAGATATTTCATCGCCTTCTGTTCATATATTATGGTTAAAACATTAAAGTAGACTTATCTAATAGCATTTCAGTAAACGTGTGAAGTCAAGTAAGATAATCAAACCCCTGTCTGCTACATTTATGAGTAAAATGGAAAAATCATTTGGACTTCAAGGAGCTTCTAATGAAGCCTGGGGTTTCAATATTGCCCATACAGCCTGCATATAAATATGCTTTGTCTTTTTTCTTTTTTGTTAGGCTGTCTGAAAATGTGGAAGCATAGCCAGTACATGACTTTTATATTAAAGCATCTACAGGCACATTAGCAAACCCACCTTCTCGGACATAAATTAGTACAATAGCAGAAAATGATGCTTGTCATGATGCACGATAAGGACAATAAATGCTGTGTACGTAACAGGCATGAGGTATGTTTGTCAATATAAATGAGATTAACTAGGAAATCTTCCTATTGACATTCTCTGCACAGTGTTGCATTTTGTATTGATAAAATGACTTCTGAAGCCAGGAAGTCCTTTGGGAAAGACACTTAGAAAGCATTAACAACTTTTCTTCTTGAAAGTATGCAGCTAAACATCATCATGGACATCCATTTTAGTTAAAATTTTGAATTAACAAGAATTAATATCTATAATATAATTTATGGAATAAATATAATAATATTCAAACAAGATTTATTCATTCCATTTTTACTTGATTAAAAAGTATAAACCTGTGTAGTGTCAAGTAGTCCATATGATCTAGCATGGGAAATGAAGCCTGTAAATAAAGCTGTCTCCTGTGCTAAAGTTATCTTGTAAAGAGCTCTCACTGCTTAAAAAATATTTATAAATTCTATAGAATATTCATTCTGATTTTTTGGTCTTTTTCTCTATGATGTCACCCTGTGCATTACTCAGAATTTGACAGAATTGCATTGGAGAAAACAAACATCCAGGGCTGCCAGGGCTGGGGTACTGAGGTAAGCTAAACATGTGTTGTGAGGTGCTAAAGATATGGCTATTTTTTCTGCTTTCAAATCACAAATAAACATCACTGGAAACCCTAAGTGCCATATGCCAGCAGCTGGGTATCTAAGTGATATATACAAATATGTACACACATGTGGCTCTGAAATTTTAATTAATCTTCTCCAGAGATTGCTCTCACTAGGAAGATTCAGAGAACAAAAGGCAAAGCTCTGGTGCACGTTAGAATTGGACTATTCAATCTAACACAACATTCAGAACTCCCTCTGCTTTTCTCACCTGAACTTTTTGATTATTTAACACAGTGAGAAAGATATACACAAATAGCTCGTATAGTCTTGGTTAGGCTGGTGCAGCCGAAGAAATAAGATACAAAATTAGCCCTGGTACAAATTCTTCAGAAGAAACCTACCTATACCAGCTGCTCCGGTTTTGATATATTTTGGAGAAAACTTAATTTTATTATCCTCTTTTGTATAGGAAAATATTATAACAGAATGCAGCCAGAACATTATTTTTTCCAAAACATTAGGAAGTTACTGTTGCACACAGAGGGGTCAGCAGTGGAGGTCCAGAAGGAAATCATTAATAAGGAGTTTACAAGGTAGTTAAAAACTTTGTCCTTGAAAGATAATATGAAGAAAAGTAGGGTGGGGAAATGGTCCTACTTACCACCTATTTCTTTATTAATAATCAAGTGACTACACAGGNATTTTGCTTCTCTAACATGCAATTTCTTTCAAAATACATCCGACACTCAGTTGGGCTGATTTACAGCAGTATAATTTATACAACTTCTGAATGTTGACCTTACAGTTGACAATACAACAACCATTACTTTTGTTGCCACTGAAGACTGAAGCAGGAAGGTCCAGAGAAGAGCCCGAGTCTCTGCAGAGGAAAGGCTATGTCCCAGCAGATTGGTCCTGTCTGTGGAAGAATCGCAAGACCCAGAGTGACGGTTAGATTGCATTGGGTTAGGAAGCTGAATTGCACTATGAAAAACTTCAAGTAATACTTAGGATCATTATTTACCTAAGGGGGAGTGCCCTATTTTCACTGACATCGAAGCAGCACAAGTAACAGTAGTGTTTGAACCTCTTCAGTAGACTGACGTGGAGCTGTTGCTGGTATTTAACAACATGCCAAATACCTACGTGTGAAAAATGGTTAATGGCTTCTGTCAGCACATTCACACTTGGGTACCCCACCAAGCTAACTGAGGTGAAATGTAAACATGCTGGTGTCAGTGGGAAATATATACATGTCCTCAAAGGCTGTCTTTTTAGACAGTGTGACCTGTAATGCTGGTGCCCCCAGTTAAGTAAATGAGGTTGCATGTGTGAGTGCACCAACAGTACTCTTCTGCCTGATAGGGCATATCTAAGTCTCACAGTGACAGGAACATCCAGATGTCATCAAAGCACACAGTCATAGCTGGGAACTGGGAAAGAAGAGTTATCCATTGGAGAGTCATGCCTGAAGGCACTTAACTGACAAAACCAGGATAAGTCTTCAGGAGCTTCTCCCCTTGGTTTTAAACTTTTCTTCCTTGCCCACTGAAAAGACTACTCCTTCATTCTCTTAAATATTCTGGAATATTGACAAAAGCTAAGTCTAGCCTAGGAAATAGTGTGGCATAATGGCAACCATTTGGAAAAGAAAACAGATTTGAGGACTCAAACTCTATACCATCTGTGTATTTCCAAGGGAGTTTCAACTGAATTGACCAGCTCTGGTCTAAACCCATGAGTTCAGGGCCCACCAGTGGACAGAGCACTGAGGAGGGTTCCTCTTCTGGCTTAGCTTCAACTGGAAGAACCCTTTTGTGTGCTGTAAGATCAGCTCATGGTACAAACTTAAGTGGGAATTGCCTCCAGAACACATTCCTGGTCCAAACTTCAATGCTTCTGTAGATGTATTCAAAGTTAGATGGTATTTCAGAGCAGCTCTCTTGACATCTCCTACTTAGGGTAAGCTAGAGGGGGTTAATTTTCAGCAAGTGAATTAACTAACATCCTGAGACAATCAGACCACTTTAAAAAAATTCTGGTGAGACAATCACATGTGGATTGTATCTAAAACCATCAATTACTTATGATAACCATGACTGCAAGCTAATAGAATGTAGATATAGATGAGAAACAGTCATTCCTCCTTTGGTCTTCTTTTCCAGGAAATACTGCTATCACCAGCAATAGTCCATGCAGTTTTCTATTCAGAATAATATTATTCAAGACAATTGAGAGTGTGTTTTCAATTTTATAAGCCAATGCAAATCTGAGACATAAAGGAGTCTTGAGAACAAACTCAAAAGCTGTAATAAGTCAGATGCAAGAAAACTGAATGTTAATAAGCTACCTGAGTATAAACACCAGAAGAAAACTGCAACTATCTGTAATGAGGATGAATTAATGAAATGGTGAGGTCATGTAGGGAAGTATTTGCTAGGTATAAAACCAAAACAAAAGCATTTCATATTTCAGCCGGTTAATAGGTTACCTCGGATCCAGGCACCATCAGAAGTTCCTAGGAGAAATATCCCTTTTATTCTTATAGTTACTGAGGTGCTGTATCTACTGACATTTCTGAGGATAGATCTGTTTTGCTTCTGAATGCTTGGGTCAGAAGAGCTGGTGGTTTGGTGATGAAGAAGAAAAGGAACCAGGGACAGGCAGGAGAAATAAGAAAAAGAATTTCCCCTATTCTGCTGTATTGATTTTTTCACTGTATATAGGTACAGCAAGACTGATCAATGTCTAGCTTTTCTGAGATTAGCATCTATGATGTACTTTGGTTTTGTTTCCAGTCCCTTAATCTATACTTGGGTTTCAGCCGTTGTTTGTGTAGATTTACTTTACCTATAATTTACAGGAGTGGTCAACATTGATTTACCAAGGGGAAACCATGCTTGACCAATCTAGTAGCCTTCTATCAGGCACAGTATCTGCCACTGTTCCTCTCCTTCTCATTTACCAATGTCCTGGTGTCTGTGGTGTACACAAGTCATGATGCTTAAAATCTCAGATGGCCAAGAGTGAATGTCATTGTGGTTTTGGTGGGTTTTTTTAATCAGTTAGGTTAATGGTTGGACTAGGTGATCTCAAAGCTCCCTTCCAACCTAGACGATTCTATAATTATATTATTCTAATGAGAAGAACCCAGTCATGATGTAGACTATGGAAAGCATGGATCTGAAAAGTATAATACATCATAATGGGAAAGCATGTGGAAGTAAGTCCCCAGTACAATGGTATGGCAGGGGTGGAGGGCAATCTTGCACGTAGAATTGTTTAGAGAAGAAATTTTCTGTTGGTATGTACATCTGCTGGAAGGAAAATACAGCAATGCATAAGCAATCCAGGAGATTTTTGGCATGAATTGGTGGCAACTGGAAGGTATTTCCAAACATATGGATAATAAGATTATTGCGAATAATCAGCATGGATCTGCAAAAGGCTTTTAATACTTGTGTAACATCTTCATAGACAAACTACTGAAGTATGCACTAGGTTACTGAACAGTAGGGTGGACTGAAAAGCTGGCTGAACTGCCAAGTTCAAAGTGTTGTCAGCAGCAGCACGAAGTCCAGCAGGAGATCAGTCAGTAGGGGGACACCCAGAGGTCAACACTGTGGATGTTAACAATCTGGATGATGGGGCAGAGCACACCTTCCCTGCAGGTCATACAAAACTGGGAGCAGTGGCTGACACACCAGATGGTTGTGCTGCTATTTAGAGGGACTTATACAGGCTAGATAAATGGTCTAATAGAAAACTCATGAAGTTCAACAAAAGAAAATGCTAAGTTCTGCCTCTGTGGTGGAATAACTCCAGGCATCAGAACAGCCTAGGAGTGATTGGCTAGAAAGGAGCTTTGTTGAGATGAACCTGGGGGTTCTGGTGGACAAGTTGACCATGAGCTAGAAATGTACCTTCTTGACAAAGATCAACAGCATCCTGAGTTGCATTATGCAGAGCATTGCCAGCAGGTCAAGGGAGGTGATCCTGTTATTCTGCTCAGTTCTGGTGAGACACATCTGGAGTGCTGGATCCAGTGGTGTGTTCCCCCCAGTACAAGAGAGACATGGACATAGTGGAGCTACTGTGAAGGGCTACTGAGAAGATTTGGGATTTGCAGCATTTATCATACGAGGAGAAGCTGAGAGAGCAGGAGCTGTTCAGCCTGAAGACGACTCAGGTGAATACTGACACTGTGACTAGAGGACCTCCAGATTTCCCTTCCAAACTCAGCTATTCTGCGAATTCTATGATTTTATGTGACTATGTTTGCATATGGGCAATACACAGTTATGTTTGGTTATGGCTTATGTCTCTACATGGCATAGTATACCATGCTGGAAATACTGTGCCTAATTATGGAGTTCGTATTTCAAAGGCTATTGTAGAAGGCTACCCAGAATGAGTGTAAGGGATGCTCATGCCCAGAAGGATGAGCATGCAAATAACTTCTCTGTGATGAACTGTACGTGAGTACAGTTCTTTGCTATTTTGTGCTCCATCAAAGAACTCTAGATAAAGGAGACGTGCCAGATGTCCTCAAAACAAGAGCACTATGTGGACACTAGTCATATATGGATTTACAACACACAGATGGCTTCAGTGTCTGGATGTTGTTTTCTGGAAAGATGTCAGTAGCAGGGAGCCCAGCCAAATTCTGTCATTCCTCCTCCCCACTAGCCCAAGGAGGTGTTTCACAGTCAGGAACAGGCTTAAAGACAGCGACTTCTGGCCTTGCCTGCTGGCGCAGCATTTTGCAAAAAGAGACGCTGTAGAGATTTTTGATAATTTCCAAAGATCTTATTCCACAGTGTTACCTAGAGGGCAAGCCTGCCCAGTTTATGTTACCAGAGCAGTAAAATGATGTTCACATACAACAGTCTTTCCTCCTGCCTGCAATTTTCACATGAAGTCTTGGATGATGCCAGAGATTAATGCAACTGAAGAACCACCCTCTCTGATAAGGGTTCCAACAAACCCACAATCTTTCTGAGTTAGTCAGAGGGGACAGAAATATTCCTTTTCTGGTAAGTTATAACTGTGCCTTTTTGATGGGTTTTCTGGAGGTCTGAAGGAGAAGCTGAAGTCTATTAGTTCATTTCTAGTTTACCTCAAAAACAAAGATTAAAAGCAGTTTACTGGTGTGCTTCCCCCTTCCACTGTACCCTTATAAGGTCAATGGATACCGGATCTTGACACAGGCTAAATACAGTTTGGGGACCTTCAGTGTCATATGATAATATGTCAGATGATAAAGGGACACAGTCCCTTCCTTGCCTTTCCATTTTTCATGTCATGACTGTATACTGAGGAAGGAAGAATGTGGTGTAAGAACTGTTCTGTTGGTTGTGTATTGCCCCAGACATGGGAGAGTTGAGGAAGGAGGACAGTTGTTCATATTTTTAACTGTTTTTTAATTACACTGGGGTTTGTAACAACTCTATTACAACACTTATGGGAAAATATATGTAACTACATTGATATTTGTAAAGACAAGTGGCTGGACATTAGGAAAAAATTCTTCCCAGAAAGAGTGGTCAGGCACTGCAATTGNGGTTGGTCCCTCATGAATTCAGATGGAACAATATCAACTTTTTAACTACAAAGAACACTTTAAAACACCATTAAGTCAATGGTATAAAGTTATAGATGCACACATTGCATCCAAATACTGAAATTGTCAATCTTTATTCAGTGTATTGCACATGGCTGATGTAATCCTAGACAAGAAGATATAGCTGCGCCCAAGAATTCAAGCCCTTCTGATCTGGAGGAAATAGCCCTACTGTCCTGATATGAGAGAGATCTCTGATTTACCAGTCTTACCAGAGGACTAAGCTAGACTGTGCGAGCATGGGGGTAATCTGAATAGATCTCAGCAATCTGGTAGATCAGGGTGGGATACTTGTGCACAGCACAAAAATATACTATAGCTTTTGCATTTATCTTTGCAGTTGTGCAAGGTGAGTGTTCTCCTGTCCAGTTCCTGATACTCAGTCTTAGAAACTGTTTTCTCTCCCATTATACAGCATTCATACAGGATTAAACTGGTACAGAAAGCAAAAATGTTTTTACCTCCTTTTTTAGATTTCTGGGTACACTGGCAACACAGGTTATGAATAATTTTCCTGAATTCTTCTAAAATTAGTATCTTAAATTTCAACCTTTATCTCATTTTGATTCTTGAAGAAACTATTGCATGCCAGTCCACAAGAAAAAAAGGTTTCCCCAGAAGGAGAAGCTTCTCTCCAAGAAGCTGGGAGACCAAAAATCTACCTGCAGTTCTGAATTTGGAAAATGAGCAAAAAGATCTGTAGATTTGGCTGAGGTATAACTGCTAAGAATTCTTTTTAAAGAGTCTTAAGTAACTTTTGTCTTATAAAGAATTATTTTAAAAGTTCTTAAATATTTTTTCAGTGATTAAGACAACTTCAGGCATAACATAATGCTTTTGTTAGTTTCAGCAAGCTATTTTTTAATTTTCCTGCAAAGGATCACAATTTGGTATACACTGCTTCAGAGGCTTAAATTACATTCCTGTTTATTTTAAAATAAATTGTAGGTCAGTTTATCAAGTATTGCACAGTAGAGATCAATGATGTTAAAAGCACTTTCTCTGTTTGGGGTGTGATCTGCCTCTTGATTAATAGATTTTACTGTTTCTCAAACACTGGAGAACAACTTCTTCACTAGTAAGATATAAAAAAATAGAAAAGTTCCTGTATCTGAATCATATTCTTCCTGTTGAAAATAGGATTTTTGTCCCTGACAGTCTAAGAGTCACTAAAATGATGGTGATATCTTTATATGTTTCTGAAGAGCACCTGGTTCTTTGAGAGATATATTTTTCTGTATCTCACTGGACAGGGACAGATGGGATTTTTTTTTGTAGAAACTCAGCCCTTCACCGGGTCATGAATTGGAAAGCAGAACAGATGCTTTTTTGAAGCAGAAGTACAAGTCTTAAGCATACCTTAAAAAAGCCAAGGACCAGAACAGTCCATTGGACAGCTGGGGCCTGACAAGGTGTGAGGTCTCTGACATCCTACAATAAGATATGAAATCAATTGCCAGCCTGGAAAATGTAACATTTCTGCCCTGATTCTACTATCATTGCTTACACTGATTTGCATATTACTATTGATATTCTCCACAGGGTGAGTGCAGGGAAAATTCCTACTGATTGTAAGTGCTAGGAACTGTATCTAGTCCTAAAATGCTAAACCAAAAAATTATATCAATATCATCATCAAATATTCTGTAGGATGCTTCCATAGAGAAAGTAAAATGTCTATCTATCTCTAATAATGCAATAGGGATACAAAATCAGATCCCCAAACAGACCCTTTCTGTATGTAGATAAAGGTTCTTTTGCTTCTTTGATAGTCAGTCTTAAATTACATGACAGACAAGGGTGGGAACTTCTCACATCTTTTGGGGAAGAATGACTTCTAGAAGATAAGCTAGTCCAAGAAACTGCTCTGCCAATGTATTCTACCAAAAGTCTAGAGCAGACCACTGAAATTTGTTACACCTCACACCTTATTTGAACACAGAAAAGAGAAAGATCAAAATCCCTGAAAGAGATGGTTAAGGAAATTGAATAGTCATGGGGTAGTAGAGTGCAGTCACAGATCGAGCTCTGTCTAAGGGGACAGACAAAAATAAAAATAGGTGGCTAATTGCCAAGATTGGTGACTGACAGCATGATAGCGGAAAAAAGATAAATCTTGGCAAAAGACACATCATTTGACTAAGTAAACTGAAAAGTTCATGCACATTTCAAGGTATCAGATGAACCGGTTAGTCGTAGCTATACATATGTATATAGTTATATATAAAT
>VZTM01012471.1:1296-32508 GCA_013400555.1 Jacana jacana | reverse complement strand
TGCAACAGGGGCAAACTTCAAAAAGCTGCAAACACCACTGTTTCAATTTGATTATAACTGCTTTTGAGGCTAAAAGCTGTGTAACTCATCAGACTTTGTAGAAAAACCAAAGCTTCTTTCCCATTTGAGAACAGAATATTCAACATGCCAGCCACCCCAGACATTATAATCTACTTTTCTGCTCTTCATCTAGCATATGCTACCCCATAAACTTCCTTTAGTTTTCAAACTGAAACTACTGAGAACATTTTAAGATATAAATCAGTGATCGCTAGACCTAAACTCTCTTTGACTTCTTGCTCACTCCTTCACCTCCACATTTGTACCTCTTTTCCATCTATATAAAAATCAAGTTTAACATGTTCAGGGCCAAGTGCATGTTTATATGTGTGTAAAGGTACATGTGTCCTGATTATTTCTTAATCCACCTCCCAATTTCAACCAAACTTCATGCAGTGAAGAGATCTCAATTAGTTTCTGGAGGGTTTTATAAAAACAGGCTGCTACAGAAAAGAAAGACACACCAAAGGGGAAAGGCACTATCCCCTCAAAATACCTCCTCCAAAATACTGAAAAATGGAGAATCTGCCTGGAGGCAGGAGTCATAAAGACTTTGCATCTGGAGGAAAAAAAACCCTCCAGTTGACGCAGCTTTTTAAGACTCAAAATCAAGTAATCGCAGTGTATCAACCTGTTAGAAAATAAACATCTTCAATCCCAGTGCTTGTAAAACCACTTCTTCAGACTAAGAGATTTGGTAAGTGGTGAAAGGTGGTGCACTGATATTTGTCACAGTGAGGCATTTCACAGCTACACAGAGTGTGAATATTTAGACCACAAATATGTAATTAGAAGAGGCACAAAAGAATCACAATAATATAATTCTATTTGTTGACTTATTCAGCCACTCTTATTTTAACAGGTCTACTGGGGCATGAAATCTTCTATCCACTACCAAAGGTAGTAGTGGTGGAAGCTTCCTCTCATTGTTCCACTGTTGATGTGGTGGAATGGAGGGAAATGCCAGTATGAAGCTCCTTAGTTCCTTAGTTCATCCAGGATAACCAGTGCTTAGAGGTTGACTTCTGGGCTCAGAGACTGGTTAGCATAGTTTTGAGCTCAGGTAACTAATTTTGAGCACGTGCCTGCCATTTCCAAAAAGCAAAATACTTTTAATTTAGCCAGTACCACAGACTCCATGGATAAAGAAAAATGCATTCAAACAGCATTTTTCTTCATTCTATTAAATGTAAATATATATATATATATGTGAGTCTAGTTTTCAAGGACTCCAAGATTACTTCATAAATGTGCATAACTGATTCCAGGATGTCAGTAATAATAATGCATTTATATTAGTAGACTCTAAAACCCAAGAAATCTACGGCTACCTTTTGAGTTTATACATTAAGCACTTAAACAACTGGTTAATATTTTATATTCCATTGGATTTTCAGAGAAAACAAACATACATGGTTTCCACTGAATTCACTCAGTTGCTAAATACACACATAAGCATCTTAGACAATCAAATTTTACAAATCATTGTAGAATTATTTGAATTAATTATCTTCTCTACATCTGTTTAAAAACACCCATTACTTTTGATTGGTCAAATTTATCTGATGATGAATCAAATATGACAGTGTTAATCCCTTTTGGTTATTTTTTTCTTATTTTTTTTTTATTTTTTGTGCCAGTTTGTCAGCAACTCATTGCTACGTAGGACCTACAGTGGAAGGGGATTTGTCTTGGGAAACCTCACCTAGTTTGGACACTTTAGGCACCAAGTAACTCTATTGTGTCTGTAGCCATCAACTGTGATAATGTCAAGTCTCAGTTTCTTACCCTGCTTATTCTAGATTCAAGGAGATCTTTGGCTGTCTTACTTGTGAGACGACAAGTCTTACAACTGGATTCCGCCAGTTTCCCTCCCATCAGCTCGCTTCTGCAGCTGAAGGCTCCATAAATACAAACTTGGCTGAACTGCATGATGGTGCTGGTCTCTTCTCACGAGCAATTAGCAATAGAAGGAGAGGGAATGGCTGCAAGCTGCAGCAGGGTAGGGTTAGGCTAGACATTAGGAAAAAGTTTTTCACAGAGAGAGTGGTCAGTCAGTGGAATGGGCTGCCCAGGGAGGTGGTGGAGTCACCATCCCTGACTGTGTTTAAGAGTCGATTAGATGTGGTGTTGAGGCATATGGCGTAGGGGAGAACTTGTAGAGTAGGGCTGATGGTTGGACTTGATGATCCCAAGGGTCTCTTCCAACCTGACTGATTCTATGATTCTATAAGCTGTGCAAAGATTGCTACAAAACAGATACAGGTGTCCACCTTCTACTCAAAGCCCACCCTGCAATAGGGCTCTTTTGACCCCTGTTGCTGTATTACAAATGTTTCTATTCAAGCAGCATTTGGAAGAATGATGGTACAAGTCTCCATTTTCACAAGAAGTCTCAGAGATCGACACTGAGGTAACTCTCCCTGAGGAAGGTAACTCTTCTTGAAGTCACCTTCAGTGTGAATGTAAAAATAAAAAAGGATTTGAAAGACAAAGTTTACTTAACAGAAGCTGTTATTCGTTGGGGTTGGCTGTCTGCTAAGAACTTTCACAACTCAGCCTCTTTCTTCTCTCTGAATTTCTTTTTCAGGTTTCTTTCGGAAAGGGACCAAGATTCACAGACTGCACTTTGCCATTTAATAGTCTTTGCATCCATGCAAAGATGACAGCGGTATGAGTGTGGGCCAAGGACAAGAAGAAAAGTCCTTATGCACTTTGGATATGAAAACCTAAAATATCAATGTACATAGAGGCAATGCACCACACAGAAAAATGTTTACTAATATTGTCTCTACACCCTAACTGGGCATCCAGTATGTTCTTCATTAAAATGTGTGGGTTTAAACTGAAAAAAAAAAAAAAAATAATCCTGAGAACTAAAAATGTTTGCACCAGCTGAACTAGACTGTTACGTGACCTGGATGACCTGGACACTGTCAATGAAGGCTTTAAGGGATATCTTTTGGGGCCTAGAACTACAACATCTCTGTGTCCTTATTGGCCTCAGTTGATCCCATGGATCAGTGGCCTATCTGTGGGGATGTGCTGTGATTGTCAGGCTGAGGTCAGAAAATATCATATGAAGTGCTCATGTTTAAAATAGGATTAAGATTTTACAAAAGAGACTATAAAACAGTAAGTACTTCAGGAAAGTTACTCACTTTCTTTCTTCCAGTAGAGCAATTTCTTTCTTGACCTCATGGTATTCTTCTGCTATTTTGCAGTGCTGTTTGTACACCTGCATAGATTCCTTAGAGTCATGACAAGGAGGCAGCGGCTTTAAGAAAACAACAAGAAAAAAATACTGCTTTTGAATGAAGTATTAGGAAAAAAGCACATATTTAAAAAGGTGCAGTGTTTACCTTAGCTCCCATGAGAATACTTCAAGAACTTTGTTTCCCCCTAATGGCAGGATAAAGCCAAATATTTCTAGTGATGGCCTTTCATGGATGAGAAAAAAAACCACACTTCCCTGCATAAGAGCGTGCATAAACCTTCAAACCTGGTAATGATTTTCAGAACTTTCTTTGTCCACTTTGCAAAGTATCCCTGAAGACTGTTCGAAGGAAAATTTCTTCCTTACCTTCCTCTTTTTCAGTTACAGTGATGTAAGAATGCTAAGGTTGATGCATTGGTCAAACCCATAAAATACATGAACCTGCTTTTAACTGCAGAAACTGCAGCAATTTGAGTGCAAACAAGTTCTTATTCTCCAATTCTGCAAGATGAGAAGAAAAGATATGGAAAGCTATTGACTAAACGCTTTTTTTATTCAGAAATACAATGCATATTCCATTTTATTACCAAATGGGACAGGCCTGTGAATTGGGACACTGGGGCTGATTCTGCTGGACTCAACAGGAGTTATGCTGTTGATGCCAGTGCAGCCAAGATTTCATGATGGGCTCTATCCCACCACTGCCTCAAGCTGTAAGCAGTTTGCTCAAGTTCATAACCAGTTTCTCTGCATCTCCATTTCCTGTAGAAGGGGATATAGTTAGTTAGCAGAAGTGTTATCAGAGTTAAATCAGCTATATTTGCCAAATGTTTTCAATTTCTGAGAAGTGCAGGTGAGATTAGGTGGAAGGATAACAGCAATTAAAGCAAAGTAAAAATCAGATAAAGCACATAGAGTGAAGGCAAAGGTACCTTCTAGCCTAAAGACTGACATTATTGCAGCAAGATTTTTATTTATTTTTTCCAAAGCACACTGGAGGTAATAAATATGACAAATATAGCCACTTTGTCTCGGGAATCATATGAATTTAAACTAAGATCTTGAAAATACAGTTTGGTTAAATCTCAGTGCTTTTTAAAGAATATAACCTTAATTCAGGCTTCAGGCTTGACTGTCACATTTTGGCTAGAACTCTTTCAGGAAGTGTAGTATTTTTAAGTTATTAGCCATGAATCAATTGACTGTAAATGAACTCCAAATAGCATGCTTGAGCCACCTGTTTGAAGCAAAAGGAAGCACTTAAAATAGTTCCTTTACTGTCCAGTTAAAGAACATCCAATTGCCTATCAAAATAAAGTGGATTATTTTATACTCCTTGCTGTCCTACTTTGACTCTTCTCTGTTGTAGAATAATCCTTTAATGACATTGTTAGGAAAAGAAAAGCACAAGTTTCCAGACTTCTGCTATTTAGGATCTTGTAAACCTTCATTTTAGCTAAAACAGAAATTTAAATTCTACTAAACATATTCAGGGACAACGATTAAAAATATTTTTATCCAGGAGGCAGGGTAAGTTGGCTTCAGATGTACCCCAAAGCACGGATGGAAGTAATGTATGGACCTTGCAAGCACTTGTAGATGATATGTGGTACCTCACTGAAATTTTAACACAGACACTCATTTTCCATGTTCTAAATGGGAAAATGCTTTGGCAGAATGTCTCACAGCACATGTTTCTTGGAGAATTTGGGAACCCAGGGAAAAAGCAGTTCATTACTTGATGAATGTGGTCCCTAGGAAAGGGCTTTTAATTGCATTTCAATGTGGATGAGCAATAGCACCATTGAGATAGTCACCCAAATAATGAGCATAAATTTAACAAGCCAGAATATAGAAGTCTCAGTGCTCTAATCCAAGAATTCAAGGGTGAGCCAAAGTAGCATCTCTGGCATCTACCAGAGATCAGCAAGCAACAAATGCGTCACAATGAAACAATTTTGATCAGTACCCTGGGGGAAAGTCCCCAAACAATGATACTTCAAAAGAAAAAAAAAAAGACAACTCACTTTTGCTTCCAACTTAGTTTCCGCGTATCTAGCTGGTTTAAACCAGTTTAAAAATTACAGCAGCATTCAGTTACTATATTCCAGCTTCCCACTCAAAAGATATATATAGAGAGCTAAAAATTATCTAGTCATGCTGTGACTTAGTATCTAATTCCCACTTAGAACCAGTTGCTGACTTTCAAACCCCTTCCTATCATTGTTTCCTCTTCAGTGTAATTTTTCCTTACATTGATATTTTATCACTCAAAACAAACTGACAACAAAAGATACAATCCGTTTGCTAATATTGTCTTCATACAAATCTTTTCAATTTTGTCTGATGATACTAAACACTATATCAAGAACTTTTTAAACTTTGGGCGTATTTTCACTTTAAAATGTAAATTTTATTATGTTTTTAAGTGAGTAGATGACTGGACAATTTGGTTTGCTCTTTTGTAATTTTGAAATTTCTAAGAAAAGTCTTGGAGATAGTACCTACAGTGCTCATGAGTAATGTCTGGCCAGCAGAACCTGAAAGAGATTTAAGCATTCATTATTTAGCAAACACCTCTGCTGCAATCACAAGAAAAAAATGGTGAGATGGAAGTCTGCTTAGTTACTTGCTGCCCACCAGAAAATGCAGGCCTACAGTTATTTTAGCCATGTCTAGCAGCCTACTTTTTTGACATAAATAAGAGAGCAAAGAATTAATGATACATCTGTTCCCACCGAGAGGAGCGTTTTCAGAAGATGGCAGGGCAAAGTTCTGAAAAACAAATGCAGAAACAGAGCAAAACTTGTTTCTTCCAAAGGAGCATCTTCAACTAGCCAGCAGACATTTACCATATTAACATATTTCCACAGAAAAGAAAAAGAACAATAAAAGACCACTAACAGTTACTGGACTAGCCCATACTCAACTAAACGTGCATGGGAGGAGCCTGCAAAATCAGTGAGTCGACTCCCCTGTTACCAGAAGCAAATCCTGCAAATCACAGGCTTGCCCAGTTCTGTCATAGAAAAACGGAAGTCCCCGGCCTCTGTTTTAAGACTAGCCCAGAGCTTCACCAAGGATTAGAACCATTTTTTCATTTCCAGTTTGGTTTTGTTGAAGACAAGATGTATAGTGTTTTACTGTGCCAGCTTTCATTGAACTGGTGGTTCTTTGTCCTACCTCTTTTACCCTTGAGATGTACTTACAGAGGGCTCTCATATACTTCCCAAGACCTGCGCCTTGGTAAAGCTGTATTTTTCTAAGCCATCCTAGATGAAATTTCCATTTTCCCTAGTTTGTCCAAGCAGTCTTTCTCTGCTTTCCATTTCACCTGAAATGACTTTGTTGAATGCCTGTGGCCAGGCCATGGGAAGTGTTGCAGATGCTATTTGATGGCGTTATCATGGCAGAGAAAAAGAACTGGATTTCCCAGAGGAAAGCACTTTTTATCCAGTAAGTCTCTATAGTGGTTTTTTGGTAAGAGTTTGCTAGTTTCCCCAGGTGACTAATTACAAGGCCTTAATAAAGTTCAACCTGTAGTACATATTTTTTCACTCAGAAGCCAACAGCCATACTTTAGTTTCTTCTTAGAACAGCCCAAGCTTGTTACTTCATGAAGTATCTTGCCCATCCATAAATTAATATATATAAAAGCATACCTGCTACATAAGCAAAAAACACCCCTGCCAAAGAAAGTTATATTTAATGGCAACAGTTGCTACTTTTAATCCTGCTTATTTCAGGCTTCAGTGTCATCCACCCTCACTTTCCTGTGCTGGCAAAATATGTGCACGCAGCATCCCTGATTTTGTTCACAAAGCTAGAACAAAAGCTACAGCTTTTAGTCCTACTAGTGGTCTGTCCTGCTATACCTGATTTTCAACAAGGTCAGATTTTTCCTTGTATTTCATTGAAACTCACTGCGATATTGACAAACTTGCTACACGATCCAGCAAGTAGACGCTAAGGGATCCTGGCTTATCCTCTAACTGCACCCAGATGTGTATACCCAGATGTGTATACATACAAGACATATGCACTGTTTATTTAGATTTTTGTTTGGATTCCAAAGATGAAAGGTGTGGGAAGGTGATATGCAAGGGCCATTCATGAAGAAACAGAAAGAGCCCGAGCATTTCTGTCTGTTTTTTTAAAAGCCAGGTTGAAGTAGCTGTTCTAATGAAAATCTTTCCTGGGGCACCCACAAGGACAGTTTTCAGTAATATTTTTGCTTCACTCACAGGACAAAGCGTGTTTTGCCTTGCCATATGAATATCAGCATTCCACATCCACAGAAGTTGTATAGTTCATAGTGTCACCCAGGTGTTCAAAAACCTTAAAACAACTTAATTTTTAATTCACCTTGGTTTGCATTTATTTTTTGGTTTTTCTGTGAGGAAAAAAACAAAACTTTCTCCTGAAAAGCTTGAGGTTTATAGGAAAAATTGTATCGTGCAGTTTTGGCAGCAGAGCACATGGACTCAGCCTAGAAGGCAGTCTTTAGCACAGGTCTAACTAAAAAGTGGTGTCTCACATTTCATAAATTTGTAATTTTCAGCTAAACTATTCTGGAAAACCAGATAGTTCAGTGCCAATATTTTGTATGTGGCCCATGTTCATCATATGGCCTCGGGTACACTTCCATGGTGGAAGAAACCTCATTATTCCAAGCAAAAGTGGAATGTGTGGCTAACTTTTTGTTCCACAACTAGAACTGTTCAACCAGTTTCAGATATCTAGTCTATGATATAGCTAGTCTAGTCTACTTTTACTATGAAAGTAAGCAGTTTGCTTTCCTCTAAAAAAATCAAGTCAACTGGATTAGAGCAATTCAGAGCTTTATTTTCCTTTCCTGATGGATTTTTCTTTCTTTTCCTATGTTAGTATGATGCCATGACTTTGTAAACACCCATATCTTATATAATTGAATATAAGATCATAGTTATCACAGCAGCATAAAAATAAAAAAAGCATTAAAAAAGACTTATCAAGTTTGTAAGCAGTCAAATCTAATTATAGAGGACCACAGTACTCTAGCAATTATCTTGGAATTTACTATATATTAAAAAAATATAGCATACCCTTTAAAAAAATGGTGTGCTTTTGAACTTTCCAAAATAACTGGTATGTGTCTAACCAGTCTTGGTAGTCAGCAGAAGCAATGGTTCCATTATTAAAGTTCCAGAGAAAACACAGTTTCTGCTAAATGCTTGTATCAAACACAACAAACTGTCCCTTTCATAGTATTTTCATTGTGTCATCTGCATAGGCATTTCCCACTAAAGCCTGAAAAACTACCCCTTGGCTTAACAAACTGATATCATAAATGGCTGGAGCCTTTTATCTGTTGCAGCAATTTTACAGTCATCTAACTCAACAGATTTGCAAGGCAAAATATGACATAAACAGCTCTCTCAAGCTCACAGTTGCATGAGAAGAGATGATAAGGAATTGCAGAAGACCCTATGCATCCCGTACGTGACTGGTGTTCTCCCCGTTTCAGGATCCAACTCCCACTTGCAATAAACACTTTGACGGAGAAGAGGGAGACGAGCAGAGCAAGGCACAGGAAATGCTGAACAGGACAGACAGCACACAGGGCATAGTAATGCGGGTACTTAACACTAGATACCTTCCTCTATATTCAGTGACCCAAACAACAAGGCCTTAGATGCTGATGTAGGTGTCTAAAAATAGCAGATAACCCGTAGTAGAGTGTCTGTCAGAGGGGCCACCACCCACTATGCAGCTAATCAAGGAAGCGCCTTCCAAGACCAAGTCCAACTTTTACACCAGGCAAAGGTTAAGGTTTCCCAATAACAAACTGACAAATGTATCCAGCCTCCCCTTGCTGCAGTACCCACCACAGGGCTCACACAAGGGCAAGGGTTGCGGGGGGGGTTGGAGTGGGACAGAAATGATACTGCAGCCGAAATAAGCAAGTGCTTTATCCTCATTCAAAGTGTCGCTCGTCAGTGGGAAGAGAATAATTTCCAGTACTGCAAGCAAAAGGAATTGAAATCAAGAAGTTTATTAATACAAGCGTTTCTTTTGCTGGTAGCATATCAGCAACTTCTTTCTTTTCTTATTTTTAATAAAAAAGCTGCAAGAGACTAGTCTGTTCCTGCATATATCTTAAACTGCTCTGTTCTCAAATGTAGGGCTTTTGTGTCTCATTGACCACACATTACTAATTTTCTTAAGTTAAAAAAAAAAAAAAATAATTTGCAAAATAGCCCAAACCAAACCCCAAGACTTTTGAGTTACAGAAGAATTGATACTATTTTCTTACAAATAGCTTCTTAGAATTTCTTCCTCTCAGAGTATTTGGAAAATGTAGCATTCAAAAGGATAGTTGGAAAAACCTTTTTTGGTCTGATCCTAGCTAGTAGATCAGAACGTTAGCCTGATCATTTTTACTCTTCAGAAAGAAGCCGTAACTTTCAACTAGTATTATCCTCAAGTAAGAGTCCTGCTAATTAGCTATTTGCCATTAGTCTCCTAGAAATACTTTGTCTCCAGCCAATCCTACTTCTACTTCTGTCAAGTTGGCACCAGTGCTTTGACAGCAGGGTTTATTACCCTGTCAAGGGAAGGCTGCACTGAACTTTGCCCTGCCATCGGATACTGGTACCCAGGCAGTAGGTATGGTAGGATCGTGGTAGGAAAAGTGGGAACACTAGGTAATTCTGCTCAAACAGCCGAGTTGTCTGCCAGGGCCTAACATAGAAGGACAAGGGCTTGCAGCCTAAAACAGAGGTGCAAATTGCTTGGTACTCAGGCTGTGGTCTGCTGCCTGCATGCATGGAATTCTAAGGCTCTGATTTTCCAAGTCACTCGGTGAACCTACATAGCTTTCAAGCCGCTTTCAAAATCCAACCTGAAGATCAGCTAATTTGGTTTCTTTGTTTGTTTTGTTTTTAAAACACATTTCAGAAATTTCCTTTGTATGTTTGAAACCTGGGAAGTTATTACTTTTGGTTTTTTTAAGGGCCTATTATTATATAGCCACCTACCCTGCATTTCTAGTTTGCTTCTTTAAATAAAATACAAATGCTTTTGACTATATTTATGGCATGGTGATGAAAATCTTGTAGCTCTAGATGTGATAGTTTTATTATGAAAATATGTACCGGCATTCTTACAAATTCAGGCATTTCAGGCTGCCATGACACAGTTGACTAAAGGGTCCATGATACTTCATGTGTGCTTCTTTATACCACCACCATTCAGACCTTCTGCAGGTCCTGGTGAAGCCCATGTTGTAATTTGCTTTTATATTACAGGAACTACCTGTTTCAAAACTGGTATGGTTAGGTTAACATGAAGTGCAACCACATGCTATACAGGGCTGGCACACCCTTAGCAGTTTGGATAATAGCAATTTTAAAAAGTAATTAATAAGAAAATGTAACTAGGTAATTTTTAACTTTGTTACAGTTATTGCTTGTTTGAAATTTTAAAGCAATAGAATCATAAAATTGTCTAGGTTGAAAGGGGCCCATAAGATCATCTAGTCCAACCATCAATACTAATGTAGTTACGTTAAATAATTATAACTTTAAGCTGTGATCCAGATGGACAAAAGCAAGGAAATTCAAGTCTTCATTGCTAAAACTGAATATGCTGTTACCTCGGCATCAGCTCAGAACCCTGTGTTGACTTAACGGCTTCTGGTTGAACATAAAGGCATCTAAATATAAATATGCACAGATGTTTTAAAATCTAAAGGATAAAGTGCTACCACTAACTTTATACTTTTGAGTGGCTGAGTCCCCCAGATAGTCCCCCTAAGTTTTCTTTTCGACTACCTCAATATTAACAAAAAAAGTGTCTGAAGGATAATAGTAAGAACATCATCTGAATCAAAGCCCTTGATTGTTTCTTTGAATTTGTTATCATATTGAGATCATGAGAGTAAAGGATGGTTTTCTTAAAAAAAATGTCAGGTTCTTAACAGATCAAGAGGGTGTACTTAGTGGAATTGCTCTAGTGCATACTTAAAAAACTTTTACTGAAGGGCTATTATATCAAGCAGACTTGAATGCTTCCAGAGGAGCAATTTCAGTCCATCATGAAATTACACATTTAAAGTGCATGGTATGTTCCAGAAATGGGTCATAAAAGTCCTAATAAAAAAATAATCACTTTGCCTTTAAAGTACCTACATCTAGCACTAGTAATTTTATTTTTATGTACCAGCAGCAGTAATGACAATCATATTTTGCTCTTTTACAGCAGTCTTCAGCCACTGATCTAAGTGCTCTTTAACAAAAAGGTAAAGATTATTAACCTTATCCCAGAGATGATCAGAGGGATGAAGCAACTCCTCCAGGATCACACAATGTGTCACTGACAGAGTTGGAAACACACTGCAGAGTTTTTACCTTCAATTCGGTGCTTCAGCTACAAAACAATATTGCTTTTCTCAAACTGAAATCTTCTGAGGGATAAAAATATCAATCATCTTTGCTGCACTGGAAGATCAGTGGAATAAAGAGGCCAACACACTTTCAGCCCAAATCTTAGGTTGCTATTCATTCCTTTAA
Organism: Jacana jacana; assembly: GCA_013400555.1. Lineage (NCBI taxonomy): Eukaryota > Metazoa > Chordata > Aves > Charadriiformes > Jacanidae > Jacana > Jacana jacana. The sequence goes on along the minus strand of VZTM01012471.1, from coordinate 20,679 downwards.
TCTTTCCTAGTTGTGCCTAAGGAACCGGCCCCTATTCTTAGGATCAGAGGGATAGAGCAAGAGGAGTATCTGTCATCCTCCATCCCTTCCTCAGTCATCCTTTTGATGGGAGCAGCAGGAGAGAAAAGTCAGTCCTTTAAGTCAGTAGCCCTCCGATGTTGTTTCACTAGTTGATGGGGACAGGAAGGATGACATCATTAGGCAACGTGGTCTGCTAATGCCTTTCTCAATTTACACTCAGGAAACAACTGCCTTCGTATTGAAATATCAGAGGAAGTCTAAATGCTCCTGGGAAACAGATGATCTGAAGTAGTTTGCAAAAGCCAACAAACACTCCAGAACCGCCACAGAGGAAAGGGAAGTAATCCCTGGATACAGAACTGGCTCTGTGCCTGGTGAACCGTGGAGTTGCCATCAACTGCCATCTGATTGTCATGTATATCGGAGCTCTATGGCACTACGCTGACAAATCAAACCAGTCACAAAGGGATTCAGCACTTTTATCCTATGCTGCCTGCAAACACTGTTAGGATTGCTGGCTATGCAGCGTGAACTAGAGCAACTTTGTGGAGGCTCTCAGCAATCCTGATGACTGTTATCCAAAATTAGAGATAAGCTGTGCACTACAACATACACCTTTGCACTCTCTTGCAATGCTTCAGAGAAAGCTGATCATACCAGTCTCAGTAGAGCCTGTAGACGCAATACACCTGGCTCATTCCTTCTCTCATCAAAACCACAAGGACTCTCTTCGCTGCAGTGCAGCACTACATGCTGTGTTTTGCACAGGGGTTGCAACAAAAAATTTAAAAGCAGGTGAGATTGTTACAATAGTAATTTCCCTGCAATTGGATTGAAAATGTCAAATCAATTTTTGTGCAGATCTTCAAAAGACAATATTTTCTTTTATGGAACTATACTCCTATTAAATGTTAACAGGTTAGAGAAGCACCACTGAAACATTTCACCTTAGTGTAACAACAGAGGTTTTTTTTATCATAACAAATACAGTAAATGTGAAGTAGAACTGTAGTTAAAAAGTAAAGTTTACCTGCAGCTGCTGATCTAGTTCTGGAAACGCCAAAGGGAAGTTTTCAGAAGAAGCATCATCTAAAAGGTAAACGTGATGTTAAAAGTCAATGTCTACCAAAAGGGCATTTCAAATGATCTGTTTAATGTAGTTCTACATAGCATATATTCACAATAATATTGGGATCCTAAAAACACCTCCACATCTTCTTACTTTTCCACTCTTGAGATACCTTAATAGACTCCTTGAAAACAGTAATGTGTTGGCAATATGAAAATGTTTAGGGGCTGGAAAGACAGAAAGCCTATTTTGTATAGCAGTGATTAAGAAACAAAACAAAGCCAGTCAGTACAGTAGAACATGTGATAATTTAATAAAACCAGTAAATCTAAACAATATTTCTTTCTGAGCTCTCCATTACACTGCAAAGAACTTTCCAAGGATAACATCCTTACTACTAAAGAGTTCATCCTTTGAATGAAGGGAAAGGTATCTGTCCCATCATAATGCAGTGACTTACCAGGGCTAAACCAACAATAATAGAAACCTTTTCTCCCACCACAACAACACACAAACCAGCCTGGCAGCCCTGAAACTAGAAGACTGTTACCTACACAGATGTGATTAGAATGGGGAAGGCACCACAGATTTCTCCATACTGCAAAGAAATGTCTTTACTCTAACCTGCACGTAGCCATCCTTAAGGGCTAGAGTTAGCTCATTCATGACAACAAGCCAAACTGTGTTTTTATTTATTTCTTTATTTTTAGTACGGGCTTCCAGCAAAGGTGGGACAGACTGTGCCAGTTACGTCAGTGTTGTGATGTGGACACCTGCCCACTAGAAGTTGGACTGCGATCAGAAATGTGAATCATACTGGGTGGCGTCACAGCTAGCCACTGCAATATTTCTTTCTCAGTGACTTTCACACTATCTGTTTTGCATTGGATTGTGATGACTGTTTATGCATCTTACTACAGGTTACGGGAGGTGAAGAGAAGGTTACTATTAGGTAGCTTACAGAGTCAGTTATTTGTAATGTGTCAAAATTAAACAAGGATGACTCTCATAGGAGAAAATTACTAACATAGGTCGGATGAGCAAACCTACTCTATGCTGGCAAACTTGCACCATACAATAAAACCCCAATGAAATTAAGAGGACTATGTCTCAAAGCAAGATTCTGAATATTCTTAAAAGCACAGACTAGGATTTATATTATTTGTCAAATACTATTTATCTCTTTATCCTGCTACCAGTGGTCACACAGCAAAGTAGGTTAGGGGGAAAAAGTAAAATAAATCACCTTGTGCTGTGAGGAAAAAATAGAGTCAGAGCCTTACTTTAACTAACAGAGTTAGAGCTGGGCACCTCTAGGAAGGGATGCCCAGAGAAGAAAAATAATAAAAAAATAAAAGTGATAGAGGGGGCAAAAGCTTTTAAACTTTTTCAGGAAACAAAGTTCTGTATTTTCATGGGGGAGGGGTCTTGCTAGTATTATCAAAAGGTCACACCTGCCACCCCCCACCCCCCTTTTACTTTTCACACTGTCACAAATATGTCCATTTTGGAAAACACTTAAATCGCTTTAATTGTATCAAATTGTATCACACTGCTATGCAAGTGTTTACCTTTAATTTGCTGTTGCTTTCTTGTACAACATTTAAAAATAGACTAGTATTCTAAAAGAAGAAAGATGAATCATACGGCAAGGCTAAAAGGAAGAGCGGAATAGGACTCAGTCCGCCTAGGGTACAGCTGCTCTACAAATATTTGGCTGAATAGCTGTTAAATATTCTGACAGAGATATTGGACCAGAGTCGTGGACAGCAGTTAAGCTGCTATTTGTTTTGACAATTCCACCAGCACAACCTTAGGTACAGTAGCTTTTAGGAGAAACCTCAAACATCTTTAACTTACAAAAAAACCCAAAACAAACAAAACAAAACCAAGTCCAATAATTTTAAAGCAACACCAGCCAATAATTACTTTTTCAATGCATTGGCTAGTAACGAGAAAACAAAATTAATGCAGCCAGAATATTAGACAATATATTGGATTGTCTCCCAAAAAAAAAAAAAAAAAAAAAAACAGTAAAAAAAAAATGTTTGGAAATACTTTAAAAAATGATGGACTAGAGAGAGAAATTACTACAGAGGAAATCCTTTCAATAAACAGATGTTCCCTGCTTATTTTTTAAACTCAAGTGACTGAGTCAATGGTACTAAATATAGAACATATTGGTATCCTAACCATTATGGCATACCATAGTACATTTTATAATGGGCCTGCCCTAGCATCTATTGAACAGCTGCTAGGGTTTTTTTTAGTTATGCTAGTTTAAGACTTGTTCAAATCATCATCTGATGTGCAGAACATCATCAAGAAAGTTGGGGACTTCAGTGGTTTGAATTTTTTCTGAGTTCCTAATTCTCTTACACTCCTTTGAAATTTTCAGCTGAAGCATTTAGTTTATAAAAAATAACAGAAATCCTCAGAGCTAACTGCATCTTGTTTCCCACAAAAAGAACAACTTTCAGTGAAATAAATTACTGCATCAGGTCAGTCTGTATTTCACTGTTGTCAAAGTAACAACAAAATAACAACAAAAATCACTTTGTAAAAATGGCAGGTGTTCAGATTTCACACAAGAGGAAAGCAAATGACAGCAGTTATTTGCCTTCTAAAACTTTGAGAATGCTTTCAGAAAGTGAAAAGGACTGATAAACTCTTTTCTTCCAAAAGAATCACTATTGCCCTTACAAGCTTGAATACTGGGTGTTATGCAGGAGATGAGATAAAAACACATTGGCTGCTAACCTTAAAAATCTTTGACTCTGAAAATCAGAAACATTGAAAGTGCCTGAAATGTCAAAGAAAATGTTCTGAAGATCAAAACACTCTCATAACTATCTCCTTATCTGTCTGTAGTTGTTCTTTTCTATTCTACATCTCCTTAGCTAGACAATAGAACTCAGAAATATCTCCTTTTCTCCTTTTATTGATTTATTATCAATATTTAATGAGTGCCTAGATTGTTATAAGGAATCACTGATATAATCAAAGACACCCTTTATAATAAAGTTAGTGGCTTTTCTGTACCACAAAACCCTGTAAATAACTAGGCCGATTCTTCACTGGATACAAACAGCATCTCACCCCTGTGGGCACTATTTTACTGAACCCTTCCTTATCATTTGTAAAGGAAGAGGTTTTATCCTTTAAGAAGATGGTTGTTGAAAACATATTTTGTTTAAAAATAAAAACATAAAAAAAATCAGAGGCTTTAGCTTGCTGCACCTAAAAATGAGTCAAGATTCTGGTCAAAACAGAACAAGAAAGGAGGAAAAAACATGCGTGTAATTGTTATGGCCATCCCAGCAAACTCAGCAGCATGAATCTGTGATGTGAAAGAGTCAGATTAGGAACTTAATCACAGCAACCTAAGTTAAAGTATCTGTTGCATGATTTTTAAATGGACTTTTGAAGGTCTATATTTAAAAGTGCAATTCAGGTAAAAACCCATACCCTGATTAAAAGATATACACAAACACAGTTGATGTTTTTTTAACCAAAGACTTGGTTCATGTGTATGGAATAGTTTGACCTTCATGTTTGTTTCATCAGGTTCATACATCCGCTTTGCTTGTTGCTAAAAACTCATTATAAACAGAGAGCATCTGAAGGAGGGTCTCTGGGGAAATCACTTCCTCCTTTTGCTTTCCATCAGCTGAGCTGAACCCTGGTATGTCAGAGCCAGCTCACTAACCATTCCTACGGCAAAACTAACAACATAACAAAAGAACAAGCTCCCTAAGCGTGCTGCCCAGCCAATGCACCTGCGTGCTGAAATGGCGCCATGTCCTCTTTGTGTAAGGACAACAAGGCTAAGCTGCTCAGCCTTCACTGTCCAGGTGAGGTCTCATCTCTCTACTGACAGCACCTATTAGTACACATGTATTGTGTGTTACAGAGACCCACACAAGACCATCTGATTTAGAAGGCTGAATTGGATTAGGACTGGTTGTCTCCACACACAAGGCTTTCTACACATCAGTGCTGTCCTCATGCATCCAGTCCCCTGCTATCTGCTAATATTGCACACTTGAGAACGAATCATGACTTCTGGAAGGCTTAACTTATTTAACCATGTTCTGGCTTTCTGGAGTTCCAGTAGCCTCCATCATGTAGATAAAGGAGGAAAATCCCTCACTTTTCACTGTCTGACTGACACAATGTCTGGTACAATGAAGTGTAACACCCCCGTCTCTTCCTATATGGCTGCTCCATTTAGCTGAACTGTGGGCTACAGGCAATACATAATGAATAAATACTTTAAGAACAACTTGCAGTTGTTGATAGCAGTTGTTGTAGTTGATTTACTTGCAGTATAAACTCACAAATTACGGTTTCTCTAGATCTTCACAAAGATAGAAATAGAACATAAAAATGTAAATGTGTTGAAAGCATGGTAAGGTTGCTAAATCAAGCACTCAAAATTTAGGAAATGCCAATCACAACTCTGCTTCCTCGAGTAACTGAGTTATGATCCAGTCTTTAATTATACAATCAGGTACTATTTTTTTCTCCTGCATGCGTGGGCAAGTGTATTCAGATCTCTTCCTCCTAAATTAAAGAATTAAATTGGTAACATAAGTAGGCTGTTATCCTGTAAGCGGATCAGCCCTCACACAGGAAAAGTGCTCAAACTCAAATGAAAGCACTGCAACTCCCAGCGGGACAACACTGGAAAACTGTGCATTGGGTCCAGTCTTGGCCCTAGGAGGGTGGTGAGATCCAGCAGCTCCAGCCCTGGTTACTGACAGACAAGCATAGACTCATTGAATTCATCCTGGAAGGCTGTGTGGCTAAGTGACTGCGACTTGGCACTGCTGCGTGAGTCTCCCAGGCTTCTATTCACAGCCCTGCCTGACATGACCTTACACAACCTCGCAGTTACCTCACTCGTAAAATAGTGGGGAACGGTCACTGCCTGACCCAGGAATAGGCTATGAAGGCTTGCTCAATAATAAGAGTTGTGGACCTCCAAAAAATAGAAATGGCCCATAAAAGCAAAACTCCCCTACTCCATCTACCTTCATCTAAGCCTAAAGCATCCTCTGAGCAATGCAAGGCCACTATTGTGCTGAGAGTCTCTCACCTAAATTCCTATCTAATTGCCCAAAGATCAAGCCACTTACTTGAGGCTGGTTGTAGTTTTAGGAAACTAGCTTTGTAAATGTTAGCCACATGTCTTAGCAATCCCCACTGTTTTTCAATCAATACATTATCTGCTGGAAAGCATCTGTTGCCATTACAACCAAAACGAGGATGGAGTAGAGATTTGAAGGTTGCTATTGAAGAAGCAACTGTTGCAAAAGTATAAAAGCCAAAAATTATTCATGACCACTAGGACAACAAAGGTGTTAAAGGAGTAAAATAAGTCATTTGCTATGCTTGCAAAAACATTACACTGTTCCACTGTCTGTCAGTTTTATTAGAAGATTTATGTTTTGCCTTCGTTATCAGTGATTCTTCTGGATCAGAATTAGACTAATCAGAGGCAGACTAATTTCAAACAAAAGAAATTACTTACAATTTCAAACCCAGTCATTTATCACCATGTCAGTGGAAGAACCTTTCAGCCAGATTTAAGCTTTTCTTCTAGGAGGGAAGGTGAAGAGACATTTACCTGTAAACCTTCCCTTAGAACTATTACACAAAACAAATTCACTTGTCTAATTTTAATACAGTTCCTGTTATAAACATTGTATCTTAAAATGTTCGATAAAGAATTAGTGATATGAATTAGGACATACTGAATTCATTGGTTTAATTAAAGTGATGTTGATAAAACACAACAAACTTTCTATTTAGGAACACTAATTTAAATTCTGGAACACTATGTTCTCTTTAACTTGCATTAGTTTCCAAGCGATACAAGATAGGCTGAATAATATGACAATATGTTTCAAATTCATTAATTTAAAACAGTAGCTTAAGTCAAACAGGTGCATTATGTTGTGCAGACACACCCCAGGGAACCTATGTTTGATGCCAGCTTAGTGAACTTGAGTAAAAGAGCCAAACATAGATATCTATATATACAGGAATAAGAGATACACAATAAAACTGTCTTCTTATATAGCACCCACTGATGGGCTGCTCCTGAGACTTTTAAGGAACCGGTTAGCTTACTTTCACGTTAAAAATATTGCAGAAGGCTGGCCAGGATTTTAGTCATCAGGTGTTGACTGACAATATAACACAATTAAATTATTACTTGTACACTCAGGGTAAGCCAGCTCTGATCTTGTAGGTCAGTTAACACAAAGTAATCTCTTCTCCTGAGTTGAGAGCAGTTTCTCCTTTTCGCTGCTCCTCACACCCAGTGCTTGGTTACAATCCTAGCCAGTGAGATAATCACCACCCAGAAGAAACATTCCATTTCCCCTTTTTATATCTAGTTATGCTGCCAGTTCCTCCTAGTAAGCAGTTGTACAGCCCCCAGAAGGAGAATGCAGCCTTTCTTGGTGAAATCTGTCACTGTGCCTTTTAAGTGAGGTAAAATTGAAGGAAAAGCTAGTCAGACAGATTCCTTCACCACTTTGCCCTGGTGAAGAACGTTTTGTATACACCCTAGCGCTACATGAGCCTCACCTGATGCTTTACTATCACACTTACATCAGGTAACTTCTGTTTGAACTGGAAACAAAAATTCTTGTCAAGGAGAAATAAAAATAAAATAGAATTAAAAAATAAAATAAAATAAAACAAAACAAAAGATAAAAAACCCAAGAGCCAAGTATGGAATACCTAAAGGTCTATCTGCTAATTTGTTTTTGTAACTTGTCTTAAAAAAAAGACGAGTTACAACTTGCACTTGATTTTCAAACCTAATAGAAGTTTATTTCCTTTGCTTTCTTAAAATATATCAAGTATAATAACAATGTTTGCATTTACCACTAAGAGCAAGAGCGGAATTCTTGTGACATGGCAAAACTGCACGTGGGTTTAGACCTCCTGGTAGCCCCCAAGGTGATATGAGGTTCACTTTGCTCTTATGCTATTTATTTTTATCAGTATTCACAGAGATCCTAGACTGCATAGTCTAGAAAATTATATATATATATAATAAAGGCCTCAAAATTATAGAAAAGTTTAACAAAATTTAGCAGCAAAAGACTACCTTTCTGTAACTAAGTTTATTTCTCTAAATGTTAAGAGAGAGGCTGGAATTATTAGCTGGATAGAAAGGTAAAAAATAAAGTATGATGCAATGTTAAGGAAGCTAGGCTTCCTGCCTTTCATGTCCTCTTCTTCCAAGCTATTCACAACCTTGTCATTTCCTACTGCCGTCTCTTGTCACAAACTACTCTACCCTCTTTGATTTTCCCATGGTCTCAGCTTTCCCTGATGTGTTTTCAGTCTCTCGCATAAGCAATTTTTTCCATAATTTGTATGAGCACTCCCTTTTATTTTACATTTCTCTTCAAGACCTATCTTTGTCATAATTCCAGTAAGAAATCTGCCATGTTACTGTATCGTGAGAGATCAGAATGATTCCTTAGTACTTTCTGTAATAAAAAGTGTAATTACCAGATTATTTTGTTTTATGAAAAAGGACACATAGATAGCCAGGTGTGCTACTTTATATTCCTTGTCCCAATCTTTCTGTGTGCTCATCTTTATGAGCTGAAAGTTGTGTGCAATAAAATATGAAGATGTTTCTTTTTAAATTCCCTTGCTTAGAAGAATGAGATTCTATTTCAGGCTTGTAGCTGCAAATCAACATTAAACAACAATTAGCTAGGAAAGATAATGCATATTCTAAAATATTTTTAAATGAGAAAATTGTATTTAGGGTGAGACTCTATTCACACAAAGCTCAGGAAGTGGCCTCACAATTATCCTACAATGCATACTGTCCCATAAAGCACTCATTAGCAGTGTGTTTCAGTTATCATTATTGGAGATGCTTATATTTCATACCATAAACACATCTCAGCCCTGACTCCAGGCACTCACCTTTAGCATAGCACAGTCAACATTTTTGGGGATGTTTCCCAGCTTCCAATTTACTTTACTTCATTCTGACTTTTACCATTTGCCAACAACTCTCTAGACCTTAATAATATTTAAGGTGCAAACTAATAATATCCATCTGTTCCAAAGGCCAGAGGGTTCATGTATGTACAGGGTATGTTTGGAGAAATTAATGCTCAATCAGCACTAACCGACAGGATAAACGTCAATGAAATTTCTGCTGCTTTCTCAGGGAACATGCCATGTGGGGCATCCGTTTCCTGAATCCTTTCACCAAGCTGGGCACGTGCAGCACTTTCCAACCTTCCTGCTGAAGGGAAAGTCTCTTCCTGCTCTTGCCTCATCCTCAGTACAAAATGTCCTTTTACTTTTTTTCTTTTGAAATTCCTTAAAAAGAGACATACTGCATATGCAGGTAAATGCAATAGTTAATTACAGCCCTAAGTATATTCCATAAATCACTGAAAGCAAGCTAAGATCTAAACTGTCAGTCTAGTGGTTTTAGTCTAATGAAATTGTTAATGGGAACATAAAAAGTTATTGGGCAAGGAAAATTATCACATGCTACCACTCAGAAAAAAAAAAAGCACCCATAATACTGGACTTAATTTGATATTGCAAACACTGATAAGAACATGTAAAATTTAAAAGCAATTATGGTTTACTCCATAAATTGAACTGTACCTGGGGACTCATTCAGGCTGAAGGCAATTCGTACTGGCTTATCAGCAGGTACCCTGGCGGTGGTGATCATGTGGGCACTTGAGTCAATGTTTTTACTTGTTTGTTCCAGCTGCAATGATACAAATAATACATTTATTACAGAGCACGTGACACCATTCAACAAACGAGTGTTAATGCTTCTGATGCATTCACATGAGAAGCATTCTCATTCTAGCTAAGCAACGCTCAGAATCAAAGTCAAGGGAGAGCCATCTCACTTTTCCATTTTAAAAGGATTTAAGTGAAATTCGGTGCAGAGACTGCCTTTTGCTATTTACAGATTAGAAAGTACGATGGCAAAGGAAGCTTCCCCTCTCCTCACCTGCTTGCTCCCCGCCATTGCCCCTTCAGCAAGCCTTGACTCGTGGCAATGCTGCCGGGTTCTGAAGGTGAAGAAGGAAATAGGGGTGGGGAGTTGAGAGTAACACGACCCCAAGCCTGCCATGTGATTGGAAACGTGCACACCACTCCACACGGTGTCAATGGGGAGGTACCCATCCTCCTACCTTCCACCCATACTCCCCCAGTCAAACTGTGCCTGATAGTCACACACTTAATGGTCAGAAAGTTACTGGGTCTCCAAACCTTGGTGGTGATTCTTCAGTGGGACTCTGTGCTGGTGTAGGGGTCTGTCTGCATGGGTTTGGCTCCTGGATCGGGACCTTATTCAGTCCTCAGTCTTTCTTCCGAGACCACCAATTCCAAAAGGTGGCTTTACTGAGATGAAACCCTGTCCATTAAGAAAACTGCTAGTTCATTTCAAGCAGGGCACCGAACAATTGTTTAACAACAAAAGAATTAGCTACTACTGATCTGTAATGGTAGAATTAAAGCTCCTCTGAACACTTGAAAGTTGTACTCAGAGCTCTACTATGTATATTTAACCTTTTGAATGAACGGTTTTGGTTAAACTCTATTAAATAGCTGAATGCAAACTTAATCTCCTTGTATATCTTAACACAAAGCTGCTAAAATTCACAGATATTAATCTTCTGATTAGCTCCATGTGTGGAGAACATGAAGTCGGTGGGACTTCATGCATGCATGATCTGCCCATAAAGAAATTATTTTAGGACTGAAGACAATGTTATCCAGAGTGCATTGTATCCATACCAACTATGTGCACAGTTATGAGAGTAGCTTTTAAACTACCACAGAAACTTCTCTGTCAATTAGAAACCAAATTCTTCAGGAAAATACAATGAATTTCCTAAAAGTTGTACCACATGCCAGTAGATAACACAGAATTTAGCAAGTTTCTAAAAACCGTTTTCCTAAGCCAGGTGTCTTGCAGTTTTTCAGTAAAGAAACTATTGTATTGCATGAAAACCCCAACAATTCATTCTAACTTACAATCAATTATGAGGCAGTCTCAGAAAGTCAATAATATTTCAGGATTATAATCTTCCTTGGTGATGCACAAGTGAATCAAACACTTCCCTGGCATCACTGCATTGCAAACGGTGGAAGAGTATCAAATTTGCATTTGGCCCATTAATTTCAGCATTTATTTTTTATTCAGTTTATCTGTCTTAATATTTAGCTAGCAGAGCGATACAGTTGTTCTGTAGCAGTGTTGCACAAGAATTTGTTATTTGAAGTGCATAATCTTTCTTAAAATAACAACAAATAATCTAAAATCATTACTTTGAATAAATCTTATTTGGAGCTGAGTGTGTCTCTTTCTACTGACACGTGAAGGATATCAGGGATTGTTCTTTATTCCCCATGCTTAATAATCAAGACACAGAAAAGTTGAAGTGACACCTATTGGGCAAAGACAAAGAAAAATCTACTAAACTGCCACAGTGTGTGTTTTTGAACTCAGGAAAGGATCCTTGGAGTCAACTGAAATATTCTATTTTGAGATGCATTGCATCAGTCTAAATAACTTTTACCTCCTGAGCATTATTGATCTCTTTTCCCCCTCCAGACCTTCACTTTATAATAAACATCTGAGATATCTCATTGTTTTTAAAAAACAACAGAACCACTAATCCAAAACTCTGTATCATATTTCCCTTCCATACCTCCCAATACAAGTTAAAGAAAAAAACTCATGATATTTTAAGTGATAAACACATCATTGAAACAAAGCTGTTCATCATTCTATGTTGGTGGTACACATTCTTCTGACATCTGCTTGCTGTCTCAGGTGGTCTTCCACGTAAGAATATACTTAACATTTTTTTTCATAGCCTAAGAAACTAAAATGATGAATTCTGCTAGAGTTTTTAAAGTTGCCATAACAATATTGCTAGGAGTAAATATGTTGTCTTATCCCAGCCACATACTCTGTGGTCTGCAATGTCTTTAAATCACCTCTTTTAACCACCTACTATGTGAGGGCAAAAATCAATAGCCCTTCAATAAGCAATGGCAAATTCTGTTGTTACTTAAGAGTGTTTTCATTTTATTCCAATCCACAAAAAGAAAACTCATCCTCATAAACAGCAATTACCCTGCTATCTATTTTTTTTTGATATTGCATTTATCCCTTCATTCCTCTTTGTGTGGAATCCTCAAGCTCTTCATCACAAAAAGTAATGAAAGAGGACAGAGAGGGATGGAAGCAGCCTGTGTGCAAATGAGGTGATACAGGATACACGCAGACTGACTGCCCCCAATTCCCCACCTGCTTTCTCCATGCATGAAGAACAATATCTCTGTAGACAGAGATGAGGGTGAGTGGGCAACCTGGAATTTAATGAGATTTAATGAGCAGCTCTCTTCTTCACAACAATTACCTATAGAATTGGATGCTGCTCCTCCATAAAAAGTCTGCAGCAGAACTCAGATTAAGTGCTGTTACAGGTCTATCAATTTAATTCCGTTTTCACACCTGTTGCCTTACCTCACTTAGCGGAGTGTCTGCACTTGTATAATCCAGGGCCAGCCACTGCCTTGGCTTGTCGTTGCCTTTATGGAGTAAAGCTTCAATAAAAGAAAAGGCTGCACCTGCTGCATAGCAACAAACTGACAAGGTCTGAGAAGCTGAGACAGCTGTCAGGGCAACATGCTGCTACCTGCACTTCCCATAAGCTTTGCTGTCCCAAAAGATCACCCTTTTCCGCTTTTCTCCACAATTCCGCTTTTCCTTCCTCTCCTTGCCAGTGACAAGGGATTATGATGCTGTCACGCTTCAGGGAGGAAAAAATCCTTCTGTCACAGGCATTATTAAGCAGCAAACTGTGGCGAGCCCAAGATTTTTAATTCATTAGTCCTGGCAAACCTAAAATACAAACAGACTTGCTTCATAGGACAGGAATGTTTTCAGCATGACCCAATCAGCGTCTGTGTCTATTCCAGCAAACTGGCAAAGATAGCATGACTCCAGTCAGCAAAAATGTCTGCAGCTCCAATCAGCTTGGGCTGACACTGCCAACTTGGACCGGCTACAAGCGAACTATCAAATGATAGCAGCGACTATCAAAGCTAACAAGAAGGGATGGGCTTGGCGCGTTAGGCTGGGTCCAGGTTGGCTTTGGTCAAGCTGGGCTTGTCTCACAGCAGAAGGTGCAGCCCTGCTCTTTGGAGGAGGCACCGGGCAAATTTCGGAATGCGTGCACTGTGAAAGCAGATGTATTTATAGATGAGCTGGCGATGGCAGTGATAGCTGAAGCTGAGTAAATCAGACATTGGACTGAACTCGGAGGATATTCTAGTGTGGTTTTGGATAGCTTTTGTCAGGTTTGAAACCACAGGCGAGCAATTAATAGATACATCTTGAAGTATCACAAGAGAGATTAATTTCTTCAGCTTAAACTTTTGTTTTCTGTAGCTGTGTCACATACGTGGACTGCCTACATGACTTCTTTGACTGCTATCACAGTCATTAGAAGAAATGGAGAAAAATGGAGAACAATTACAGAATGATTATACAGAATACCTGTCTTTCTGTTGTTCTGTGGTTGAAAAGAGGTTCTCCTTTTATATTTCAAATGTATTTTGAAGGTATGTTTTATATTTTTAAACTCCAAATGGAAAAGGTTTATCTAACCCAGATCTCCTGTATAGGCACAATGCTAGATTCTCTTGGCTCAGCTGAGATATAGAGAGGCTGCAGGACAAATAGAGATGCGAAGCTCTGAAGTAAAATTTTCAGCCTTCCTCACCCTCTCACCTCTGGCCCTAGCCCAGGGTTGATCTAATCAGTGCAAATCTCAGGAAGTCAGCAGTTGCCCTTGTGGCCTCAAAAGACCTTTTTCATACTTTGAAATGACTAAACTGCAGAGATATTTTACCCACACTGCCTTTCCCCAGCAATGACCCAGGAGGGTATCAGACAGCTACACCATTAGTTAGGTATCTGTGAGGCCGTCATCTTAACTGCAGTGTGATTTCAGAGCAGACTATGGGCTCTGGCCCAAAGAGTTAATGAAAAATGAGACTGTGCCTCTGACTATGCTGACCATTTTCTCTCCTCTTGATGTGTTTCTGAAAAGATTGAGGGTTCCTCTCTGTATGTCTCCTTTGGAAGGGGAGGGAGAGAGATCTGCCTCTGATAACAACCGCTATTGCAAATAACATTCTACAGCTCAATACCTTCAGGAGTTGATATTGATCTCCAGCTCCAGGTCCAATTACTGTGAAAGTACCTCTTTGAAACTATAGAAAATCCTGGCTCCTGTGAAATAACTAAAAATATTCTGCTTCAGCTTCTATGGAACCAGAGTTTTCCCCATCGAAAGATCTTCTTCTGCTTTGTATGGACAGATGGTATTTAGATGGTATAAGTGCCTTCGGTACATGCCATTACAGAAAAGCCTTAAAAAGCCTCTCTATGAAAAGTCTTAAGACATGGAAAATCTTCAATAGTCATAACAGCAAGGGTCTTGGACAGAAATGATGACTGAATAGCCCAGGGGTGTTTTTTTCCAGATGGCTCTGACACTCCACATTTCCAGACTGACACTTTACTTGTACTCATAGCAGTTTAAATGGTACATGCATTCAAGAATTGAGTTCACAGTAATTTTGTCATAGAATGGTTAGAGTTGGAAGGAAACTTAAAGATCATCTGGTTCCAAACCTCCTGCCATGGGCAGGGATACCTCCCACTAGAGCATGTTGCTCAAAGCCCCATCCATCCTAGTCATGAAAACCTCCAGGGTGGGTCATCCACAATTTCTCTGGGCAACCTGTTTCAGTGTCTCATCATGCTCATAGCAAAAAATTTCTTCCTGATATTCAATCTAAATCTACCCCTTGTCCTATCACTATGCTCCCTCATAAGGAGTCCTTCCCCATCTCTCCTGTAGGTACTCTCCTTCAGGTACTAGAAGGCTGCTATAAGGCCTCTCCAGAGCCTTCTCTTCTCCAGGCTGAACAACCCCAACTCTCTCAGCCTGTCTTCATAGGAATGTCCCTCCAGCCCTCATCTTCGTGACCCTCTTCTGGACTCACGCCAACAGGTCCATGTCCTTCTTATGTTGGGGGCTCCAGAGATGGATGCAGTACTCCAGGTGGGCTCTCCAGAGAATGAAGAGGTGGAGAATCATCTCCCTTGACCTCCTGGCCACACTTCTGACACAGCTCAGGGTGCAGTCAGCTTTCTGGGCTGTCAGCACACATTGCCAGCTCATGTTGAGCTTCTCATCCACCAAAACCCCCAAGTTCTTTGCCTCAGGACTCCTCTCAATCCATTCTTCACCCAACCTGTATTTGTGCTTGGAATTGCCATAACCCATGTGCAGGAACTTGTATTTGGGCTTGTTAAACTTCACGATGTTCACATTGGCCCACTTCTCAAGCCTGTCCAGGTCACTCTGGATAGCATCCCTTCCTTCGAGCATGTCAGCTGCACCACACAGCTTGGTGTTGTCTGGAAACTTGCTGAGAGTGCATTCAATCCCACTGTCCGTGTTGCCAATAAAGCAACTGTACTGGTCCCAGTACGGACCTCTGAGGAAAGCCACTCACCACTAGTCACCACTTGGACATCAAGCTGTAGACCGTAACTCTTTGAGTGTGGCTATCCAGTGAATCCTTATCCACCGAGTGGTCCACCTGTCAAATCTATGCCTCTCCAATTTAGAGACACAGATGTCATGTGGGACAGTGCCAAATGCCTTGCACAAGTCCAGGTAGGTGATGTCAGTTGCTCTTCCCTTGTCCACCAACACTATAATGCTGTCATAGAAGGCCATTAAATTTGTCAGACCTGATTTGCCCTTAGTGAAGTCATGTTTTGGTTGTCACCAACACCCTCCTTAATTTGCATGTTTCTTAGTGTAATTCCAGGAGGTTCTACTCCATAATCTTGTCAGCCACGGAGGTTAGACTGACTAGCCTGTAGTTCCCTGGGTCTTCCTTTTTTCCCTTTTTAAAAATGGGCGTTATGTTTCACCTTTTCCAGTCAGTAGGAACTTCACTGGACTGCCACGACTTCTCAAATATGATGGATAATGGCATGACAATTTAAACCACCTGTTCTCAGCACCTGCAGATGAATCTGATCAGGCCCCATGGACTTGTGCACCTTCAGTTTTCTCAGATGGTCTTGCACATGGTCTTCTTCTACAGTGGGACATCCTCATTCTTCCAGTTCCTGCCTTTGTCTTTTGAAACTTTGGCGGTGTGGCTAGAGCCTGTGCCAGTGAAGACTGAGGCAAAATGTTGTGTTTTGTATCTACTGTATCCATCCATGTTTTTTAAATGTCTGCATTTCTAGTTAAATCTGTATTATTATACATACTTTAGAAAAGAAACTGGAATCACCTGTACTTCACTTAATATGCTTCTAAGGGATGTGCTGCCCCCAAAAGCTATGAATCGTGTGCTAAGATGCGAAAACTGCACAAACCAAAAGGCCCCTAATTTGCATTTATATATCAGTTTCGTGCTTTACACAATGATTAGTCACCCAAAACAACTACTTTATGGAAAGCAGCATATTTTTAAAATGTGAGAATATTATAGCATTCTGTTTACAGAATATTAAATTTCAAGCATCAGGATGAATGATTTGACCATAACTGTTTTATCACCTGTTTATTACTGGGGCTATGGTGCTAAACCCCACGACAATACAGATTTAAAAAGCACTTTTTAAAAGGTTCTCTGAATTACTTCATAAAAATAAACTAGGGAAAATCTCAGTTTTAGACAATGAGGAAATTGAAGTCCAGGGTGCTTTACTGTGACTTGCTGAAATTAATAGTCAAAGGCCCTGTAAACTTTGGGTAGAGATAAATCCCACTTCTCTTATCCACTAAGTAGGTGACTAAAATATGCACATTTGAGAAAATTACTCTCCTATTTATTGCAACAAATATTACTTCTTTATAACAGGATGCACGTACACCTTACAGTCATCCCTGAAAAATACAGAATGCTAATATCTCCAGGTTTTGGTGTTTTTTTGTGGGAGAGCAGCCTGCCCTGTTTCCAGCACACTCTTAGCCATCAGATGCCGGGTACCCAAGCAAAATCCTCTCATTCCTGTATCATATTATGAAACTGGTGATATGCTAGAAGAGGATATAATGTTTTATTAATTTAAAATACCTTAAAGAAACATTCTAAATTAGGAACAGTGGGACTTACTGATATTCAGTCATAGAAACATGCAAATTTGCAACAATTTTGAGGATGAAGTATCAGTTATTTTACAGATGTAAAAAAAGCCAATATCTGCTATCTAATAAAACACCTGCTGCCTTCCCTTTTTTAGCCGTGCTACTTTCAATTCATCTCAGTTTCCTAGTATAAGTAGTATTTTAGTGGCGTATGACCTCACTCATGCTAAAATGGTGTTTCACAGATTGCCAGTCACTATTTAAAAATATAGTTTAAATATTGTAGCATATGGGAGATGTTCCAAGAAGAAATAAAAAAAAATTAAAAAAAAGCTTTGCCAAAAACTGCACACAGAGCAAAATCTTCATTTTCCCTGGGTTCAAACAGAATCTCTTTTTTGACAATGTCTGATTACCTTATTTGTGCAGCAAAGTTTGTTAAAAATCCCATTGTGAGAGGGATTTGGTGCCTTTTACTGACATTGGGGCTGGTCAGGGTGAAGCAGTCCTTACTATAGATAATTCATTTTGAGAGCACAAACATTGAAGTCCTTTTACTCAACATTACCTGTAGAATTTCCAACACCACTTGGATTGCATGGCTCAGAATTTGCCAAATATTAACAGCTGGATGATATATTCCATTCATCTGCCATTTGAGAAAATTCTGCTCAGAATTTGCCATATATTAACAGCTGGATTGTATATTCCATTTGTCTGCCATGGAAGTTAAATAGGTGTCCTCACACCAGCCACAAAAGCAGAATTTCTTTGTTGACCCTATCTCTTCTTGCAGTCCGTAAGGATAACCATTTCAAGTCTGCATGGAAATGGTTAGAGAAGTGGTTTTCACTACAGCAGCAGTTACCCTGAGATCTCAGCATCAAATATGATGCAATCAAATAGCATTCTTCCCACCCAGAAACCAGAAGAAGAATACTTCTTTCTTGTCTTTTGGATAATGGAAAGGTATAAATCGAGTATACATTATTTAGTCCTGTTGAACCTCACTCACAACCTAACATCCCAAGTCTAACTCCATTCTCCTTGCTTAGGTAGCAAAATAATGTACTTTCCTCCAAGCTCTACACTCATAAATGGCTGAGCTGAACCCTATCAGATTAAATTAACTCATCAAAATCAGCATGAAACATACATTGAGCACTGACTTAAAAAATAGCACATAAGAAACTTCATAATTAATGGCAAATTGTTAAGCACTAGCCAAATTCACTTATCTAGGATCATACAGATCTAATGAAGGAGGATGTTGCAGAGAAATTAAAAAAATGGCTCAGTCAAGGTAATGTGGATTTGCAGGAGTTGACTCAACAGTTTTTACATCTGCCTTAAGACCATCTGGAAATAATTGCATCTTTAATCATTTGAAAACCTGGGTGGTGAAAAACTATCACTTCCACAGCAAACTCTAGACAGAAATTGTGGGAAGCTAATTCTGCTGAGAGGAAGCAAACTGAAGCCTTTGAGGCATGATGCTGCCAAATATCCTTGTGTATCCCTTTCTTGGAAAATAAGATAAAAGCTGAAGTTAGAAATATTGCTGGAAAAGCCTCGCTATTGCCAGAAATCAACAGGTGCAAATTTATACACTTCACTCACTTCAGCATAGAGATGGAAATCACCTTTAAAAAACTAATTATGGGATGAGCTATGGTGGGTCATCTCAACAGGGAATGATGAAGACATGCATGGATAGACAGTGTGCTGTAATTCACCGGAAGATCAGCAGGCAAATATTCAAAGCTGGCATTGGCTGGCACTGGCTAATTCGAAACACCAGCATTTTCTCACAAGCATTTAAACCCAAATGTATCTATTTTGCTTACCAGTTGTGCCACTAAACCACATCCAGTTATCCTAGGACAGAAATATAACTTTATCTTATACAGTCTTCAATGATGGGTGCTCATGCCACTTTCCCCCATAACCCCAAATTTAGCCAAAATTCCTTGTTCCAATGAAAGTTCTTATATTTATGGAAAACAATATATACTATCTTTTTATAAAGGCACACTGTAAAACAAAAACAACAACAACAAAAAA
>VZTM01012470.1:0-11040 GCA_013400555.1 Jacana jacana | reverse complement strand
AGATTAGATTAGGGAAGTGGGTCGACCAATCTGTTCAAAGCAAGAGCCGTGTGAGATGTGGGAACATGGAAACTCTTCTAGCAGTGTGGTTTAATTGCAGCATATCAGAGCTAAGCTTGAACACAGGTAAGCAAAGGCCTGGCAAGGGAAAACTTGCAGACTAGGAATACTGATAAAGACAGATGGTACATTCAAGGCAGGCATCATTGCCATATACATTTTCACAGCAGACTGGAGGACTCTGTAAAACAAAATACCATGATTTAAAATCTGATTTCCTCTGGATGAATAAGTATCTAAAATAATAATAATTATGTATGTAAACATATACATGCTTTTATATAATGAAAATGAGCTAAGGGTATGGGCTTTTTTTCCTCATATTGACACAAAAATAAAGTATAATTGAACAAATTATAATATCTGAACAGTTAGTTTAACTTTTAAATTTCATCCTTTTTGCCCCTGATTACATTAAGCGTACAAACAGATAACATTTTTCTCTAAGACCACAATGGATGGATCAAACAAAGAAAGACCACAAGAGCTACAGGGGAGATATAAAGGACTATAGATTCCCTGGTTTTTTTGCTTTTACAGGTCAGAAATATGGCCACGGTGCTACAATACCTTCATGTACTGCATACCAAATGGCTTTTTTTCTGAAATAAATACCTAGGAAAGAAGAGGAAAATAGAATCATAGAATTATTTAGGTTGGAAGAGACTCTTGGGATCATTGAGTCCAACCATCAGCCCTAATGTGAAAATAAATGAAAGGAGGATTGGCACATGCACTGTTTTGGAATAGTTTTAGTGTATATGCACATAAAAGTGAAAGACTTGTATCACTGATTAATAAGTTCATTCAATCTAGGTTTATATTCAATAATGATTGATGGTTTTGACTGTTGTCACTTGCCATCTGTTTTTGTTTCTCCCCTTCCTGTTTCTTTCTTGCTCTTTGTTTACTTCATCTATTCCAGATGTCCCACCATTTTCAGGGGTTTCTTCATTCTCCTTCTGTGTTTGAAACACTCCTTTTGAAGATGGTTCCCACTTAGTCTGCTTCACTTGTTTCACATATGTTCTTCAAAAGTCATTTCAGGTGGTACACTGTATAAAATGGACAAGAAATAAAATGACCAAAATAGAAATGCAGAAAATTATGCAAGTTTATTATATTGCCCATAGAAAAACTGGATTACTATCTTTACATGGCCTCTTCCTTATGAGAAGCACTCAGTCTTATTCTGGCATTGAATATCCTTCGGTTTTTTTAGTAGAGAAATTTCTCTAAAAATCAGAACCTTTGTCTTCAGAGTACTTTGTGAAGTGAGAATTACTATAATTATTGTGTGGTACATATTATATATCACTGCAATAACAATAATTCTTTGATGAGTGTTAAGCTTTACAGTATGTATATAATAATTATAGAATTACTATAATTATTGTGTGGTACATATTATATATCACTGCAATAACAATAATTCTTTGATGAGTGTTAAGCTTTACAGTATGTATATAATAATTATAGAATTACTATAATTATTGTGTGGTACATATTATATATCACTGCAATAACAATAATTCTTTGATGAGTGTTAAGCTTTACAGTATGTATATAATAATTATAGATTATGTCTTAAAAAGCTCCCAATCTAACACATACATGTAACTATATGTAGCTATGTCATTCTTAGCCATGTAATAATATAAACCATAATATTCTCAGACTAAACTCCTGTTGAATACAGATAAATATAAGTAAACCTTAAATTTCTGAGAATGATATCTCAGTATTTTCATATCAGTTCCCACTTATTATAATGTTAGCTCCGGAAAAAAAACTGACAGAAAAAAAAAATACAACAATCTTATTAAAATGGCAAAATTCAAAAAGTTATTCCTTCATGATAATCAAGCACATATATAGAAAATTACTACTCAAAGATGACAGTAATGTTAATCTGACTTTGCTACTATGAATCTTAAACCTTTATTAAGATATGATTGAGTTTTTCTTGTAGGGATCCTAGATATTTAAAGAAGGATATGGCAGATTAGAGAAGATCTCTGTACTGAAAATCAGTACAAATGATGTTACATGGGACCTCTCGAACATAAAGTGCCCCACTTCCCTCATTCACAATGTCAATGTTCTTTAACTTTTTAGAAATATCTATGTTTTTCCAGGATTGTAGCCCTGCCCTAACTGAAGGAATTTTTATCAGCTCTGTTCTACTATGGATGTAAGATCACAGTATTACAGAAAAGTTTGGGTCAAGAGGGACCTTAAAGATCATCTAGTTCCAATGCCCTTGTCAGCGATGCCTTCCCCTAGACTGGGTTTCTCAAAGCCCTGTCCAAACTGGCCTTGATCACTTTCTGCAATTTTGGCAGTGTGAGTAGAATACTTGTCATTGAAGACTGAGGCAAAAATGTCAATGAGCACCTCAGTCTTCTCCAGATGCAAGGCCCCATTTTCTTCTGCAAAGGGCCACATTTTCCTTAGTCTTTCTTTGATCACTGGTCAACCTGTATAAGCCTTTCTTGTTGCCCTTGATGTCCTTGGCCAGATTTAATTATATCAGGGCTTTAGCTTTCTTACCTGATTGCTGGCTGCTTGGACAATTACACTGTATTCCTCCCAGGCTACCTGTCACAGAATCACAGAATATTATGGGTCTGGAAGGGACCTCTGAAAATCATTTAGTCCAATCTCCCCTGCTAAAGCANATGTTCTTTAACTTTTTAGAAATATCTATGTTTTTCCAGGATTGTAGCCCTGCCCTAACTGAAGGAATTTTTATCAGCTCTGTTCTACTATGGATGTAAGATCACAGTATTACAGAAAAGGTTGGGTCAAGAGGGACCTTAAAGATCATCTAGTTCCAATGCCCTTGTCAGTGATGCCTTCCCCTAGACTGGGTTTCTCAAAGCCCTGTCCAAACTGGCCTTGATCACTTTCTGCAATTTTGGCAGTGTGAGTAGAATACTTGTCATTGAAGACTGAGGCAAAAATGTCAATGAGCACCTCAGTCTTCTCCAGATGCAAGGCCCCATTTTCTTCTGCAAAGGGCCACATTTTCCTTAGTCTTTCTTTGATCACTGGTCAACCTGTATAAGCCTTTCTTGTTGCCCTTGATGTCCTTGGCCAGATTTAATTATATCAGGGCTTTAGCTTTCTTACCTGATTGCTGGCTGCTTGGACAATTACACTGTATTCCTCCCAGGCTACCTGTCACAGAATCACAGAATATTATGGGTCTGGAAGGGACCTCTGAAAATCATTTAGTCCAATCTCCCCTGCTAAAGCAGGTTCATCTATAGGAGGTTGGACAGGAATGTGTCCAGGCAGGTTTTGAATGTCTCCAGAGACAGAGACTCCACCACCTCTCTGGGCAGCCTGCTCCAGTGCTCGGCCACCCACAAAGTGAAGAAGTGCCTGTCCTTGCTTCCCCCCTCTGTAGGCGTCTTTTAGTGCTTGAGTTTGTCCAAGAACTCCTTGTTCATCCATGCAGGCCTCCTGCCATTTTTGCCTGATTTTCTCTTGGTTGGGATGCATCACTCCTGAGCTTGGAGAAGGTTATCCTTAAATATTAACAAGCTTTCTTGGGACTCTCTTCCCTCCAGGGCTTTAACCCTGAAGAGAAGCAGATCCCTGAAGAGGCCAAAGTCTGCTCTCCTGAGGTCCAAGGCAGTGAACTTGCTGTGATACCTTCTTTCTGTGCTAAGAATCTTGAACTCCTCCATTTCATGGTCCCTGAAGCCAAGGATGCCCTTGAGCTTCACATTCCCCACCAGCTGCTCCTCATTGGTGGCGATAAGGTCCAGCATAGTATCTCTCTTCATTGACTCCTCTCTATCACTTGGAGAGGGAAGTTACCATCAATGCGCTCTGAGAACCTCCTTGAATGTTTATGCCCTGCTCTGTTGTCCCTCCAAGAGATATTGAAGTGGTTGAAGTCCCCCATGAGGACCAGGGCTTGTGAAGATGAGATGGCTACTAGCTGTCTTTAGAGGGCCTTATCCATTCAGTCTTCCTGCTCAGGTGGCTGTTAGCAGACCCCCACTATGTCACCTGTCCCTGCTCTCCCTTTAATCCTGACCCGTACACTCTCAGTCAGCTCAGAAAACTGAACCATGGTCCTTTCTAGAGACATTTACTGTCAGGGTGACAAAGTATCCTGATCCACCACGACATGACAGTAACATAGTCTTTTAACACATCCATTAATAAATCGACAGAAAATTCATTTGAGTGTTGTAGTGCTGGTAGGTTGGGTTTGGATTTTTTTTTTATGGTAAAGCATATCAACAAAGCTTCATTACAATTAAGTGCCAATACTGCTGTTTGGTTTTAATCAAAATAAACTATCTTGCCAGCAGCAGAACATATGTACCAATTAGCTGTCATATCATGAAGTTATATCACCACCATGGTATTCTTTTTTTTCTGTTTACATACAATTACATTCCTAATGCTACCACAGTACTACATAAGGCTGAAATATCCACTGGACTGAAAAAACACCAAGTCACTACACACACCCTGTGTGCGAAGATGCAAAACACTGTGATGGCATCTTGTGTGAGTAATGATTTATATAGAGGTGATTCTTTTGATATTGCAGAGTCCTTCAAATATCAGTGTCAGATAAGTTAAGCAGCATTCTCATTTCACCAAGGCACAGCAAAAGATTAATACTGTAAAGTTGACCAGTAACAACTTACTATACATCTTTCCCAACACATTTCACAATTTTTACCTAGAGACATGACACTTGATGCAATGTCAGATGCTACAGTAAGAAAAAGTATTCCTCACAGCAACCCTCAGGCTACTTATTGGTAATTGGTTTCACGAGCATTTAGAAAGTGATGAAATAATTTTGCCCATTTATATTTGAAATGCCTATCTCAAAAAGTTCTACTAGACAGTAAACCATCGTGTCAAGTGTTCCATTTATTTTTGGAAAATCATCATCAAAAGCTAAAACGGTATGCTCATGTGCTCAAAATCTTATTTATAGGAAAAGAGGAATCACATCTTATATGTACCCAAAGCCAAACATTAGTTAGTATAAGTGAAATCTTAAGCATCTCATAATAAGATCTAATTGTTACTGAAAAAGAAAGAACAACAATGCAGTTAAAATTGTCATATACTCACATTATTTTCTACCCCTCTTTCCCAATGTTATGCTCGCCGTTCCACTGTCTTGCAGGGTCATAAAATTGGTGGCTATCTTGGTTGTACTGGGGTACTGTGAAGAGTCATCAGCACTTGGAGTCTTTTGCCAAGAGGAATATGATGGTTGTGTTAATGGTTTCTTCCTCATCACTTGGAGGTCATTAAAAATGTTAACATGTTTTACACATTTCTTTTTCATCATTAGTCTACATCTCCACATTACATATGAATTTCCTATATGTGGTTCATTTTGCATAAGTACTTGTTGCCTTTGTTACCCCTAAGAACAATTTTGTCCAGGTCCAGGTTTGCATTTCTGTAACTGTCCATGGATGAGCTGTTTATAGCTGTGGGGTCTCCAGTGCCAACCATGTGCCAGTCTCATGCCTTTTCCTTGTGCACATGTATTAACACGCACCTCCCATTCACCTTTAGGCTGCTTCCTACATCCTCGTTCTGCTGTTATACCAGGTCTGTACTTTTCTATATTACAACAATATGTTGGAATCATAAATACCTCATTCTTCACAGAATAATTTCTTGCTACTGCTATATAAAGGAAGCTATGTTGTACCATGCAAAAATTGTAATGATTTTTTTTATCTTTTATTTCTCTAAACTAATTTTTTTATGGACTTACATTGATTTTTTTTCCTTAATATTATAATGACAAAGATATTGAAGAGTTATTCTCTATTTGTTAGTCCTTTGAATGATGTTCTTCACTATGAGAATATCAGTCTTTTAGTATGTTTTTTTTCATTTATTACTTAAACTTCTGTATGCTTGATTACTTTAGACATATTAAGATGTCTTCCTCTTTCAATTTTCTAAAAGAAAGAAAAACATAAACCACAAATAAACTGTAGTCCAAATAAATTTTCCTCAAGGGTATGGTCAACAGACTCCTTTGATTACTATGAGGTACCTAGGTACTCATAATTTGGTCTGGCCACCCTCATAATTGTCCCTTGAGCTGTGATCCAGTGGACTATGATTGAGTTTCAAAAATTAATCTCATTCAGGCAGCTGAAGAAATTACCTCCCCAAAAGCATTTCTTGCATACCACTCCCTGGTTATCATTTTACAGTATTGGTTAGTGAGTAGGACAAATATGTGGTGTATTAAAATTTAGCTGAAATTGAAAACTAGGTGCCTTAATAACTCAAAATTAAATAAATTGCAAACTAGGAGTAGACACTATTATTTTCATATTTTCTTGACAAAGAGGAAGCAATGCCATAGAAAAATTTGGGATACACTAATGGACAAGGTAATTTTTTCAGCCTTATGAACTAAACTTGCCTAATATGTCACATCTCTGTCATCATCTGCAAAACCAGCCATGATTTCCACTAACATGTTAAGTTGAATATGTGCTTAGTTGTATAAGCTTTTCTCACAGAAAGAAAAACCCAACTGTGTCTGTTTACTCTTTAAATAATTCATGTGCTTGTGCATGTGCATGGTACAGTTGAAAGCACTTTTATTTCTCATTAGCAGGCAAATCATTACTTCAAACAGAACAGAATACTTGACATCCTTCCATTGTCTTTCTTAAAATGTGCTCATTTTTTATGTTAACTCAACTCACTCAAAACTCAAGAACTAAACAAATTTGTTTCCTACTTGTGCTTTATACGATACAGACTGCCATCTATATGCTACATAGATTTACTTTTTTAGAAGTTCTTAAGATACAATTGGTGGCATTACTTTACAGGTGATGACCTTAACAATAAGATAACATTTTATAGAATAAAGGTAGGTGGAATATTGTACTAATTATATTTTTTCCTATTCAGATCCAAAATAGGTGTCCAAAACTTGCTAATTTTGTAAATGTATCAGAAATTTATCAGAGTATTGCTAAATGAGAAGTTATAAAAGGCTGAAATAAATCCACTTTTTTTTTTTGCATTTTAAGCAAAACCCTGATAGAATTATTCTATTGTATTCTCCTACATAGCCAGTGGAGAAAATTAGCATCTCTATGATTTGATCCATATCTCAGGTGAGCAGAACTGTCTTTTGAAAATCTTTCTCTTGCTCTCCATTGACATCATATGAAATTTCTTACAGCAACTTTCCTACTGCAGATACATTTCTGAGACCAGTTTGGAGCAAGGATGGTAAGAAATATATTAAAAAATAGCTTTGTTTCTTGTAAGGTTACTGTGAAACACAATTGTGTCAGATCAACAGACAACACAACACAGACAGATGATCAGAACAGGAAGTAGTAAGTATTCTTTGGTTAAGTGTTTGTATGTGTATTTACTTTTATACTTTGATGAAGACAGAAAGTAACACTATCAGTACACTAACTCTGGAAGACTTAAGACATTAAAAATATTTTGATTACAATGAAATATTATAATGAATATTACAATGAAAATAAACATATCCTCCAAACTATAAAGTTACTTTAGGAACAAACCTCCAAATTATTGAGCTGTGCAGTAGACTGTTCTGGTCAAACACCTATTACAACATGTTGTATTAGCTATTTGTAGGTGTTGAATATGTCATCCATATGCTAAGTATGAGTAGGGTCATAACATGTAGCAATTTACTCAAGATTTTCTGTCAAAAATGCAAATACATCAAAGGCTGTAAAATGAACAAATGACAAATACCAGAAAATAAGATATTGCTGATTTTCTGACCTGGGTCTCATGATCTGGCTGAGAAGGCCAAATCAAACACATATGAGGCAGAGATTGAATCATAATGAAATATAGTTATGTAGAAAAAAAGCTTCAAGACATATATTTTCTGGGATATAAAACAGAATGCAAGTTGTCTCCTCAGGAGTTTTAGAAATAGAATGTGTTCTACAACCTCTGTAATCAAAACTAAAAATGCCATGATGGAGTTACACTATTTTTGAAAATGTTAATCTATAACACTGCCATTTTTCTCAGCTTAGGCTGTCTTGCTTAAAGCACTTCTCTTTAATTGGTTAGAGTTGTTGATGTCATTTGCAGAATGGCAGGATCTAGGATTAAATAACTCTCTTTTCAATGTTTATCTTCATGATAATGGGCAGACACAAATAAAAACGACTTGTATTCAGCAATGGCTGCTTTCAGTTTTATTCCTTGCAGGAAGATAAATCCAATATTTAGACTGCTGTGGTCCTCTTATGCATTCTATTTGCTCACAGGATGAGGAGATAGATTGTTAGTTCTTTTCTGGTTAGTGTTCACTATCATCTGTCATTAAGGTCTTTCTGTTACAATATTTGCAGGTAAAATCGAGGTCTGACAGAGCTGCTGGTTTTTGTTTTGTTTTGTTTGTTTGTTTGTTGGTTGTTTTTGTTTTTGTTTTTTTCCCCTGCTGCTCAGTATTTTGCAGAACTCATATTTTGCATCTGCTCACATAACCAGTAAGTCAATAGTTATCTACAGGGAATTTAATCACAAATAATTCCATTAAAATAAATATTGCATTTGAGAAGAAATTCCGAGCAAGTCTGACTGTCCGCTAGCTCATGAAAACTATAACTTTGGTGAGAAAAACTCCACAATCTTCAGATATCTAAAATCAATAGTGTAGATTTGATTCTAGATTGCTTTGTAGTCAATGAGAAGAAGGAATCAAGACAGAACCACCTCTCATTTAAGAAATATGAGTCCATTGGCTAGAAAGCCCTCAGGAACTATAAAGCTCAGGTAGACCTATAACTTTTAGGCATCTAAAATTTTGCTTAATTTTGTTTTATTCATGTTGTTAAATTATTTTCACATCTATAAGCAGTGACTATGAAACATGACACTAGCATTCCATCATCAGAATGTACAATTTGAGAGCTGAAACCCAAGATAAGGTCCATATTTTATTTCACACTGGGTTTCTTCAGCACAAGTTGGATGCATAAAGGCAGATATGACCAGGATGACTAGATGCAGGTTTTGTTGAAACCTAGATATTTAAAACTATTTTTCTTCCAAAATCAGAAGCCTAAAAACGTGTTAAACAACTTTCAAAGTTCAACAACTTTATCTCTTTAGTGAGACTTGTCTGTATTCAGCAAGCAGTAAGTCAGTCAGATTAGTGTTAGGAAGATGTGAGACCTTAAAAAAAGGACTTTTTGTTTATATTCTGAAATAAGCACCCATGCTATCTTTCCCCACCTAGTTGATAGAATACCTACTCATCTACTTAGACTTATGCAAAGCATTTGACACTTTCCTGTATGTCATTCAGGTCTCAAAATTGAGAACTCATAGATTCAATAGATGGACTGCTTGGTGGATAAGGAACCGGATGGATGGCCACACTCAAAAGGTTGTGGTCAATGGCTCAATGTCCAAGTAGTGGCCAGTAACGAGTGGCATTCCTCAGGGGTCAGTACTGGGACCAGTGCTTATTTAACACCCAAGCACAAATACAGGTTGGGCAGAGAATGGCTGGAGAGCAGCCCTGAGGAAAAGGACTTGGGAGTGCTTGTGGATGAGAAGCTTGACATGAGCTGGCAGTGCGCACTGGCAGCCCAGAAGGCCAAGCACATCCTGGGCTACATCAAAAGAAACATGGCCAGCAGGTCATAGGAGGTGATTCTACTCCTCTACTCTGCTCTTGTGAGACCCCCACCTGGAGTACTGTGTCTAGCTCTGGAGTCCTCAACATAGAAACAACATGGAACTGTTGGAATGGGTCCATCAGAGGGCCACGAAGATGATCAGAGGGATGGAACACCTCTTCCTAATATCTAGTCCAAACCTACCCTCAGTTTAAAATCACTACGCCCCATTCCATCACTACATGCCCTTGTAAAAAGTCACTCTCCAGCTTTCTTGTAGCCCCTTTTAGGTACTGGAAGGCTGCTATAAGGCCTTCCCATGCTACTTCTGCTTTCATGAAGGCATTTAAGTTGGGCCCCTGATCAAGCTGACTTACTGACTGGAATTTCTTTGTTGTGATCCTACTCCAGGCTCTGGACATCAATTGGTGGCACTGGTATCAAACTGATAGGAGTGGGATAGACTCAAGTTCCCCTTCCCCAGCAACTTTAGTTTATAGCCCTCTTGAGAAGCTTGCCAAGCCTGTGACCAAAGATCCTCTCCCATTCTCTGAGGACAGATAGATCTCAGCAGCCCCCAGAAGACCTAGTTTCTTAAGGCAAATCTAAGTCGTGAAACACTTGGATATAGCACCAGTCCTGTAACCATTTGTTGACTTGACACACGTTAACTGGCCTTTTCACAGCCATGTCCTTAAACTGGGATGAAAAAAACTACCTGCACTCCAGAGTCCTTTACTACCACTCCCAGAGGTTGTAATTCTTCTTGATACTCCTCAGGCTGCTCCTGGCAATATCAATGTATTTAATCATGTATTCAATCATATGCAACTGAACACCTCTGAGAACAGGAAAAAGATGATCAAATTGTAAAAAAAATATGTCACCAGGAAAAACTTAAAAATGCTGCACTTCAGTGACTGAAAGTGTTCCTTTAGTGTAAGCTATAGAAATACCTTCTTCCCTGGATATTGTATTTTTGATTGAATTCTAGCTAAATTGGAGTGTTTTGCCTTACAGCAGAAAGTTATTTTCGTAAACAGAAATAGGCATACTATGGCCTTACTTTCAGAAAGAACAATCCTAAAGGCCAGTCCAATACTGCAGACTCTTCGTTAAAAGAACAATAATTATTCTTCATAACCTTTGATATCTACTATTTACAGAGCTTAAGAAATTGGGTGTGATTAAGTAATCTTGCTCGAAAATGTTATTTCTAAGTAAAACACATTGCAAAGAAGCTCAAAGAATCTATGTTTGCGATACTTTGAAATAGAGTATTCTTTTACTGTTCCAGTTTTTAGCATTGTTT